>JAYRBT010000054.1:2841853-2852371 GCA_036023395.1 Myiotriccus ornatus | reverse complement strand
CCACCCTCACAGGGAAGAATTTCTTCCTGATAGCCAATCTAAACCTATTGTCAGTATGAAGCCATTCCCCCCTGTCCTGTCACTCCAGGACCTTGTAAATAGTGTGTCCCTATCTTTGTCAGCTCCTTCAGGTACTGGAAGGCCTCAGTTAGGTCACCCTGAAGTCTTCTCCAGGCTGAACAGTCCCACTTCTCTCAGCCTCAACTAACAAAAACCACCCTGATATGCATTAAGCCTTAAACCATGGGTTGGGTTTTTATAGGGTTAGGGGATTCTGGGGGTGCTCTTGTTTGATTTTAAAACCAACTACCACAAATCAGATTCATCTTGGTACAGCACCACCAAATTCTGCTTCACTTGAAGATAAAAATTGGTCCAGAAATTCTCAAGCTGAGTATTCTAGTGCAGTAGTCAGTTTTGGTAGCTACAACAATTGCTTTCTGCTGGAGACAGAAATAAACCTGTTAAGTCTGTAGTGAAAGCAATACCTTAAGTGAAATTGTAAAAGCACAACTCCCCAAATCTGTATAATCAGAGAAGTCTCACAGGGGAACCTTTTACTAATTGCAATGCGTGTTCAAGCAGCTTCCAGTTAGGAAGTGTTTCACCTCACCCTCACTACTAAGCCCAGCAGAAATAGATTTCCCCTCCTTTAGTTTTCTAAACAGACCTGCCAATGGGGAAATGGGAAAAAAATAAAATGCAGGTTATCTAGTCCACTTGCATCTACATGACAGCCCTCATTACACTATCTCCAAGCTTTCCCAAGTACTAGCTAAGGCTTTCAAGCTTCCCTTCCGTAACAGGTGAACTATTTTTAGCCTTAAAGCTAAGCAAGCCAAAGATTAAATTTCACTGTCCATGTTATACAGCAACAAAACAGCTCATACAAGGCAGATGTCTTCAGCTCTGCTTCCCTCTGCAGATGAACAGACAAGATTTCCTCTGAACTTGAGGGCACAACCACAGCAAAGTTTATAAAAACCCAGTTCACTCAGCAATAACAGCAGATTAAGCACTCCCAGTGATCACAGGCTGGTACAACCTGGGTCCTCTGCAATATCTAGTTCCTCTTCCCCCCAAATCCCAGATAACTATACCCCTGAAAACGAGAAGCGTACAACATGAAGCCTAGAGCACGATCCTGTTCTGCCTTGCACACATTTTGTGCTCCATGTTAGGAGATACAAACTGCCATTCAACAACAAAAAACAATTTACAGAAGTGGATTGTTACAATTTTTGAAGTGATACCAGAGTCAGTTTCTTACAGAAAAATCAAGAGCACTTCAGCATATATTCATGACACTTAAAAGAAAGAAATTAGCCTGGGAGTTTAAAGAGACTCAAAGGTAGCAATAAGCTTCTAATAAATCCCAGGAAAGTTAAAATTAACTCCCTTAGGTGACATTAAAAGAGAAGTTTTTTTAAAACTTGATTTGCTTTAAAAGAAGGATCAGATTTTAATGTCTAGATCACGTGGCTATCACATACAATAGGTCAAACGCACAAATTTGCACCCTTGCCCAGTTGTTGCCTTTCACTTGAGCAGGTTTATCATTATCACCTCAGATCTGGTTAATGTGGAACCAACATTCCTCGCAGCAAGAGATGGGAAACACTAAAAATCCATCCTATTTTGGCTAAAAACCAAAGAGAGCAGTTCAGAATTAAACCAAAGATTTACAAAGTAATAGAGGGCAGCCAATAGACACGAGACTATAAAATGGAGAATAACCGACAGAAGAATCAAAAGACACGAGAGAAAATCAACAGCAGAAGGGCTAAGTATGATAAAGAGTTGCTGTTTTAAAGTGTAAAGAGATTTTTATCATTGGCATAGTCCCATTTCTGCAGAAAGAGGGTAAAATTGTTAATAATGACAGAAAAGTTCAATAAATATTTCTGATTCACATTTTGAGCTAAACAGGAAGATACACTTGTATCACTTGAGAAAGACAAAGTACTTCACACTGCAGCTGCAATCAAGAGCAACTCAAAGGATAACAACAGGAACTCGCTGAAAGCACCCTGGGACATGGTTGACATGCTGGTGCTAATTTTAATACATCTCTGAAGACTGATAACATCATACCAATACCCATGTAAGGCAAGGGAAATGACTCAGCTTCACAAAAACCTGCTTTACTCTGGGCTGAATCTTGGGCTAAAAATTAAAAATGGGCCCAAGTAACTGAAGGAGAATTATAGGAATTAATAGAAGGTTGAGTTGATTCCCCTTTGTCAAGTTGACCTTGATGGATGTGGGATGTTTTGGGTGTTTTAAGCTGTTTGATTTAATGATGCACATAATTCCCTAATAGATACTATGAGCTATGAGGAAATGATAACAGAGTAAGCAACAGGGAGTTGATTGTTCCACAGTGGTTGTCAGGAGCAGTTTTGTCATGAGTTCTCCAGCAAGGGACAGTTCAACTTATCAGATAACATTATGTTTACCCCAGATATTGATCAACGTGAACACAGTGACTACAAGTGTTTGGAGAACTGGTAAATGCTGATCAGGAAGATCAGTCACCCACAAGAGATATTTTAGTACAACTTTGTGCTAAATGCTGTTTTTAGAAAGGGCAGGAGCACTTATGGAATTGGAGATTCTGGTAAAGAAAAGTCAGGAGGGATTAATGGTTCATACCGCTCAGTAAAGAACACAGTAATAAAGCACTAATTACCTATGAAATTTTAAAGCAATAAAGCTTTCCAGGATTTATAAAACAGGAACTGCAGTTATTCCCACCACTGGATATGACAGAACAGTGTTACTGGAATGGTTAAAACCCAGATTCACATTCACAGACTGTGTTGGGAAAAAAACCCTATTAAAAAGAAGTCAAGATGCTGTGGAAAGCATCAGAATATTTGTTTTAAGGCCAGAAAGTGTCTCACAATGGAGAGTGAGATCATTCTGGTTATTTTATCAGAAGGATTGAAAGGAACTTGACTACAAGTGTGTCCTTGGGGATAAGATACCAGCTTCTAAAGAGCTTCCTAATGTAATAGAGAACAACATAACAAGGAGCTATGTCTGCAAGGCCAAGTCAGGCAAGTTTAAAAACTTGGCAAGTTTCTTCCTCTTCCCAACCACAATGAAAAAAAAACCACCAAAGCAAGGCCACAAAATCTCAGCAACATTATTTCCACCACCACTATCCTTAATGAAAAAGTTATAACACATGAAGGAGTGTGAAATGGTCTTCAGGGATGCTGAATTAATAGCTGGAGGCCAAACTCATGTGGTCTAACTCTTAAACATGGCATATTGCTAAATTATAGATACCTGTTTCTGTTGTAATCTAGGCTCTGCTGAAACGGTGCCACAAAAGGGACATCATCTTGATGAACAAAACTGATTTCTAGATAAGCTTCTCTTAAGAAGCTAAGCCCATATACAGAATAAAAGATCCTGTTATTCTATTCTCTGCTGCAGTTTATAAACACACACTACTTTGTCTTCCTTTGCCCAGCATGCAGCTTTTTTAAAAGCACAACAAAAAAGAGCCTATGACACATTTCTACACTTCCATGAAGACATATTTTATACAGCTAATACCAACCCAGTGGGAAGACTCACCAGAAATGACAAATAATAAAGAGCAATCAGAACATAAAAGCTCACTCCTCAACACTCACCACACTCCCTGCACAGCCCCTGCAGGGCTCTGCTTTCCCCATGCCCATCTGCCCCAAAGCCCCAGTCAAGTCAGCTCTCTGTGAGCTGAGGATCTGTCCTGAAGGCTCCAACTACGCACACAGACCAGATGTTTATCTTCTTACATCTTCCATGCAGGTCTTGTTTTACTTTATATTGTATTTTGACTCTTTCAAAGCATCTTTGATCTGAAAAGCTCAAGCTAAATTGAATAAACACATCTGGAGATGTCCATTCGTGTACCTCTCAAATTCTCCAAATTCCCTCTACTCAAAGGAGGACTAATGAGAGAGGTTGCAATTTTAGGAACATATTTTGGTAGAATACAAGATTTTCTCCCCAGAATTTCATCTTGATCAATCATTCCTTCCTCACTATCTCACCCCTCAACTGGGATGTTGCACAAACCAAGTTCCAGGCGTAATCCAGTCACTAATGTTGATGCAAGATCCTGCTGTCTATACTGCTGAAAAAAAGTTCCCAGCACAGCAGAAGTGGCCTGCAAAGACTTCACATTCCTAAGGACACCCAAACCACAGAGTAAAACCACGTGAGCCTGTAGCTGTAAGGCACATGCTTTCACTGGAGCTGGAATCCACCAGTGACGAGCACAAACCACGGGGTGTTGCATGCAGTGATTTCCAGCTGGTGGTTTGTAGAGCTGTCTGTATCCTAAGAGTATTCCTAATGCATCTCTAAACCCCAATTTAACGTGCCTGTTATCACATGCACTGCTACTGCAAGAGGTTACAGAAATAAATGTCGAATTAGTGACAAATATGAGAACAGTCCCTGTGGCAGCTCAGCCACTTAGACTTGAATATGATACACTTGAGTGGACAGTCAAGAAACTAAACCAAAAAAGAGTATTTCTGAATCCTTTTTAGCCCCCCATAAAAATTTACTACTCTCTGAATAGCTGCTCACCTCACCAGGGGTACAACAAGTTCTGCTTGCCATTAGCCATTTGAGCCACCCAAATTAACAGTAATTGGCTTAGCAAAGCCAATTTACATTTCCAATGGCTTTAGGAAGCAAACCTACAGCTCTGGTCAGTACTTGACTGATCCCAGGTCCTCTGAAAACTTGCATTTCAGAGGCACACCACTCCCTGCACCCAGGGCAAAGCTGCTCTGGGAATGAAAGCACCAACCTCAAACCTTATTTTACCCAGAGCTGTACCCCAGGTCAGCAAACTGAGGGACACTTCTTTGGAACAGCTTATCCTGTCCTGAAACATGAAAAGTGCTCTATAAAATACTGAATTAGATAAGGATAACGTGGGCAATTCTTCTTGGATAAACCACAGCCATCCTAACTTTTGCTGACTTCCCTGAACTTCCACCTGAGATGGGACTAATCTGATGGACTCTGCAGTGATGGATTCACACAGTCCTGCTGAGGAGGGCGAACAGGGTCCTTCCAGATCAAATTGTCCCTTCTGAAAATGGGCAGTAATGGGCACTGCACACAATTTGCTACCTCCAAGACATCCTATGCCAGCAAAGAAACAGTCAGCAATACAAGATTTGTGCCTTTGAGGGGTGCAAAATGGCAGTGCTGGAGTGAATCCAGGGAGCAGGGAGAGAAAACTGCCTGTGGACTCCTGGCAAGGCTCTGTGGGTGTCCAGAGCTGCTGTGCATTGTCAGCTGCAGAACTGGATTGCTGCTGTATCTTTAATTATTTTCTCCATATAAAAAGCAGCAAGATAAGTCACCAGTTAAACTGGCAGAGCTTATAAAAGCAAAAGTACATTAAAATATAAATTATAAGGACAATGAAAATATATAGTGCATGCTATGGAATCACTCTGCATCCTTAAAAAAAATCATCTAAATAAGCATCAGGAACACTGAAGAGCTACAACTCAATGCAATCCATAAAGAGCCATTAAGTTAGTTGTGCTTACAGTCTGTGAAGAAAACAGTTAAGATTCCCAGGCTCTTATCCAGCATAAACAGTGCTGCCCTACAGACTATTTTTGCCTGAAAAAAAAAAAATATTGTTTCTTTCCTCACCAATGAAGGAAATATAAAAAAACCCACACATGGTCAACCAGTTAATTTACTGAAAGAGGCACCAAAATACTTTAAACAGATAAATCTGAGAAGTGTGAGGGGTTTTTAAACGGTTATAGGGAAATAAGGCTTGGTTTGACAGAAGAAAATCGTTAGAAAGTGTTGATATGCAGGACAATTAAAGGAAAAACTGAAGGCTGCCTTAAAGCAACAAAGAAGGAAGCATGCAGCAGGCTGTCACTTATATTTTTGAGTCCCTTTTATTGAAGACACACTCAGCAGCACAGCCAAGCAGCTGCTGGCTCTGGGATATGGATGGAGACATCATTCCATGCACATTTGAAGGACACAAATACATAGACAACAAATTTGGAGTGGTCATACTATACAATTTAATTGTATCATTAAGGAAGTTGATGTATCAAGTGATCCCTGAAAATTGTGACTCAATTCAGATATACAGCCAGATATCCATATATATACATAATTCGGTGTTCACATATGTTAAAGATATAAAACAAACTTGTAGCCAGCTCCTTGATGTGCAAGAAATGATGTCCAGCACACTGTTGATTCAGATGTGCTAACAGGGAATGCAGCTCCAAGGGCTGTCCATCGGTGCCATGGCTTCAGGCTAAATTACACTTGCAATGGCATTTGCAATATTAAAGCACTAAAAGAGTACTTACATCTTCTGCCTTAATTTTTTTGCCTTGCCTGACTTTAGAAGACGTAAAGGAGAATAATCCAGCAGCACAGTGCAGCCTCCATTAGTCAGGGTCTGGGCAATTAGCATCCTCAATAAAAACTGCTTGAGGAAAAGGTATATTTGAGGCAAAAAAAATATTTAAATTATCTAATTTTGATATGCTCAGGATTCAAAGCAAAGCTTCCTGCTGTCTTCAAAGCATCACTGAATGTCAGTAAGAGGAGAAAAGTATCACTGTGTCTCTTGGTTCAGCATTCAGTTATTAGCATCTATTCACTCCTAAATGTCAGTGTTGTTCACCATCCCACTGCTCCTCATCTTCTTTACCCTCCCTCACCCCCCAAAAAAAATATATGGCCTTGCCTAATAAACCCGGTTGTGTGATTTTTCTACTGGTGGAGGTTTAAGTCAGGCAGAGTCCTGCAGCACCCTGCAGGGCAATGGAAAAGCACACACGTGCATGCATATATTATATAAAACAGGGCATGTGTAACAGGTTCGATTCATTCCTGTTATGGTATTAAAGCCAAGAATCCTACTGTATTTCTAACAGATAGAACCACTTACACCTGGTAATGCCAATCACACCACCATGGAATGACAGTGGAGCTGTCAATAGATACAATGCCTGAGTCCAGCTAGAGGGGAGTGTGAAGTGTATTTGGAGCTACAGGGCTTGGAAAATTTACCCAATCTATTCCAGCTATTGAATTGTCATAAAGAGCTCTGTCAGCCTGAAGACATTCATCTGATCAGCCTGATCTAGCAAATTCATGCATTATCTTTTTCTTCTGCTAGCAAAGGAACTTCACTAGGGATGGAGAACATACATGCACACTCTTATTCCTGAGCTCCTCTCCAAATGATCCTACCCAAGACCACAGGATCAAGAGCAAGGAAAACAACAGTAAACGGATTGCAATAGAAACTTGAGCACATTCCACTGAGGCATCCCCAAATCCTGGCTTTGAACAACAATCCCACTTTCCAAGAAGGGGAAAGGAAAAAGAATTACAGTACATCATGTTGTGGCCAATATCATGCCTTGCTCAATCCTCCCTCCTGCTGCTAGGTTTGTTATGAGGGCTAACCTGTTGGTTAGCAATGCCATTTTGAAACAAAGATAAATTACACTAAGACTATTTTTAATCGCACAAAAAAAAATCAAATAATTTAACCATTGGTAAAGGAAAGCAACTAATGAGTTTAAAAGAGTAAAAGTCTACAGGTTTGGCCACTGTGAGTACCACAGTACCACACACCTCTAATAGCTCATCCTTAGTTTCCCCTCATATATCAGAAAACCACACCAGTGAAGCAGTAGCTGTATTTCAGCACCCTAGCTGTTCTTTAGCAAAATAATGTGCCTCTAAAACAGTTTACGTTTGCACAATTCTGCATCAGCCACCTGCAACAAGCAGTATCTTGGCTTACAAGATGTCTGTAAGATACAGATGCTGATACACACTGACCATGAAGGACCTGGGCTGTGGGTGCCTGTAAACACCAAGTCTTGCTCCACACATCTCAGGCTTTTGAGATATGGAGACAGAAGACATCAGCAAGATGCTCAGACCTCTGGGAGACAGCACCCATGTGTACATTCATTTTGGCTCTAGGGATTTCTTGCAGAACAGAAAACCCAAGCAAGGCAAGTTTTTAAACAAACATCTTTGATAATTGCATCCATGGAAGGAGAAGATAAGAGAGGAGCATGAAAGCTGACTGCATTTATCTGGAAGGACAAAACAGTTTGAAATGCTTCCAATTATGGAAGTTGTACTGCAAGAACTTTGTCATTTCAATTTTTTCTTGTACACTTTGTGATGCTCTACATTTCTGTGAATTCTTATCTCTTCAGCCTGATGCCACAGGCTACAGGTCTGGAACACAGCCCAGTTCCCACTTTAGTCATAACAGAAAAGGGGGTGAATGTATCTCATGTCACAGCAGAGCCAAGCACTGCCACTTCTATCCTCACAAGACTCTGCAGGGTCTTCTGGTTCACTAAGCAAATGTGAATCTGAGGAGCATCTTCTAGTGCTGCTGCCACCTTTTCCTCCATCATCACTGCTGCTTAATTTGTCTGAGGAACCCCAGCTGGGGGACAGGACAGTGGCACAGCATGTGCTGGCTGCCAACCAGAGGAAAACAGCTCTGCAGATGACAAAAGGATCTCTTGTTTCTCCAGAATAACCCCTTTCTGGCTGGCTGACAGTAAGACTCCATCACAAAAATGCATCCCTTCCTAGGATGCTGGTGGTAACTCACAAGTTGGGTGCTGGGTCAGATGGGCTCATTTTTAAAGAATAGCCTTGGTGGACCTACAAGTTCAAAACAACAGGATCTGCTTGGCACCATTTCATTTAAAAGCAGACTAGCTATCGTACTGCTTTATAGTCTAAAATTTTAACACAGCTCTTCTGGGGGTCTTCAAGTAAGTCTCCCCATATTTGGTTTCCCTAGACCACAGGAGTAGGTTGGATTGGTCACACACAGCCTTCCCTACAGCTGTCAGCCTGCTGTTGTCTCTGCCACCAGCTCCCCAGCACATGGAATAAGGACAATTTCTTCAGTGTCTGATAAGTCTCTTCAGATTTAAGTGTTGTTTTGTTCTTGCAAAGGCATTTCATAAACTTGGTGTCCACAGCCAAAGTTTTTCATCTCCTTCACACAGAGTTTGCTGGGCTGATTGCCACATTTACCTCACACTACAAACAGCTCACACAGATCACCATTTCGGGAGGTGTCCTCTGCAAGGAGCTAAAGCCCTGCTTTGAAATAAAATAAACATGAACCCATGTTGAGCAGAAAGAAGCAAAGAACCGAGCAAAGTAAGAGCCCTTGTAATGCCACAGAATTACAGTCTCCCTCTTCAGTCTTTGTCTCCTTTTGTATCTATGCTCCTATGGAGAGCAAAGGAAAAGAAAATAATTGAATAGGCATCCTTCACAGGAGCTTGCAGCACAACAAAAAGCCGTGTTTTAATATCTCCATTAACCCAGCTGTTTCAAACCTGTCCAATTTGTACTGGCACTGCACAAGCATGAGTCAGGCTCACTGCTGGTGTAAGAGCTCCAATTCAGGTTACAGACTAATTTGTCCCTTCCTACACTGCAGTTTCTGGAAGCCACCATGTAACACCAAGGAGAGGGTTGAGCTCACCCAGGTGAGGAACTCTCAGTCAATGCAAAGCTCATAGTTTTCCTAAGAAGCAATAGATCTTCAAGTTTTTCCTGACATTTTCATTTTCTTGTTATACACAGACAAAGCCACCCTTTTAGAGCTACAGAGGAAATATATTCAGTACATCAGAGCCTGTTTTATGTGTGGCACTTTAGCACTGCAGCAATCATTACACTTAAGGGCATACTATCAAGCAACTTAATACCCCACATGCTCTCCATCCCCCTCTTTGCACAACCATTCCAGTGCAAGACCACATACAGTGTTTACTGTCTAATGGGTCCCTCTGGGATGCTTATGGATTTCTCCACAGCACAAAGTTTTTATTTCATCACAGTCCTCCCTTCCCGTGGCTTGTGCTGTGACTGCCAGACTCCCCTTTTCCCAGAATCACCATTTCTCTGCCCTCACTGGAGGCCACTCTGTCCAATTTGTTCTCTTGTGAGGGAGCTCTTCTGTCCTGCCCTCCATTCATTCCCTCAGCAGCCTGACACAAAGTCTGTCTCATGATGCATTGGCCTTCAGCTCTGCTCCTCTCTTTATATGCTTTAATAATTCTATATTAGGTAGAAGTGACAATGTAATCCTTGGACTGATTTTACCATGACTATAATCAAAGTCAGGAAAGGTTTTTTAAACCTTGTCCAGTGTTTTAAGAACCAAACATAATACTTGCTCTTAATAGCAGCTGTACAATCTAGTTTGTGGCTACAGGTATTGTACTCAAAATCAGAATATGGAGTTAGTCAGGTGTTTGCATGTCAAAAAGTTTTGTGGGGCTTTTTCTTCATGGGTTTTTTTTTATTATTAATATCAGCTTAGTCTATACTTATAAAAGAGACATTCCAGTGCTACCTTCACACAAAGATTGAGTTTCTGATGTGACACCACAGTTCTAAATGTTTCTTAACCAATTAAACACTCTCACAGGCACC
>JAYRBT010000054.1:2819902-2841753 GCA_036023395.1 Myiotriccus ornatus | reverse complement strand
CACACAAAGATTGAGTTTCTGATGTGACACCACAGTTCTAAATGTTTCTTAACCAATTAAACACTCTCACAGGCACCACTACAGTACAAGCAGCCAGACCTGCTGAGCACCTGGTTTCCAGACTCCAGAGTTTTCTAGTTCTTTAAACACAGCCACAGTAATTGAACACAAAATCCCATCTACAGCTACAAATCCAGCACCATTACCAAGAACACCGTGTACCTCAAGATACCAAGCACGGGTATGAAAAGGGACTAAAACATTTTTTCCAGTTCCTAGGGTATTCCAACCCCATTCCTAGGACAAATACCTTCATTCTATGTATTTTCAGTTGGATTTACAGATAATTCAAAAGCAGCATAACTTTGAATGCCAAAATTTAAAAGGGGGTTTTTCTTAGACTGGATTATTCTGTATCACTGCCTAATTCAGGGTTATGTAATGCCCAGCATTTGTCATCACCAGATGTGTTAATCCATGTAAGTGGCCAGTGCCTCTTCTATGGATTATGCTATTTCTAAGTCCTAATTTTCCATGGGGATATTTTCCACCAAGGAATAGATCCCTCCATCTTTCCACTCTTCCCTCACGGCAAGTACGTACCACAAAGGGAATCAGCAGTGTCTTGCTGCTGCTTGGAGATGCCTTAAATGAGAGTCATGACCTTTTAAACCCAGAAACCACCTCTTATTTACACTCTGGTGTACACTGAAAATACCCATCAGCAAGAAAAGAACAACCTGCTGAAGTACTTTTAGGAGGAAAGGCAAAAGCAGAGAGCTGCAAGAGGGAAAAAAATGATAGTAGCAACAGAGCTGAGAAATAACTGGTCACACAAGTGCAAGACTTAAATTACCTCACTAATGTTAATAAAAAATAAATAAGGACAATCAGGACCCCCTTGGTGGCCACAAAAGGTGCATTTCAGAGTGCAGTCAACAGGAGCAGTTCAGAAGCAGTTGCTGTAATCTGTGTTACACAAAGCGGTGGTAACACCATTCTGGGCTGCACTACTAATCAACCTGCAGCTTCAGGACAGGTCTCTCAGATTTAATACAGGGCTGGGAGATTACTGAGCACATCCTGGCTCATCTGCAATAAAAGAAGCTGCTGCTATGTCTTGCTTCTCCCTATAGTGATTATAAACCAGCTCATAATCTCTGTAAGTGCTGGGGGCAGAGATCTGCTCAGTTCTCAATTAGGGGATATTTTGCAGCTTTCTGTAGTTTATTGTAAAGCTGAGGGAATGTGGCAATGACAGCAGGTTTATGCCAATTCTTCTCTCCTCTTTGGAAATGTTCAAGAGATGACTTGGAAAAAAAAACCCCAAACAAACAAGCAACAGGAAGTGTTTGATTTTAAAAAAGTTTACCCCAGAGGCAAAACATCCCATTCTGAGGTTCAGAATTGCTTCTACAACTGAAATGATCAACAGCTATATCCTGTGATATAGAAGGAGTCAAGTTCTGCCAAGTGCACATTTTCCTTAAAAAAATGCATTCAGAAAACTGCTCCTCCAACACATCCCACTGATGCTCCTTCATAGGGAGTAGCCAGGTGGTTGGATGTGCAGGACACCAGCTCTGTGGAGAGAAACCTAACACTTACACAAGTGTTTATTAACAGTTCAGAACAAGGACACTCCATCCAACTGTAATGGCACAAGGAATGATACAAAGAGGCCATTCTAGAATCAGACTGTGGGTGGGCAGCATTTAAAATTGATGTCCAGTATCAGTAAGCACTCTGTGATTATTTGATTACCAGAGTATGGCAGAGACACAAGCAGTGTCTTCATTCCATGAAGAAATGCCACTGAGTCCCTCTGCTCAAACACACAGGCAGGAGTCAGACCTCCCCAAAGCATCAGCTCCAACCAATTCCTTTCTTTCCTGTCCCCCACCTCCACCTGGCACCAGGACAAGCCTTTTGAATTATTTTCTTCCTCCCGCTCTCGCTTCATTCCACAACTCAACGTTGCAGCAAACCTGCTACAAATAACAGCCTCCCTGTTTTCAGGCCACCACCACACTCTCCTGCTGTCAGCACAAGGGCATATGTGCTCCTCAGCTTCCTCAAGTGAGCTATTCTGAGCCCTGCTAAGAAAAATCTATGACTTTACACCCTGTCTGAGCCTCAGCAGCAATCGCTAACACCGTGTTTTCAAATTTCATCTCATTTCTGATTAAACTTCTCTCTCCCATTTGTAATCTCGCTTGGCCCTGTGATTTGTGCAGCTCAGTATAAATATGTGCTTTAGAACTGAACTGCTTCAGCAATTTTGACAATGATGTCTTGCAAATTAAGCCTGGACAATTTGCTTGGCTGAAGTAGAATCATTTGAAACATACAACAGAGGCTATCAAGTACTTTGTAGTGTAGCACACTAATAAATATTAGCAATGGAGATCTCATTTGTGCCTGCTTGCAAGGGTGTTAGAAAGAGGCTGTGGCAACGTGGAATCCCCCAACCGATTGCAGAAGCAACATTTTTGCTTAAACCATAACATAACTGCAAAGTAAAAGACTACACAGAGGTGGCAAATATCATCTCCTCCCAAGGAACAGCCTGATTACTTACAGCAGTTTGAAAAAGGATTGAACAAGCAGGGGAAGAGGTCTAAAGACCAGGGTTAGTCCTAAGAACGATGACCCCAAACCTGTTCTGTCCCATTGCTTGACACAAGGCCATTGGACAATTACTCTGAACCAGCTGAAATATAACACAACTTTTTTAAAGCAGTCTGAAAGCTTCAGAAATTCTCCTGTAGCCACCCCAAAGTCCATGACAGCAGGAAGAGACCTCAGTCTCATCCATCCTGCCCCCAAACCCGGAGTCCCGAGTGCTGGGCTTCCCCAGGGAGCTCTGACAGAGCGAGGCCCTTGGGAGCTGTGCCACAGCTTTGCCTTGTCCCTCACCAGGGAATGCAATTTTTTTAAGTCCCCAGGAGAAACATCAGCCTGGAAACATACAGATTTCATCACTCCCATGGGAAATACTGCACACATGATAAATTTTAGCAAAAGTCTTGCTAAATAAAAATTCTTGCTCCCAGATTCTAAGCCCTCCTTACCTGCCTTTGTAGTAAATGCTTCCTCAGTCTCATAACTGCTTTGTTTCATAGCAACTCCTTTAGTCATTCCACCTAGTTTTTAATTCTTTATTGATGTTAGACTTCATTTTTTTTCCTTCAAAACACCCTTCTTCCACTTTCTCCACTCTTCTTCCTCACATACTTTTAGACTCCCATTCTGTCTTCTCTCAGATTCTCCTGTTCCTTAGCCCTTAAAAGTCTGCTCCTTTTGTTCTGTTCCTTCATTACAGCCTATTTTACCTCTACATATTTTCAGTCACTCCCAGACATTCCTCTGGTGGCCTGACCCATCTCAGAATAAACAAACATATCTGCCCACCTCGGTATTCACTCACATTTACATCCTGCAAAGTTGACAGTGCAGCAACACCCTGACAGACATCACTCCTCTGCAGTTATTCCAGGGTTTACCCCAAATATTTAATATCCACCTCCAATAACCATCATTGCTGAGATTAATTTTCAACAGGGATCAACAGAGGAGGGTCAGAGCAGTTAATTCAGGGGCCTAAGAAATGCGCTGGGTGAATATACACAGGGATGTATTTGTGCTGTGAAGGATGGAAAAGGAGGAGCAGGAAGGTGGCCAGAGGAGATGCTTTCACTCTTCTGGAAGCATCTTCATCTGGAAGGCTCAGTGTCCAATGTAAATCTCATCACAAGCACCCCTGCTTTTTTTCCAAATGTTCATGTATTTGTTGCTCCCCCTTCTTCAAATGAATCAGCAGCACTCAGGGTAAAGGAAGGAAAAAAATATAGGGCAATAGCTGAGCATTCAGTGTAGCAGATGGAGGGAACAATGATCCATCCCCCAAAACAGCTATCGGAAAACCAACATATTCCCTGGGTGATGATCCCAAAGGTCCTCCTCCTCCTCCCTCTCCATCCTCCTGGCAGCTTCCCCATTCTGAACACCCAGGGCAATACACTCCACAAGTCCCTACATGAATCCTCTCCCACTCAGCTGCAGTATTGATGCAAACAAAGGTCTGCTCAGTAAAAACCAGTCATGCACACACACAAACCCTTTATCACTCTTTCCCAGGTCTTGAAACAGGAGGAAACCCTCAGATCTACTGTAAATACCTTACAAAATCTGCTTACAAACCGCCAGTGCCCTCTGCCATGCACTTTTAGACCAAACCATTAATACACCCTTCAAACCAAGGATTTTTTGTCCATGTTATTCAGGGTTGAGTTTCCAATCCTGAATAGAGCCTCAAAAAACTAAAGAAAGGTGCATCACTCATGGACTTCCAAAGGCACAGATTTTAATTCCCCACTTTTATCTCTGTTCTGGTGGTCTACTGATCTAGATATTTAGCAGTCTCTTCTAGCAGAGCAAAATTGCAATTTCTCTCCCTATAATTAATCCAAGGTGCTGCTGGACTAAGTAAAACAAAGGGACTAATTTAATCTTAGTTGAAATTCCTCCCAAATCAGTAATAGCATACTTAAAACATTATTGAACCTATATTACTGCCCTTTTTTCAGTTTTTTTTCTTTTAAACCCTACTGAAGGATTTCTTGACTAGCTTTTAAAGAGAAATATGTATAATAAACAAACCTTGGCTTTTTGCTGCAGTAACTCTTTTTACAGACAGCACAAAAATTTAATTTAATTGAAATTAGCTGCAGAATACACCCATTCTGAACTAGCTGAGCCAGTATAAAACCCAATTATAATACCCACACACCTTCACACAAGAGCTAACAGCTAAACCAGCAATCCTGTCTTTCTACAGCTTCATTAATACACCTCCAAAGTTTCCCTGTTTAACCATGTACTCTTCCTGCAGGCACAAGCGTATATTTTTCTAACTCTGAAGCAGCAGGAGGGACAACATGACAGGGCCAACGTGCTAAGGAACGTGTAGGAGGCAGCAATAACAAACTGACATGAAGAAACAAGGTTGTAGTTTGCACAAATGGAGCCCTGTGGAGAAGCTGGGGGGGTTCTCTCATCTAACACACCATCCCACCCACCACCAGGCCTAGATATGCTTTATATCCCTCTGGAATGACCAAGCCATCCCATGTAAAGGAGCCTTGGATCTGGGTTACCAGTTCTCCTCTGAAAAGGGCTTTTAGTCTTCAAAAAGCACCAAGAGCTCCTTTCCAGCTGGAAGGAATTATCCAGGTTTTGTGTTGTCAGTACCCAGCAGTGTTTTCTCACTAGTTATCTGGAATTTTCAAGCGGTGCAAAACGCTTACTGGTGCCTGTGTGAGTGAACTAAATTATGGCATCGCCTTCTTCTAGCTCTCCACCTTGAGGCCAGATTTCTGTAGTTTAGCAGTAACACCTCATCTGAGGCTTGGGAAGCTTTCAGCTGGCTGAGCAGAGGCAGCAAACAAAGAGCAGCGAGGCTGCAAACATAACCAAGCAGGGACTTCATTCAGAAAGACAACAGGTTAGATTTTGCTCTCCAAAAACTCAGGGGTGCACACAGCAGACTGAAGCAGGCGATGTATTTTAGTTTGGTTTTCTATATCCAATCCAACAGCACTGGGAACTCCCACAGCTCGTTAGTCCATACCTGCTTTAGTCACACCAAACACATCATCCCGTTAAGAAATCTTCTGCCTGTCTTGTCCACTTGATGCTAATAAGTAGTTTTAATTTGTTTACTGCAAGTGAAAGTGTTAGCATTGGAGTTTTGGGGCTTCCCCCTCCCCCCTCCAAAGGAGGTGGTATATACTTCTGATTTCAATACTAACACTAATTTCAGTAGAAACTCTGCTTTGCTAAAGCTGTGACTCTTCCCTAGCTGTGGTTCTGCTGGTGAGAAGATATCACTTTCTGTGTATTTCAAAGACTTTATGAGGAGTCAAAAAATACTTCAAGATTGTTTGACCTCTCAGCGTCTTCCTCAGTGTCTCCACTGGCAGTGACACTGCACAACAAACTCTGAGAAATGTTCACTAATTTAGTGTCATCCAGAACTTGGCTTTGTGCTTCCCTTTCTGCTGTGCCTTGTGGTCTGGGATTCCCTTTCTTCGTGGGTTTCACTTAGTATGCTCACACATAGCACACAAGAGACCAGCATCAGCTCAGGATCAGGAACATGTCCTGATCCTTATCTTGGTGCTCACATCCCATGCTTAGATCCAGTGTTGTACTGCCATGGGGACCAGCAGGAATCCAGCTGCAGTGGCACAGATCACAGAGCTGAGGAGTTGGGTACATCAGCTCCTAATAATCAAGCTGTGGGTGCATCTACAGTACACACCTGTGAAGGCAGCAGCAACCTCCCGGTTCCCCTGTGTGAATCAAACCCCTCATACTGTGTTTAATCAGAGGAGAACAACAGAGACAAGGATGTTCTGATAAGAAACTACCCTAAGCACCTTGGCTTTCATGTCTGGCAAATGGCTCTCTCCCTGTGCAGAACTCGGGACTTTTGTTTACCCATTGATTTTTAAATAACATTTCCCATCCTGGACGCACAGAAGAGTTCCCTGTACATCTTCCCACCGATGTCTTCCTGAGGCAGAGGGCAGCCTGAACCAGTAGCACCACCAGGGCTGTGACCTTCCCCATCCATCTTAATTAGGCATTAACTTCAAAAGCCTTTTTGCTACAAGTTACCTGCCAGCATCAAACAAAAAGACAAACACCAGCCTTGAGTCGTCAAAAATGTAATTACAGGGTCTCTTAGAGAGGTGGCTCTGCCTGCTCTTTTGGTTTTAACTCCAGGAATTTATAGCAGAGAAACAGCACTTTAGCAATGCTTAGAAGAGCCCTACAATGAGAAAATACAAGGCAATTGCACGAAGTTCAGTTTTATCTGTTTCAAGGTCCTGACTATCACAAGCACTCAGATTGTTTGTTTAGTGCTCTCCCACCGAAGTTTTCAGAAGATATTCTCCCCTCCTGGGTTTTCTCTTTTAGCAGAGGTATAGACAGCACATGCAGGCCTCGCAGCCCAATCTGTTGACACCCACCAATTCATTTAATTGCACAATCTGGAATGAAGCAAATGATTCAGGAGAAAACTAAAAAGATAGTATGAAGTTATAAGGCACTCCAGAGTACATAACTCCATGTGCCATAGGAGTTCCTTATGCACTACCAACACACATCAGAAATGCAAAGCAGCAGCAAATGCCAAAACACAGTGAGGAGTTCCAGCCAAGCCTGTAGCACCCAAGGTACCTTAACCCACATAGGAAGTAACTCATGCACCTTGCATTCTGTCTTATGAAAGCTGTGTTAATAAATAATTTTTCAGAAATAATGAAGTTGAAGGAAGTCATCCTGAGCACGCTCTGCAAATGGGATTTATTTCACCCACGAGCTGCTGTGACAGCAGCACAGTCCTGCTACTGCAGACACAGACTTAAAACAAACAAACCAACAAAAAAAACACAAAAAAAACCCCCAAAACCCAAACCACAGAACTGTAACATTTAAAAATTGGAACTGCCTCCTAACACACAAGTTCTCATGCAGGAGCAGATCAAAGTGTGACTGTAGGGAGCAAGCCCACAACTGACTACCCAGGAAGCATTTATGGGTGTTCAGATCAGCATTTTGGTAAGGGAATGTCTGAAGCTGGGAGAGGGGAATAACCAGTTGAACACTTATTCCCGTGGTCCTTTGAGTCTTGATGGAGCATAAGAAGGGAACACACAACTGTTTTCCATCCCCCCCAGCCCAGCAGCTCACTGGGGGTTTCTCACCAGCACGAGTGTTTTTCTGATGTATTTTTCTGTCTGATGTAATAACTCCTTTTTCCTGGAGCTTCTTGAACCTCGAGAGCGACAGAAGCACCAAGGACAGCGACATTACCAGCTCTGTCACCAGGACAAAGCTAAACAACAGTGTTTAACGAGAAAGCTGTTCATCTTTATTGCATCAACATCCCCCCACCTCTTACTCACAGGAGCTCAAGCGTTCACACAGCACTGCTGAATAAAAGGGGTTGTTTTCTGAAAAACAGGGTTGAGGCTGCACGATGTGCTGCAAACCCACACAGCAGAGCACTGACATTTGTGCTTACAACTGAGAAGTAGCTCTGTTTCACCGACAAGAATTCAGCATTAAGAAACATCCAAATCAAACATATCCTTATTAGTTTCTCCTATGCTAATGCATTTACCAAAGTTCCTTTACGAAAATATACGAAGCAAAGGTTACACCACCTGATTTTAATTTTGTCTGCTGACTTCAGAAAAATAAACTGATGTCACATTAACAGAGCTACAAAAAACACTGGAACCAGGCAATTTATCATTGCAGTAATGTGTTAAAAAATAAGCTTTCCTCCATATTTTTCCTCTTTTCATTTAAGAGAAGTTTTTGGTATTTTGAGTTATTTATTTTGAAGCTGTGTCTATTTATTCTTCTGCTAAATTGTTGAAATACTTTTCGCAGAGACAACAAAAGGAAACAAATTATTTCACAGCAAACAGAATAAGGCATTTAATGTTATGGTGAAAGCCAAATCAATTGGTTTTATGATAAATCTTTAACCCAATAGAAGTGTTCTAGTACAACAGCAGTACACTGAAGCAGGAAAGCAACTCAGATCAAGACTGACAGTGCAGGAGAACAACCATTTGTGTCTGACACAATGACTGTAACTTCTTGCTCCAAATGATCAGGCTTGAAATAAATGGAATTGTAGTGGCAAGAGAACCACCTGCAACTATCAGGTGACACCAGGTTAAGAGCACTTGCTGTTGAAGACTGTGTAGTTACATTAAGGTGGATCATGCACAACCCAAAGGCTTTAAGTGGTGAAGACCAGGGTTCAAGGGCTCAGTGCACTAGGGATGTTCTGCTGTGGGAAAATGCCACCAGCACAGACGGCACATCTGATATTGTGCTACTGTCAAAGTTATTTAAACCTGCTGCTCACTCTTCAGAAGTCAAAATATTCTCCCAATGTGAGCTCTAGTTCCCCACAGAGCTGTGACCACTGTGCAACTCGCTGCAGGATAAAGAAATTATTCCTCATTTCTCCTCCCTTTTCCTGCAGTGCCCTTTGGGAACCAAGTGCTGCTTCAATCTTAACTTGATTCTCTCTGCAAACACACCCCAAGTGCCTCACCCTGAGCTGCCAGCCCTTCTTCCCTCAGGGTTTGTGTGCTGCCCAGCTCCTCTAAGGGGTTACAGACCCCAGAATTTGGGTCCAAAAAGGCTGACTCTTTGTATGTCTCCTTGTCATGAGGGGTTGTATGTTCATATTTCTGATAACTTGGCTGGGCAAGAAGCAGTTTTGCCATGCCTGAGTTTAAAACGCCTGTAAGCCCTCAGAGATGTCCAGAGACAGACTTAAAACCCCAAAATAGTTTGGGTTGGAAGGAACCTTAAAGGTTATCTCATTCCACCCCCTGCCACGGGCAGGGACACCTTCCACTAGCCCAGGTTGCTCCAAGCCCATCCAACCTGGCCTCGGACACTTCCAGGGATCCAGGGGCAGCCACAGCTTCTCTGGGCAACCTGTGCCAGGGCCTGCCCACCCTCCCAGGGAACAATTTATTCTGCAAATCTAACCTAAATTTCCTCTCTATCAGTTTGGGTTTCAGTTTGACTTCTCCAGGGTTTGGGGAGTTCTTTCAAGTTACCACATTCAATTTAATAAATCAAATGGTATTAATATAATTCATCTGACTGTTCAGCAATTCGTTACAAAATTCTAGTCTCCAGTGATAATAGTAACCAGTTTCACAGCTAAAAGCAAAATGTAGGGCAGGTCTGAGGTTTTTTCGTGGTTTTGGGGGTGGTTTTGTTTATGGGTTTGTTTTTGTTTGGTTTTGTTTGTTTTGTTTGTTGTTGAGGAGTTTTTGTTTGGTTTGGGGATGTGAGGGTTTTTTGTTCTTGTTGGTTGGGTAGAAGGCAAAAAAATAAATACACAACCATTAACATCTGGAACACAGGAAGTTAATTTTGCTTAAATAAAACAGGGCAGTCACACCTCTTATGAGTGGGATGAACAAAGGGTCAGGTCGCTGTATCAGCCCTTAGTCGTTGACCAGGGAGATGTTTTCTGTTTGTTTTCAAGAACCTCAGAAGCACAACTGAGTTATTTACTGTGGTCCTGCAGTCAAGTCATCACAAGGGCTTTTAGTGCCAGGTTGAGCAGGATGTGCAAAGAAAAATGCCCAGTGTGATCTAATCACCAAGAGCCTGGAAGAGATGATTTTTTTCCCCAGCTTGCACCAAACCAAAGCTACTTTATTTTATTTGACCATTTTCAACAAACCAAATCAATAGCTCAGTGTAGAGACATCAATCAATGCAAAGCTTTTTCAGTCACTGTGCTGAAGGAAGGGAAAACCACAGGAAAAAAAGCCTTCCCGAGATCAGAGCGAGTGTTGTGCCAGGATGAGCACACAGCAAATGCAGCGTGTGGAGGGTTGGTGCCCTTCACAACTCCAGCACAGCTTCCAGAACATGCCTATTTCCAAGCAGGGGTGTGACAGAAAGACCTCAATGACACCTCATGCAAGTCACTTCTGTGGGAACACTATACCAAGCACATTAAAATTATTGAGATGCACTACCCATGGTTATGCTCTTGGACCAGTCACCTTCTCTTCCCAAACCTTCTCCCAGTCCTCATTACAGGTCCAATGGTAGCCTTGTACTTACTGGGCAAGTTACAACTGCTTTCTTAAAATTTCAAGACCCTTTGGATTGCTTAGGTGTTTAATCCCATTTATTTAACTTCACAGATCTTTTGGTTTTTCCATCTTAGTGCTTGTTTGTGTTTTTTTAATAAAATAGTTTTTCACATATTTTAAACTTTAAAAAAAAAAAAAAAGAAATTGTTGAAGCTGTTCTTAATCTGAATATTTTCTGACAGAATAATAGAAATCTTTCCAGTCAAGTACTGCTGACATATAAAAGAAGCAAAAAGTTCTTTTTAGAGTTAGGAGAAACCTTGTTCCTCTATAGGTGCCAACCTTGATGGATATGCATAAGTTGACTGTTTGTTGATAACTTTTACTTTCTGAAGAAAAGGCATCTGCTCCACCTGAGATCTGGGTTGACACCATTTTGATGCCAAAAAAAGAACAAGAACAGTTCCATGGACCTCAAGAATTTCAGTCTTTGGACAAATCCTCTCTTTGTTCAACACACATGGCCCCTCCCAGCAGGCAAAGGGTGATGAATATGTTAAAAATGGAGCAGAAAGCTGCAATGACAGCCCAGCTTTGTCTAACAAACCTGTAGGATAACATACCTGCTAAACATCATCCTCTCTTACAAGTCCATCTTTCCCTATCGCAGACATTCCTCATCCAGCTCCAGGAGAAAAAGAGGGAGCTTAAAACCATGTTTGTTGTCGTCTTTGAAACTCCTTTTCCCAACACCAGCACTGAAATATTCAGGTCCACTTGCTTCAGTGTGGAAAGCCTGTCAATCCTCACACCAAAATGTGTCTTGCAAAAAAATTTTCCTCATCTCAGAAGACTCCAGGCTTCCCCTGGGGTAAGCCACCTTACTTGTAGCACTTAACCTTGATTATCCCCTGTCCAGCAGCTCAGGTGAGAGGTGCTCACCTCTCAGCTTCCTTCCTCCAGCTACACAGGCACTAATGCAGAGCACAAACACCAAGTCATGTCTGTACAGAACAGAGGAGCCACCCAAAATGTAGAATTCATTCATTATTTTACAGTCTCTACATGTTAACAGTCCTATCTATCAATCATCTGTGCTGATCCATTCAGAAAATCCCTCTGCTAAGACACTGTCCTCCTTTTCAGACATGTTTAACTCTCCTGATCTCTGAAGATCAAGAGTAGTTCTCCTCTGTGATGTTTTAGCTTGAACCCCCCATATGGATCTGTATCTCAACCATGAAGTTGTTACTAAGTAGAGCAAGCCCCATTTACGTTGTACTTATAAAAGTCTGGCTGGAAATCAAGGCTTCCTGGAGCTCTGGCATTTGGATACAACCTACTTGTAAAAAGTTTTCTTCACATGTAATTTTAGTTTTTTGTGACTAGACTGAAGTCTTTGGCCCAGGATCATTAGACTCAGCAATTTGTTTCTTTTGTCATTCCAAAATCCTCTCAACAGGGACTGTCTCGTGGCTTATCCTCTGTTAGCACACACAGCCAGCTCTGCATTCACCAGGATGTTTAGTTCTGCTCTGCAGCCCTGGAAAGTATCACTTTAGTTCAACAAGGCAAGTCCAGCTAACAACACTTTATGACTAACTCTCCCCATTGCTTCACAGGCATCCACCTATTTCAAGGCAAATTGTCTTCTATCTTTTCACTTCCAGGTTATTTGCATGAGTTCGAAGATATGAAGAGTTTTGGCTGTTATAAGTGTTCAATTTTGAGGTATTTATAGGACCGGGCCATTTAAAATTTCAAGAGGGGGCTGGAAGATGCAAATTAAAACCTTATGACACTGAAACCCCCCTCAGGAACATTGAGCCTATCCTTGATGTCTATGCATAAGCCTTGCATGAGTTTTTTTGGCTTCTGCTGCTGTGAATTTCTACAGTTCTGGCAGCACACAAAGTTCCTTTCTGCCAGCAATCCCCTCTGAAGGGTCACTATTAGTGCCACAGACGGGGTTTATCCTGCAGCACCCACCCTAAGGAGCTTTGTGCTGCTACTCCCTTTAAATAAATTCCCCCCCTCACCTGTAACTACACTTGAAACCATCCCAGTGCAGCCTGTCTGTGGCAGGTGGGACTCTCTCAAGATTCTTCACAGGTCTGTACTTTCATCTCCTGATTTCTGGGGTTGCTGCACTTTTGAAGAGGGAAGAGCTTTTATTGCCAGACACACTGAAGAAAAATTGATTTCTGTTTGTCATTATCTCAAGAACTTGAGAACCAGGTTATTTCTTCCTCCTGCCAACCATCCCACTTAGTGGATACACTAAGCTCTTGATTTTCCCATAAATGTGTTTTCCCTCATTACCAGCAGTTTAATTTGACTATTTATTATACTACAAAGGTGACCAAGATGACATTGCCCTTTCCTCTCCTCCTACTCTTTCCAAACCACGTGGCATCACTTCAGCATCCTTACCATGCTGCCTATTCACCAGAGGTTGTCCATGCAACCCTTTAATTCCCACCCAAAACAGGAATTTGGCCTCAAATCACTGCCTGGAATTAGCTGCTTTATCCTATGCAGGACTGCCAGTGAGCAATCATAAAGGCAGGGGCAGTGTGGCTGCATAATCTCGTTAGCAGAGCACACACAGTTGCTGGGAGTATCTCAGATGAAAAGAACTATTTCAAGCACCACATCCCTTCAAAAATAAGCAACGAAAAAGGGTAGCAGCAGTACCAGCTTGTCAGATGAAGTCGACTGTAAATCAAGCACATTCACAGACCCAGGTCACAACATGGAGTTCATTAGTAAGGAAAGATTAAACAAATAGTGGCATTTGCTTTTTGTGGCAGCAGAGGCTAAAAAACAGCTCCTGAGGTTTTTTTGCTTTGGTACAGATCCCTGATAAGAGGGATCTATTCAATGTTCTGTTTTCCAAACGGTACCAAAAAATATATTTTGCCTTCTCTAAATCATATTTCAAAACCTGATTATCTTTGTTTTAACCACAGTATCACAAAGTCAAATAAATGTTCAAATAATGAACAAGAATTTACTTGGATAACCAGCAGACTACTCTGTATTACTCTCAAACTCAGAATAGACTTTAAACTCTAAATTGCTATTTAAAAAATCATCACTGACTCACAGTACCAGCAAGCAGTTCATTTAAATGTAGTAATTCTGAGAATCATTTCAGCTTTGATTACCACGAGAGCAGAAATATGGAGAGAGGATAGCAGCTTTAGGGCATCCAGCCTACAGAAACAAGAGAGTTCTCTAGGAAGTCTTGCCATTTTCCCTAAAAAAACCAAACAAACAAAAAAACAACAACAACAAAAAAACCCACAACATTTCAACCTCCCTGGAGTCTTGTTCATCCTCTTCACATCTGTCTTAGAAGTCCAAGTTTAGAAGCAGTGCCAGTGATAAATGAGATTTCCCCTATGTAAGTTCTCTTCCTCTCTGAATAGTTATTTAAACCTAACAAAAAAAAAAAAAAAAAAGAGGCTGAACCCACTTCCAGTCCCAGCTTTCCAAGTGTTTTAGAAATGTGAGGGGGGAAACAGAACAAGAGACAGATCAAAGATATTAAACTATAAAAGCTACGCTAAATTGTTGGTCCATATTAATTCTGGCAAAACCCCACCATTAAAGGCAAAGTTTGTATTTTATAACCATTTACCAAGCAGTTTCATTAGGTCTCAGAAAGCTCTCAAAGAAAAAAAAAGAAACAATATGAAAAGCCCAGAACACTTTACTGAGAAAAACAAATTCAGCCACCTTATTTTTCTATTCCATTCAGCATTTAGTTACTTCCAAAAAGTGCCATGGGTTTAACAGGTTGCTCAGACAAGGACTGGTTACAAGAGGGATGTTCTCCACCCGTTCCCCCTGTCCCCCAGTTCATGAGGAGAAAAGGGCTCCCAGTACAGGCATAAAGAAGAAAATGACACATGCCCAGGACACAAAACCTCTCTGTCTACTGCAAACTAGGCTGAGACACCAGAAACTTTGCACATAGGCCATGGGACAGCTACCAAATTAAACCTTCCACTGCTCCATCAGCCTTGGAGAAGCTTGGCTTGATAATCCAAAGAGAATTTCATTCACAGGAAAGAAACAACACTATTTCAACTGCCAGACTAGTCAAGAAGTTGCCAGACTAGTCCAGTTGCTAATGAGTAGCTATTAATTTTTGAAAACTGGTTGAAACCCAGCTGATTCATAAGAGTAATTCCTTCCAGCACGATATTGGAGATTTAAAATTGCTTGTTGGCACACACACACACTGCTATATTTGAGGATACATCTCTTGGCATACAAGGAAGGGAGATTTCTTGCCCTTCATTCCCAGCCTTAAAGCTGCAACTGCCTACATGGGAACTTGCCACCCTTCCTGCAAGTTGCCCTTTCAATAATCCCCTGTAAACCAGAAGGGGCTCACAGGTAATTAACTCAGACTTTGCACAGCCTGAAAGCTAGACAGGTTTGTCAAAATGATTTTTACTCCTCTGGTTTATTATCTTGTTGTGAAGATTTTTTTATGAGAAAAAGATTAAATCCCCACCCTGATGTGTGCATTTCATTAAGCTTCTAATCCTTAAAGAGTCACTAACACAACTCACCATTGAAAAGCATTAAATCATCGTTCAGTCATATTGACCAAAATAATCTCCTAATTATTTCAGAATGGAGCAGAGCACCAGAGATGTGCTGTAAATCACACCTCAAAATGCACAATCCAAGATGAATAGAAAGGTAACTTTGATTACTTTTGGAATGTGTGGGTATGGAAAGGCAGGAGACACCTCTACTGAGCAACTTGTTGAGAGTAGATGGGATTTTAAGGTCGCTGCTCATGCAGTGGTTTGGGGAATCATTTGGATGGGGATGTGCTTCCTGCTGCAGATGATCAGCCACTGCCATCACAGTTCCAGGAGAACTACAACGAGCAAGTGAATTTCAGGTGCTGAATATTGAGTAAATTCAACCAGCTTCTAAAGGAAACACCCAAAAAGCACAGACAGCCTATAATAAAAATAAATTGCCTCCCACACAGCTGATAGCTGATCTTACATTAGAAATGTTTTTAGTTCTGCCTCTGTTTTTGCTGGAAGACAATGTTTAAAGGGCATAATTTGGAGGTTGGTCATTATGATCTCCATATCTTTTCCAACCTTCATGATTCTATTAATTCTAAAGGCTGGAACTCACTTCTGACCCTCTTCCCCTTTGTGCAGGCACAGAGCAGATCTGCTGCCACCAGCAGAGCCCCAGACAAACATGAACACATGTGTTATGTGTTAAGTGATGATTTCCACAGTTTTCCAAAGGCTTGTCCTGCCAGTATCATGCATTCACACACTTGCTGAAGACTCAAGAACAGATAGCAGCTCTCACAACCAATGCAAAGAATAATCCAGTAAGGAAAGCCATGACTGATACAGCTTTGTATTCCATGTTAAATTTATTACAGTCTGTGTAACTATAGCCATAAATCTTTCAAGAGGATGTTGCTTCTAAAGCATGAGTTCTAGTATAATATTTGCAATTTAAACACCCAATAGACCAATAATAATTCACTGTCAATCTTTATAAACCCTTTTGAATAACTTGTATTCTCATTACTAGAAAGATCTTCAGAAAGAAAAACAAACCACCAAGCATGCTTAGAAGCAAGATGAAATCCCTCAAGTCAAAACGTGAGTTCAAAGGATAAGTTCTCTATTTTTGTATTTTTATTTTTTACTAACTCTCCATTTTATCATGGCTAATAAGGCACAGAATCACCTTCCCAACTAAATAGACATGGTAGGATTCATGGTGAGTCACAGACTTCAGATAGATGCATCCAGATCTCCTGAGAACACTGACATTAAAAAAAAATACAATTTTTGAAAGAATCCTCTTTCCTGCCCCTGTTTCCCCCCACACAAGAACTTCTCAAGTTTGCTTTTATCAGAGGATCTCAGAATGGTTTGGATTGGAAGAGATCTTAAAGATCCTCCTTTTCCAACCCACTGCCACAGTCAGGGAAAATCCAAATTAACAAATTCATGTGTTGCCACCGAATCTACACAGCCCCCACGTCTCTTGGAGAAGCCTTTTTTGAGCCTCCAGAAAGTTCCCCAGAAACCACATTCCTCAGACCAGCCTTGTCCTGGTTCCCCCCCACCCCGGAGCCTCCTCTGCCCCTCCCAGTGCAAAGCATCACCTCCCTTTACCCAAAAGTTTTCCTCTTCCTCAAAAATAACCCACAGGCACCCTCCCCCCCAGACCCCCCTGCAGCACCACAAAATAAGGCACTCAGAGAAGGCTTCAAATGCCCCAACTCCCACACAGGTTGGCAGGATTTGTTTGGGGTGTTGGAGGGGTTTTACTTAAAGGATGGGAACTCTGATGATCAAAAGCACGTTAGTTTTAAATATAGTTTTGTCTTTACTGGTTTTCTGTGCTTCAGACCCTACTGGACTTTGCTGCAGGCTAGATTTTCTCTTTAATTAACCAAGCTGACCTGGAATAAGTCAGACTTAGACTTAATTTCCTTCCAGCACTCTTTCCTTTTGAAAAATTAAATGCATATGAGGGCAAATACCACTGGGTACCAGCCTATAAGCTGCATCAAAGGTAGGGAGGGCTATACAGGACCAGGAATCCTCATGACTTCAAGGCAAACTTGCCTAAACCTTTCCCTTAATGCAGGCCACCTCAAAAGACTAAAGCAGCTTTTGAGCTGAAAGAGGAGGATTTCAGCAGAATGAAAGCTAGACTAATTAATTTTTCTACAATAGCAAAAGCACAAAACACCAAAGAGAAAACAGAAACTTTAAAAATGTTTAGCATTTTTCTGCCAGCCTACCTTTAGATGTCCAGATGAGTACTCCTCCAAAAACTCCAGCTCTCAGGGTCCTCCTACACTGCAACAGAGTGAGCACAACTCCCCTGGGGCACTGGGAATTTATTCTTTCTATCATTACAAACACCTGGCTCCCCTACTCTCACCTGGGCTCAATTGCCTCTGTCCTGCCCTCCCCTCCCTTTGTCATAGGTTTGAAAAGAGATTGCCACGGGTTCCTCCCCCCCTCACCTGGGGAACTGGGACTTTGTTTTGTTTCTTCTGAAAGTTTTTTGATAGCACCATTTGTTGTTTATTCAGATTTTGTTAATAAAAAGGTTTTCCTTTTCCACACTTCCAGCTGAAGTTTCTTGGTTTCTGAGTTGTAATCTTGTTAAACTAAGACACCTTTGTGCCCTCCAAATTACCGCCCTCAGCCCTGCACAGCTGCTTCCCATATCCCACCTGGGCACTCTGTCAAGCAACACAACCAAGACGAAGATTTTACTTTCCACAGTGATCAGAGGAACTTAGAAGAACTTTCAAAATTAGAAAAAGTATGAGCAGATTTTGTCTTTTGTACGATCCGGTGTTTTTATAACCACAACTGAAATTCTCTGCTCCGACTGGGAGCAATCAGCAGATTAAATGTAAACCACAAGAAAGAGGTAGCACGAGACTGCTGCAGCCAGACCTTCCTCAAACTGCTTTGGTTAACTCAGACTTCTAACACTGAGAGGAAATATTCAAAATGCTTGTGGGATAAAGGACAGCCTGTGAAAGTGTTCCCCCAGTTGCACCCTGGAGCAACACCTCACCCTAAACCCCTCTGTACTTAATTAACTTCTCACCAGGCTTTTTTACGCTATTAATTTTTTACATTGTATTAATTGGCACATGAATAGATAATAGAGGCCAGTACTTCTGTCTACAAAGCTTTGCCCTCACTCACAGCTTGTCCCTGCAATGCAGACAGACCTTTCAGAAGCTGGCAAGCCAGTGAGGTTTTCTTCTGCTTTCCCTGCTCTGGATAAACCAGGTGTCTCCCAGTCCTCAGATGCTTCCCTGCTCAGCTTTGTGCCCCTGTGGGGATTTCCTGACTGTGCTTCTGATTGTACTGTGAACAGACTGGACAAAAACTGTATCATTTATAAAAAAAGGGAATGGTCACAGCCACCAGAATCCCCATACCTTGGAGTCTAAATTTACTCCATGAAGCCATCAGGATACCTGCAGACTCTTCCCCCAGACAAAGAATTTAGGTATTAATAGGTAGCTAAAAGGCCGTTCACCATGCTTCATTTACCTTGCTAAGAGCTCTTCTAGAAAATGGGAGTGATTAAAGTATTGTGTGGTGTGTGATTTATTCTCTTCATGCCAGTCACAAAAGCAGCACGTGAATGCCAGTGGACACACTGTGGCACTGAGGGAATTGATTTTGCAGTGTGATGCTTTTATGAAGCAACTTTCCATATACCACAGATATATTAAAAGAGAAGGTCAGTCAAAATATCCAGTCTTGTTCTCAAAGACCTTTCTCTCCTGGTTTTGGGGGGTTTCTTAGGCAGAAATTCAGCATTATTTTCTGGTTTGTCTATCAGCCAGCAAAAGTGTCACCTTTTTCTTTGTCTCAATATCACGCCTGGAGAAGAAAAGGTCGTGTGGAGACCTCATAGCATCTTCCAGTGTGTGTGAACGGGCCTGCAGGGAAGACAGAGAGGGACAGTTCATCAGCAACTGTAGGGACAGAACAAGGAGTAGTGGGTTCAAACTGAAAGAGGGGAAATTTAGATTAGATATGCAGAATGAATTCCTCTCTGTGAGGGTGGGGAGGCCCTGGCACAGGTTGCCCAGAGAAGCTGTGGCTGCCCCATCCCTGGAAGTGTCCAAGGCCAGGTTGGACAGGGCTTAGAGCAACCTCGTCTATTGGAAGATGTCCCTGCCCATGGCAGGGGGTTGGAAAGAGTCTCTAAAGTCCTCTTACAACCCCAACCATTTTGGGATTCTATGTATCCAACAAGGCAGTGACTGGAGTATCTTACTCTCTATTCACTACATGAGCTCAGTGCAAGAATGTGCCAGTGCAGGTTATAAACCATCAGCTTTTTAGTTCTTGATTATTTCCTTTTATTTCTTCAGGCTTGTCCAATTATGGTTTCTTTATTAAACTGTTCATTATTGCAAGTTCTGCCCCTGAGCCTACTGGAAGAAGTGATAAGCCTCTCTCATTCACAGCCACAAACCTTGAATCAAGCTTCTGTGCAGCAAGAATTTATTGGCCCCTCAGCCACTGTGGGTACACAATTCCTTATTTTAACTCTTGGTCACACCACTTGTAGCTGTCACTTTTTTTCCAGAATTTTTTATATTCGGTTGCCCTGACATAACTCTGGGAGAAACTGTGCATTCCCCAACCCGGGAAGTGTCCAAGGCCAGGTTGGACGGGGCTTGGACCAACCTGGGCTAGTGGAAGATGTCCCTGCCTACAGTAAGGGGGTGGAACAAGATGATCTTTAAGATCTCTTCCAACCCAAATCGTTCTGGGATTCTCTGGTTGCATCCCTGAAGTCAAGAAGCCAAGGACATTTTTCCAGCCATGGCAGCACCAGCCCTGCAAACAGGACTAGCCAAATATCGCTAGTTGCTAGCCAAGATCTGGCAGGGCGTGTTGAAGCGGTGAATAACCTACTTCCCATGCAAACAGAAAAACTGTTTTCTCATTTAGCACAGATTCAATATCTTTTGGGGTTTTTTTTGCTGCTTTGTAGTAGAAAATCCAGTTTCATAAAAGTTCAACTTTAATATCAGCTGCAGGCCTTCAGGAGCTATTAGCTGATAATTCTCTGAGCTTTTGCTGTAGTGTCCCTGAGCAGCAGCACTGAAATTATCAAATCACAGCAGTGTGATGGAAACCCTTTGCTGCAGCAGTGGATTTCTCTCCAAATGGAGCTGGACACAGTTATTTACCTTCAGTATTCACATGCGTATTAGAGATTCTATGAGATAAATAAAAAGCCTGAGTCTCTTTTTAGATTATTGCAGAATAACCAACATCTGGAGGCCAACAGTCCTTCAAAATGTTAACATTTCTTTAAAAAAGCTCTCACACAAAACACCTAAGGTGCAAGTATTTATGTCATTTAGGCTGTGAATTGATTTTCAAGCTCCTTGTTGCCAGCTGGGTGTTTGATGTGTAGGGAACCAACTCTTGGTATTGTGTGTAGAAAACTAGAAAACAAATTTCTTACTTCAAGAAAAAGCACAGAAAAAGCACCACAAGTAGTGCTCTTTCTGGGAGCAGCGGCTGAGCTCAACAGGGGAAGGAAGTGCCCTGATCTGAACTGTCTTGTTGGTCCCTCTTTTAATTTTCAGGACTGAAATTATGTAACAGTTTTTATCGAGATGTTTGCATAAAAATAAATACTCAGAAAAAAAAAATAAATCAAGTGCCTATAGTGAAAAATGAAGAAATTATTTAGTTGAAATAGTTCTTTATTGATCCAAAATTTTACAGATAGACAGATTAAATTTGTGTAATTTTACCAAAACTAAGAGCATCAGTGACAAATGGGTTAATTTTGTAGGATGAAATCAGTTCTAAAAACTTTCAATCTAAAAACTAACTGTTATTTCCAGCTAGTCAACCTTCAGGAATTTTCCAGGCTGAAATAATGAAGTACCAAGACTATGTTTAGACAGAGAGGAGCAAAGGTGTAAGTTAAGCAAGAAAAGCAAACGCTCGGTGGTTTCTATTCACCCTCCAAGTTGTTAAAAATAAGTTTTCCCTTCTTAATTTTGAGATGTAATCCTTAGGAGGCTCTGAAAACTGTAAATCAAATTTCCAGTATTATTTCTGCAGGCACCGGACAGACTCTCTTGGCTCTTGCAGAGTGTTTATTAGCAGTGGACCAGTTTGCTGGTTCGAGGAGCACGTGGAGAACTGATGGATCGTGTGCCACAAGGAGTGGAAAGGGGACTCTTGGGAGACTTGGAAGCCAGGAAAATATTGAAGTTGGGCTTCAGAAAGTCCTGAAACTGGAAGATGTAACTGTAAACTGTGTGATTAGGAAATAAAACAAGTGTTTATTTCCAAAAGCCACTTGCAAGAGCAAGACGTGTTCTGAGGGCATTTCCCAGCCTGATCCCGTCTGACACTGGGCAAAGCTGAATATCTCGGGCCAAGCGAGTGCCAGAACTGTACCACGGCACTTTACATATCTACAGATCCATTTTATTCTCACTGTGGGCACTCACAGAAAGTTCTCAGCAAAGTAAGTGCTGCTTTGCCCTGATTGTTCAGATTATTTTGGATTACGATTATTGGTTCCTTGTTACTATTTCTGCACATTTCCGTGTGCTTCCTGAGTAGATTTTGCTCACTGATG
>JAYRBT010000054.1:2806053-2819802 GCA_036023395.1 Myiotriccus ornatus | reverse complement strand
GGATTACGATTATTGGTTCCTTGTTACTATTTCTGCACATTTCCGTGTGCTTCCTGAGTAGATTTTGCTCACTGATGCAGTGTCAAGGCTTTGCTGATATAAAACCCTCATAGGTGTTGTACTGAGAGACTCCCTCACGCTGGAAATTCTGCATTTTCAACATGGAAGAGACTGTGTTACACATCCTGCTCAGAGTGCTGCAGTTTTCTGAAATATACCTTATCCTAAAATATTCTGCTTTTCAGTAGCATCAATAAATAGAGATGTTTGTGATACATGTGGCTTTGTTTTGTTTGGGTTCTTTATGGGGAGGAGGGAAGTTTCTGGAGCTGAAGGAAGGAGGAGCTGTGAAAAAGGAGAGCAAACACTGAATCCTGTTTCTCTTCTGCCAGCACTCTCCTTTGGGTGCCTTTTTGCCAGGATGGCACCAGGAGCAGAACCTGACAACTCTCCCAGCCCTCGAGCAGGGAGGGTTTGCCAAACCAGCCACTGCTGGACCATCATCCCTCTGGAATGGCTGGTTGTGGATTGAATGAGTTAAGGCTGTTTGAGCCCTATAATCACAGAATGGGTTGGAATGGATCTTAAAGATCATCTTCTTCCAACCCCCTGCCATGGGCAGAGACACCTTCCACTAGCCCAGGTTGGTCAGAGCGCCATCCAACCTGGCCTTGAAGGATGTCAAGATTTATGTTTTATGATGGATAGCACTTCATTCAGCATAAAACCAAACTTTACAAGTTTAAGTCATTAAAACAAAGTGTAAAAGCACCCAGTCCTGGCCAGATGTTGGGAGTGAGGAGCTTTGGCTGCTTTTTCCAGAGCTGCTCATTAGCCCTTGACGTCCTGCCTGAGATGGCAGCCACCCTGCATGAGCACATCTCCAACTTCAAACGAGGTAAAGCAATCTTTAAATTAGTGTGAAGAGGCCAAAAAGTCCTCCTGAGCATGTTTCAAACAGATAGGCTTGATGTGGGGAGGACAAAGATGTTTGCTGGGTCTAAGTTCCCCAACTTTTTTTACACACCTACCCAGACACATCATGTTTAAACTTAAACTATGACTCTGGCTTGCTGCTTCTCCCCCTTCCTCAACTAACACTGTATCTGGAGTGGAAATCTGGATATATATGTATATACTGTGTATTATGGAGCATATGGAGGGTGGATATTAGGAAGAAGTTTTTTCCAGAGAGAGTGCTCAGCTATTGGAATGGGCTGCCCAGGGAGGGGGTGGATTCACCATCCCTGGAGGTGTTTGAGGACAGACTGGATGTGGCATCAATGCCATGGGCTGGGAACCACTGTGGGGTTGGATTAAGGGTTGGACTTGATGATCTCGGAGGTCTTTTCCAACCCAGTTGATTCCATTGCTCTATGATGTGGCCTATGAGGAGCAGCTGAGGGAGCTGGGGGGGCTCAGCCCGGAGAAAAGGAGGCTTGGGGGAACCTTCTTGCTCTCTGCAACTCCCTGACAGTTGTAGCCAGGTGGGAGTCGGGCTCTGCTCTCCAGTAACAAGCAGCAGGACAAGAGGAAACAGCCTCAAGTTGCATCAGGGAAGGTTTAAGTTGGACATTATGAAAAATTTCTTCACTGGAAAAGTGATCAGGCATTGGAACAGGCTGCCCTGGGAAGGGGTGGAGTCACCATCCCTTCAAGTGTTCAAAAAATGAGTAGATGTGGCAACTTAGGATATGGTTTAGTGGACATGGTGGTACTCAGTCAAGGGCTGGATGGGATGGCCTTGGAGGTCTTTTCCAGTCTTAATGACTCCATGGGCTATGTAACTCTCCACAGAGATAAACAGAACCAGTTCCTAACATGTGAGTTACATGCATTTATTTTGGAATGTATATATTATGTAGATGTAGATATGACTGATAACAACAACAAAAAACAAAACAAAACAAAAAAATCAAGCTTAGTCACAGATTATAACAACAGTGCTGCCAACCACCAACATTTTGAAGTCACGAGCCAGCCCTCACAAAAACAGGAGGTATTGTTGTTCAGAAAAATAATACGCATGGAGTTATTTATCTTCTGCTTTTCTGAGTCTTTAAAATGAATTTAAATCATATTTTTCAAGCCTTTGTTCTTAACCATGAAGTAGAAACTTACTTCTAGGGGGGTGGAAAAAAAGCTGAATTCCTCACCCTGGCAGAACTCCAGAAACCAGGACTTGAAGGGAAAAAGCCCAAACAAATATAACGTGCGAACCGTATTAAAACTGTGAGAGTTGGCAACACTTTGTCATAATAGAGCATTTTTAAGCCAAAACAACCGTGTGCGACAGGGATAAGCTTGGCCACCATCACATTCCACTTCTCACATTAACTCTTTGCTGAAGCCCCAGCCCCTGCCTTTGAACAGCTCTTTGCAGATGGGTTTTCTGAAGGAGAAGCTGCCGGAGTGCTCAGGGTCAAAGTCTGCCCTTGAGCGGTGTCTGCAGAGCCCTATTTACAGATTGTACTAACGAGATATCAAAGCCCCAACACCACAGATAGCTGAAAGTAATATGAAAAGAGTCTCTTGCTGAAAGAAAACTAACGTAGAAGGGCAGAGGGAAAATTCATTAGCTGGTAGTGAAAAGAATAATGGGCTTTAGAGCTGATTCTTTAGGTTTCTTCCAACACCAGATGCTTCAGTAAATGGAAGTTGCAATATTTAGGAAGGAGGAATTCCGCTGGGAAATGTCTCCCTGTTTCCAAATCTGCACATCAGTAGCTGCACGAGGCTGCCTCCAGGTGTATTCCCTGCCTGCTTCCATCAGGATATGGGATTTGATCTCACCAGAGTCCCTGGAGTGTAATTAAAATTCTGAATTCCCGCGCCTGCCTCGGCTGGCTAAATGCAGGCTGTGTGTGTGCAGTGAGGAGCACACTCCTCGAGAAGGACTCGGAAATGATCGAAGGGAACATGCCCACGGCGTGTGGATTTATTTACTCACACCCCTCTTGGCAGCTGCGGAGACATCCCTGACCAGCAGAAGGCAAACAGAGCCACTGTCCTTCACCACAACCACTTTTTCTTTCTCCATCTCAGCTGCTGTGCATCTGCCCCAAAACTAGGACCGTGTGCCTGGTGCCCCTGAGTGCTGCCAGCTCGGGGGCTTTGGGCATTTTATTTGGAGTTTCTGTTCTTGGAGGTGGCAGCAAAGCTCTGCTTTCCCTCAGAAAGTTTCTATCCTGACAGCATCCAAATGATAGAGAATTTTCAGTGAGCTGAGGCTCAAAACAGGGAGCAAATAAAAGCACGAAAATATGGTGTAAAAATTAACTTTTTTATAAGTCACTTAGGTTGTCTGGGTTTTATAACTTCTAAAGGGTGTGAGGTTGATAATTCTGCATCATGGGATTTTTTTTTTTGCAGAGACAGAAGAACTGGCAAGTATAAAAACTCATAGCAGCCTCCACAAAGCACCAGCTAAGGTTTTCTTTGCTCTTCAAAAATAAGCTAATGCAGTGAAACAAAGGCAAAAAAAGGCCCTATTTGGTCAAATAATTCCCTTGGCTGCAACACAATTTTTTATTATTTTTTTTTAAAAGAAAATCCAATGCTGTAAATAACTGGAGTAATTTATCAGGAGATTAAAGAAAATAAGCTCACTTTCTCTGCTGAAAGAAAATGAGCTAAAATATCATTGACAGATGGCAATCTGAGGCTGGAATAGTTTATTACAGGCTGATGACACCATTTTCTCTCTCATATTTACAAGTGTATCAGGTACCTTTTACACAGCTGAATGGAAAGAACCTGTTCAGTTGAATGCTGAGGTTTGGCTCGTTCTCCCTTGTCTCAGGCAAGAGAAAAATACTCCCTGTAATGTCACAATAAATCTGGTCTTGGTGAAAACGAGCCCAAGAGCCCCAGCCAGGCCAGGCACAGCTTCTCCCAAGGAAATTTAATCTTCCTGCACATCTCTCTCTGCTGGTGTCTGTGCTCCAGCAAAGCCCTGCAGCCCCTTCTTCATTCTGCTGCCCCATTCAATGTTTAAGTGTCTTGTGAGAGACAAATAAACTGCTTTTTAGTAGGGAAAGAACAGCAACTGGAGCTGGGATGTGGAGACAGCAGAGAACCATGATGACCCCTGGCACTACTCTGCCTACAGAAATTTTCTTTAGAAGAACATTTCTTTCTTTCATTTTTTCTATTCATTTTAGCTCTGGAGATATTATAGCTGTATTACAGATAGAAGAGCGAAGGGAATAAATGGGAGAAAAGCTTGTTTTCAGCTGAGTTTCTTAAGCAAACAAGCTCCTGTGATCCTTTTGTCCAACACTGAGTCCTTCCCTACATCCAGTCTTTCAAGACCTTGGACCATTTCACCTAATGTGACAAGCTTCCAAGATATTAATTCCTAAATCACACATTAAAATAGGGAGTCAGGGTTAGGAAATGCATCCTACCAGCAGCTCTGCTGAGACCGAAGCATCTTGAGTTCATTTCCTATCAGGCACCAAGAAATCCAAACCAGGAGAGTCTGAGCCTGTCCTTTGTGAGGCACCAAAGCAGGCAGGAGGTCAGGCTGCCTTCATTCCCCTGCTCATAAATCCACTTTTCCACACAGGGACTGGAGACTGAAGCGACACTGAAACACCTGTGTGAGTGGTTAGGCACCAAGAAAAACTCGTTTTGCTTTTCAACTTCAAAAACAAAGAAATATTTTCAAGTATCAATAATAATTCAGGCGGTACATTTATTAGGTTGTGAACAAATAACAGGTCCCTGCACACATTCTCTCTGTGTCTTGTTGCACCAGTATCATAGAGTCATGTAATCCCAGACCGGTTTGGGTTGGAAAGGGCATTAAAGACCATCTCATTCCACCCCCTGCCACGGGCAGGGACACCTTCCATTATCTCAGGGTGCTCCAAGCCCCATCCAGCCTGACCATGGACACTTCCAGGGATGGGGCAGCCACAGCTTCTCTGGGCACCCTGTGCCAGGGCCTCCCCACCCTCACAGGGAAGAATCCCTTCCTAATTTCTAATCTAAATTAAACCCTCATGAAATAAATCCGCCCTCATGAAGTAATTCAACTCTAATTCCATAGGAGTTCCTGCAGACAATTTAAACTACTTTGCTGGAAGGGATGTGGCTGAACTAGAAAGCACAGCTTTACACCCAGCCAGGGAAGTCTCTAAGTCTCTATTAAATCAGAGAAAAACTCCTGGCTCTGCGGGATATCACCTCCTTGGGTTTGTTAGCATCCTCACACACAGCCATCCTCGGGGTGTCTCACACCCACAGCTGTACCAGGTGATGTTATGCAGAAGATGTTCCCAGCAGGAGATAATAGTGAGCAATTGAGGGCAAAAATAGGGTGGTATATATGGGAAAAAAAAAAAAAAGAGTTGCAGCTCTTAACTGACCAGACAGAAAAGGCTGGGAGGAAAGAGGGCAAGTCATTAAATCCAAATCTTGGCTGATAGAAGAAGATATCTGTATCTTTTGCAAGATTTTTGAGGAAGGAAATAAGTCAGTAAAACACATTTTCAGCACTGCTGCTGTGCACCATTATTGCAATTATTTAGCAAAGAGATGCTTGAGCCTAAATAAACACTGTTCTGGCTTTGATAATGGTTCTTTTAATTTGTGTAGGTTCGACGGCGCATTAAGGGCTGTGGGCACAATTATTTTCAAAGAATAGATTCTCTTTCATGAAACCATGTACGGGATTTCTTTTGCTTTCTTCCCAAGGATAATAGAAAATAGCAGAAGCTTGACATCATAATAGAGTTCAAGTGCCTTAGCTGTATATCTACTCTCAAAGAATTATAAAAAAGCTGAGGGTAATGTACTTTCCTGAGTGTGTGGCACAGGCAGGCCCGCTTGTGGCTTTGGCAAATAAACAGACTGTTGCCTCTTGTCCATCAATCCAGGCAGCTTTTGGGATGATATAATGCTGCTGATTCCAATCTGATCAGCTGCTATTGCCTAATTATACAGGCAAAACAAATCCAGACTGTTTAAGGTGGAAGGGGAAGGTGGGAGGGGGAACTGCCATAAAACACCGAGGGAGAACTGTCTCCTCTTTTCAAACATGTGGTAAAACCAAAGAGTTGTTTTCCCCTTAAACAGGAATACTGTGGCCACGATTCCACAGCCCTATTTACTTTTCTTTTCATAATGTGCCAGTCTGCATGCAATAAAACTGTCAGGCACAGCTCGAGAGCAATAAATATGGGGGAAAATGTTATTTAACGGGCCAAGAATCATCTGCACTGTGTCACAGTGTATTCAGAGGGGTGCTCGAGTAAAAAGTCATTTTGCAAAATGACAATTTGTGTTGCATCTATTTTCATCTCTCCTCCCATTCCCATTCCCTTGATTTTCTCAGCAGGAGTAGGGAGATTTCTCTGTCCCTGCCCTGCTGCCGGGAGCTGCTGCTAAAGAAGCAGGAGCTGAGGCTGCCCAGGGCACCCACGCAGGGGGAAGAGAAGGAGAGGCCAGGAAGCTGGAGGGCTCTGAAGAAAAGAGGATGGGAAAGTTACTCTGTTTTACCAGTCTCAGAACAGATATGTAAACCTGAAGGTCACATATATTCAGAGATAAAGGGAATGAGAGACAAACCCCTGATGCACAAGAACCTGAAGATGCATCTGCTTCAGCTCCAACGCACATAAAGTGTTGGTACAGTGGTCCCAGCCTGAGAAAACAGAGGGAACCTGAAATCTGGGACTTTTCTGTCCCACTACCACGATGGCATGGACACTCAAGCACTTACTGGTTCTTCAGGACAAATCCCAGAGTGGCCAGTCTTTAGGAAATACATGCTAATGCAGTCCCAGGTATAAAACCCCCATCAAGGCCACCTAAAGCATCACCTTAATATATGATTCTTATTTTAAACAGCTACTCTGAAAACACATCTCCCTTATCCAAGATGTTCATCTCACAACTCAGAGACAAAACTTTCCAAACCATTCTGATGTAATGGCTTGTCTTCAGAAACCAGAACTCCACGTGGAAATGCTGCACGCCAAGATTTGTAGCGAAGGCTCCGGGAGGCACCAGTGACCCAACAAAGGTCACTCTGAGCCAAAGAACCCCAAGGAAAAGGAATGGTGACCAGAAGGATGTACAGAAGAAATGAACCAAGGGGTTTTCTAGCCACATGAATGTGGTTTGTCAAAAGGAATAGGAATAAAATAATTGCAGGGCTTTGATCTTCTGTCGTGCTCCCACTACCCCCGAGTGATTTGCTCTTTTGAGCATCTGCAGAAGGTTAAAACTCAATGTAGCATCTGGCCAAGCCCCTTTCAGGAAATGAAATGGACTCCTGAAAAATCCCATTGAATAATATTAGGTTTAACAATGATATATGGGGGGAAACAACCAGAAAGTGCATAGATCTGGAACCAGCCACCAGCACTGCTTGGTTCAGGAATCATATTTATTTATGTACTGCGATTATCCAGTGAAAGAATGACTGGATGGATCGTGTTCTATCTGCAGTCACAGACAGCCAAATGGGCTGCAGATACATGACATTTGATTCAGGGCTTTTACAGCTACTTGGCAGGACTGTTTTGTTCTGGGAGCATCAGCAGCCCTATAAATAAGTTATTGATTTTAATTTGTGGGCAGAATATTGTTTAATCTCTGCAAATCGCCTCCTGTTCCGCTGTATAAAGTCAGCAGAAGGAAATAAAAGTATTGAATATCTGCTAAATTGCACTGGGTTAAAAATCTGCCATCAGTGACATTTTACCCTTCAAAACCAACATTCTCCTAAATTGAGTTTCTTCTCATGGTGACAGACATCCCCTCACAGAGTGGCCCTAGAAGGACTGTGGGATTTCAATGACACATAATAAACCAAATAGTTTTGCTTTAACTGTGTCTCATTTTGGGACATTTTGTGGGGTGTGGGGCAGCAGACAGGCTGTGGGTGGTTCCTGGAGTGGGAGAGGGTTTTTTGGAGGAACCAGCTGGGTTCTGCTCTAAGGAAACTGTCAGGGCAAGAGTTCTCTCTCTCTCTCTCTTGCAGGTCTTTTTTTACTCCCCCAGTGCTACACAGTAGATTAGCAAAACACCATGTCTCAAGTGACCAATTAGCTGCCAGCCCCAGAGCATTGCAGCACGGAAAATTCAAATTCACCTCGATGCAAACACAGAATTTTAACTCGGCCATGCTCACATCTGATTCTGCTGCTCATTTGCAGTCTTGCCATAAACAGCTGGAGTCTCGAAGTCATTGCCTTGGGGAAGCTGAAGTGGCTGGTGATGGAGCTGTGTTGCTGAGGTGCCTGCAGGATCACCATCCCCACAGGGGTACAGCACTGCCCCCCACCATCATCACTGACTCAGCCACCACCAAGGTTCACCATGGCCAGTTACCTCATAAGAATCACTGAATCATAGGGTGGTTTGGGTTGGAAGTGACCTTAGAAATCATCTATTTCCAAGCCCTTGCCATGGGCAGGGACAGCTTCCATTAGACCAAGTTGCTCAGAGATCCATCCAACTACTTTGTGGGTTTAAAAATCACATAAACCAGGCACTGAACGCACCCTGGGTGGGGTTAAAACACTCAGCCAGTTCATTCTAGTCAGTGCTTAAAAGTCTTTTTTAGTAGGAAACTGGAGTAGAAAACTGTTTTGGAGCTGAGTGTTTGGTCTACACATTGGCATCGTATAGAGGGAGTAGAATGAATGTATCACTTTTACTTTTTGCATTTATTTGTTATTGCATTTTACCTGGAGTCAAGATAGAATTGCATACTGATACCTGGAAAATCCCACTGAATATTCCCCAGCTTGCTTTTTCCAGCTGTAGGATTAACTATTGTAATACCGCGTTTTCAAGTAATCTTGCAATTCAGGGAAGTCCTGTTGAGAAAAGCGTTTTCAAATTAACCTTTGAAATTACGGCCGCTCACGGCCTTTCCCCAACGTGACTCCTGGAGCAAAGCCTGCCTCCCTTGAAATTCTATTAAAAATGCCAGCCAAATAAACCCATTACAGCTCTAACAGCTCAAATTAATGTCAACATGTCAGGACATATGTCTAATTTCAGTTTGGAGACTTGAAGATTGGAATCCTCATTATGGACCCCATCAGATGTTTCCAAACAGCCTTGAGGTCTAGAGAGATTCATTTTAAATGAGGAACATCAAGGCAAACCTCACAGAACTGTTCAGATGGTGCATTAATTCCAGTCACTTTGCTACACGTCTCTTTTCTCCAAAGCAAGGGAAAACATTCCCTGTGACCTTCAGGTGGGATTGTTGGGGATGAGGATCTCAGCTAAGGGAAACAGGACACCTGCTGTGCTCCACACTGGTGTGCAAGAGCTGTGGGAAATCTGTGCCCATCTCCTGATCCGGCCCACTCAGCACAATGGGACCCCTGAGAAAGACTGAAATGGAACTCAAAATGGAACTGAAAGTATTAAATCCCTCAGATTATATGTACTGTAGTGCAAAACTCAACACTAATCTCTATGCACACTGACTCTGGCAGATGGAAAAGGAGGGTTGCACTTGTATTACAGCAGTATTGAGAAACTCCAGTCGGTATTGAAACCCTCTGCACTGGATGATATATATAAAGGCAAAGCAGCAGACAGGCCTTTACACAGATTTCCTGCCATTTAGCTCTGGATGACACAAAGGAATGGAACAAACAGGAGGGGAGATGGATGGGAGTGATGTGAGATCACAGAGCTATGCGTAACCGAAGCATATGCACGACCTGATTCTTAGACAGCGTGCTTATAATCACTGCTTAATCTTCCCTCTTCTGTCTGTTCTGAATTTTATAAGTATTTTTAGCTAATTTCTCCCTCTTGATATGCAACTTCCAAAATAGAAAAGAAGAAAAACAACCCTTGCTTGTCCTCTGATCCCATTGTCTCTCACTGCTTTCAGGAGAATCCTTGTTTTTTCCAAGTCTATACACATTTGATGCTTCTGAATATGGGCTTGAAAAATTCTTACAGCTGAGCCTCTGTGTTCTCAAACAAAATAGCGCTGCTCAGTTTCTGTCAATAAAAGAAAAAATAAATCAAAAATGACCTTTTGATACGACTGAGACACGAGGGTGGACTCCACTGTGTGCAAAACTTCCGGGACTCTGTCAAAACTAATATTTGTTGTTCTCAGCAACATTTCAGTTATTCAAGGCGAACCTGAAAAATGCTGATGGGTGCAAAAATGAACCTCAGTTGAAACTTCTCACAGTGAAGAAAAGCTTCTGTGCAAATTCTGGAATAAAAACTATCAAGACCCCTTCTGACTCAGGCTAGAGGAAGGAATAATATACTATATATTAGGAAAAAAGGGAATATCTGAAGCCTTCATCTAGGCCATTAATCGTGCTGGAAAGCTGCTTAGTTATGGGTATGGAGTTTGCTTGGGAGCAGAATAACAGATCACAGAATCATGGAATGGTTTGGGTTGGAAGGGACCTTAAGGATGATCTTGTTCCACCCCCTGCCATGGGCAGGGACACCTTCCACTGGACCAGGCTGCTCCAATCAAACAAATCAACAGGACCACCCCCAAGCACTGCAGTGTGTGTGCACATGCACATCTGTACACATCTGTGCAGATCTGCACACACCTGCACACACAGATAAGAATGCCAAGGGTCAGTGGAAGACAAAGAAATTTCCAATCCTCCTGAGCCTTAATTTTCTCCATTGTGTTTATTGGATTATTTGTCTTGAGCACTAAATTGCTGAGTGCTGCTGTTCGTCTCTGGACAGCCCATGCCAAAGGGAACATTCCCAGCACTAACAATCACATTGACCTGAATTCCATGCACTGGTCCCCACTGTTCTGTGGGCAATGCACGGAGTAGATTGAGAAGATTTAATTGGGTTTTAAGGAGAAATTACCCAGAATATCTGGCTTGAAAAACATTTTCTGAATCAGCTCCAAAGGTTTCTTAAGAGCAAGTCAGGCCATTAGAGACAAATTAATGGGTAAGCTTCATGTGAGATGGTCAAAGTACATGATAAATGCAATTAATAAAACACTAGATTAGATTTTGACATTCAATCCTGGACAGTAGATAAAGTGGGAAACTGCTCTTCTGTGCCAGGAGCAGACCAGCAAACGAGCAGTCATGATGCTTTCCTTTGCCTCTGGAGTTATCTCCAGGGTAAGGACAGCCTTTTCCTGGACATACTATCACCCCTTGCCCCAGCCCAGCTCCTTTGGCAGTGGCTCCAGGGGAAACTGTAATCCAGCCTGCTCCTGCTCTTCTCCAAGCCTTTTCCACTTTCCAAGTTCTCCACAGCTTGAGGAAGCAAAACAATACCTGTTTTTCCCCATCTACAGTCTGGACCAAGTTGTTCCAAACCTGAGCCTCTCAAAAGCCTTCCCCTTGTTGGACTTTTTCCTCAGGTCCTTTTTTTCCTTCATGGATACTAATAAACCCAGAGGGAATAATTTCAACTTGAACATGACCTAAAGCAGGACTGTTATATTTACTACCATCAGCAAATACTGATCAGGTGAAAAGTAGGCTGAGGAGGAAAATTAGGCGGGGGAGTAAAAGTAGGCTGGAGGTGGAAACACGGACCATCTGCCTGATTTTATATTTTATGCAAAGTAACCAGGAGTTTTGCATGTGTGGGACATGAGCAGGGAAAAAAAGGGTTGTGCTGGGTGTAAAAGTGCTCTGAACACTTCAGCTATGGATAGATGCAGCGTTTCCCTTTAAAATGTTACCCAGACTTGGCAAGGGACTGGAGGAAAGGGGGATTTACAAACTTTAGCTCCTCAAGCTGGTGCTGGACAATCGTTGCCTGATGGAGAGGGGTGGGCTCTTTTCATCACTGACTGTGTTAGAAGCCCTGTGTCTGCCCTTCATTAATATCTGAAGCGTAAATACACTTTCCATGAAATACACTTGGCATGAAATACAATCCTGCAAACAGCACTTCAAATCTACGTTCAAAAATGCACCAGCATTTCAAAGCTCATGAGAGTCGCTGCAGTGTTGTGACAGATCCCTGTAAACACTGTGGCCATTTCACAGTTACCTCAGGCTATCTTTTCATCTCCAACATGCTTCAGCCCCTTTAATGTAATATTTAGACCAATGTTGTTATTAGATTTTCCCTGGATGAAAGGAGCTATAAATGTAAATGCCACTTGCTAATTCTTGGCAGTACAAAATAATAGTATTAGTACATCACACAATAAGAAAAAAATTAAGCTGCTAATTTATACTGCTGAATTAGATACAGCAACAAAAGAGAGAGGCAATTACATACCACAGTAAAATCTTCAGTGCACAGACTTAAGCATTCCTGTCTTTAGTGTTCAATTAGGGTGAAATTTACTCTCAATACAAGACATAATGCACCCTCTGCAAAAACATAGGATTTCATGTCATCTGCCTCCATGCAAAGTCTTTTTTATTCTGGCAAAGCTGAAGGTTTAGCTCTAAAGAATAATTTGATTTGCATTACACATTGCACTAACAGGCTGCAGTGAGCAGATTTATCTGCTGAATGAATATGTTCTAATAGGTCTGATGATCTGTCTTTATAGTATCATTTGATTAACAACAAATTTATTCTCTTGGCAGCTGTATTCCTTAATCAGGTATTCATTAAGCAATAGCGTATAAATATGTATAAATGTCAGATTTATGGATCAGAGACTACAATAATTCCATTTAAGAAAGGTGGATTGTCTATACTTCTAATTAGTTTCCCTTTAAATAGGCTTATCATATCTACACATTTGTACATGTGCAGGGCCTGATTTTCAGAGCCAAGTGTGCCTGTCCAATTGGGCAGCGTTCCCTGCCTCTGGAGCCTCATTGGAGTCCTTTAACAAGCCCTTTTAGACCTGCTGCTCAATTATATTGGACACCTCACCACCATTTCCCTGGTTTTATAGGGGGTTCACTTCCAAAACTGAGTAATTCACTTATTTGCACATACACATACTTTGCACCTGGCCAATCTCTGCTTGTCATTCCCTAACCTGAACAAACAGAAATAGGTGCTGGCAATGCATATGCACTGGCAAATGGCAGAAAAAGAAATTACTAAAGAGAATATCTTCAGTTAAACGGATCCTGGTTGTATTATAATGAAAAATGATCATACTTACCAGAGAGAAATATTCTGTCTGTGGAATTCAACCCAGTCTTGTAAGAAAGATTATGGACTAAGTTGATGAAAGTGCTTTTACCTTTCTTTTTTGAGCAGATTGTCTACCAGCCATGTTTACACTTCATGGGAGGCTGGAAGTTAAAAAAAAACCAACAAACCAGTGGATGTGAAACAACCCTTGGTTTATCAGGGATAAGTGCTGTTATTTTGAAATCTGTACAGAAGGTAACAGGACTGGAGCTGTCAGACCTCTGTTAAAGTAAAAACTCAACTGGCTGTGAAGACACAGCCAGTTTGAACAGTGTTAGTGGCCTCTACTTCAGTCCACTGTACCCAAGTTGAAATTTAGAGCACCTCCATTCAGAAGATAAAATTGTCTGCCAAGAACTGTGGATACCTGCAGAGAACTGTTCAGAGTAGCTACATTACAAACCCAAAGAGGCATGAATGCCCTCAAAATTACCCAGTTCATTCAGTCCAAATAATTTTTGCATTTGGTTTAAAATTTAAAGGAACCTGGTGACTGGAAAGGAACATCAACCCTCTGTAAAGCCTTCCATGCAAGAGGAACCCACTGCATGTTGCTCAGTCCCCAGCACCTCTCCAGCTACTCTCTAACCCAGCAGCTGAATGACATCTCTTGACTCTCCAAATCACCAGGAA
>JAYRBT010000054.1:2744991-2775007 GCA_036023395.1 Myiotriccus ornatus | reverse complement strand
TAAAAAACGAGTTAACATTTTAATATTCTGTTTTCTATTCAACTTATATTCAGTGTTGTTGAGCACCAAGTGTGAAGCGCTGGGAGGAGCCAGATCAGTGATAGGACAAGATGAGAAGCAATACCTTTGCAATTCAGGTCATCATCCCGAGATTAAAAAGAGGCTGTGATCTAATTCCATCTGTTAAGTGTCTTTGGACTCCCTGTCTGGTACAGAAGAATGCAGAGATGTCCTTATAATAGGAATTTTGTAAAGATATTCAAGAAATATAACAACTTTTTCGTTGGTTAATGAATATTTTTTTTAAATGTCAGTCACATTTTCACATGCTCAGTGTCTGAGTTCACATAAAACAGCAAAGGCAAGTGCCTATGGACCAGATTTTTTCCCCTGCTTTACAGCTGCTGAAATTTATATTTCCCAACAAATCACAAATTTACCTTTTCTCCTTCTGCCTTTAAAAGTGAAGGGAGGGAGAACACTCAAGGCTGACCAGAGAAAAGAGGGACAAAATGATAAATTGACTCGCTGTGAAAATGTCATGTTACCCCTGGTGCAATAGTGTTCTTGAAAGGCAGAGGAGCCAACTCCAGATGTTGGCTAGTTCTTCTTCCCTAGAGGAAGGCAACACCAACTACTGCTCTCAGGCATGGGAATCACTCCAGGGACTGAGAACCCTCTTTCCACAGCCTCCTTTTGGGCCCTCAGCATAATTCAAGTTAAAAGCTTGCACCACAAAGTGTGAAGAGCTGCCTAAAGAATCATAAAATCACAGAATGTTTTGAAAAGGACCTTAAAAATCATCTTGTTCCACCCCTGCCATGGGCAGGGACACCTTCCACCAGCCCAGGTTGCTCCAAACCCTGCCTAACCTGGCCTTGGACCCTTCCAGGGATGGGGCAGCCACAGCTTCTCTGGGCAACCTGTGCCAGGGCCTCACTGCCCTCACAGGGAAGAACAAGGCACTAGTCACAACCCCAGTTTGGCAGCAGCTCCTGTTTCCCAGCTAAACACTTGATTACTTTCTTTACAGCAGTTACTCTTCCCTTCCTAAAAAGTAAAGTCATTATTCACCCCTGAAATGTGACATTCCAGGCTCCCAAAAAGCCTGAAGAGCCCCACCTTTCTTAGATTTGCAGTAGGAGTGTTTCCAGAAGTTTTGAATAAAAAACCCTCGTAGGTATGAGTGTTAGCCCTGAGGGCTCATTTCTAATCTAGAGTGAGATTAGGAACAAATCCAGCTAGGAGAGGATAAAGCTGCTTAGACCCTGACCTGTAGCCACATACCTGCTGCAATCACCTCAAAAAATAAATCCCTGCAGTCAAGGGTCAGGTCATGGCACCTGCATCAACCCACCCTCCTTGAACAGACCTGCATCCATATGGGCATTTTGAGCTCCCCATGAGCTATTAGCTTCACAAAAATGTATGTGCCTTAACTTGTGCCTTCTGGGAAGGCTTTCTGTAGGATATTATTTGAGCAGGTATGTGCAGGTAATCCACAGGTTTCTCTGGAGTTGTATCTCCCAAGCCTGTGTGGGACAGCGATATCCACAGTGGGATGAGCTTTGCAGCTTATTCTGATTTCCAGTACATGCCTGATTGGATTGTTTGTCTCTCCCCAGCTTCCTCCACTTACTCCCCTGAAAACTTGCAGCATTTAAGCTTGCTGGACCAGAGTCAGACCAGGAAGATGTGAATCCTTGCCTTCTGTGCCAGGTCAGAGGCATTTTCTAGTTTTGCCCAGCTCAGATCTCAGACAGATGGAAAAAATCCTGTCTTGTCATTCCTGAGTGTATCTGCAGTGCAGAGTGTTTTAATACAGTGCTATAAAATAGCTGCTCCTTTTGTGTGTTATCAAGGTTGCTGGAACAAAGGAAATTGTGCCTCAGCTGAGCACCCACAGTGCTCTCACACCAGCAGTGACACTGATGCCTGTTGCCGTCCAGAAAGCCAACAGCAACCCCACTCTTGAAATCGTGATGCCAAAGAATGAGTTACATTTGTTTAAATTCTGGTTCTACTGCTTCCTAGGTTAGTTACATGTTGGGAGCAATATTTTGGCTAATGGCTCTTTACCCGAGAGGTGTCACATCTTCAGTGACATCCCAGCTGCAGTGCTGGCTGTGGCCCTCGAGGACCACGGGTTGCAGGTTAAATGATCCTCTCTTTAACAGCCATGTTCACTGGCTCCTTGTTTCCCACACAGGAAATGATTTCCTCTTTTTTTTTTTTTTTCCCCAGGGTCTGGGCAATTCCAAAAATCAGGAGCTTTGCTGAAAGCCAGAGCATTATCCCTACCAGCTGCTTCCCTGGCTGAGGAGGGACCACAGGAACAGCAAATGTGTGTGCTGCACTCCCCATTCTGCCTGTGAGCAGTGATGGGGCAGTCTCAAAATCACCTCTTTTTCAGTTTTGAGGTTTCATTGTCCCAAGGCAGGATGCAGAAGCTTATTTTAGCTCTCAGAGCATCCCAAGAGCTTTTGGAGATGGAAGGGACAGGACTGCTCTTCCTCCACCAAGGGCTGATGCTCAGGCCTTCAGAAGGAGAAGGTGAGATGACAGAACAAGGAAGGAGACACCTCTCAGCAATCACTCAGAGAAATTCTTCATCCTTATTAATGAGTTTTTGTGACAATTAATTGTGTCTCAAGGCCAATGACAATGTCATCAAACCCATCCTGAGCGAGCCCAGTTGGGACCAGGTGCTCATCTACTGATTCCTCTTTGGTTCCTGCAGATTTCTCTGGGATGTGTTTTTCTGTAATGTCTGTCTGATGTTATTTTTTTTTTCCTGTGTGCATAATATTCTTTTCATCCCCCAAATTTAATTTTCTAACTTGTTGGCTTTATTGCTTAAAATTTTAGTGGAGGTTTTGGGTGTGCTGCGACAAAATAATAATTTATATTGTATCAGTCAGTACCACTCCATTGTCTTAATCTTTCATAATGGTTTTTCTGCAGCTTCCAATTTTCCTCCGAATAAAACAAATTACTTAGCAAGTGGAATATCTTCTTGTCATAATAATTTAATATTAAAATGTCAATAAGATTTGGTACACACAGCAGAGGGCACAGAAGTACAGAGGCAGAGCAGAAATGAAGTAAACTTAATAAAGTGAGTGAGAAGGTACAATAGGGATTGAGGTTGGCTCCTGCACTGGATATGAAAGAACCTTTTTATCCTGCAGTGCAGTACAATCATTGTGTAAGCAATAATATGATTGCAGGAGCACTTCTACCTGCTGCCTGCCCACTGACACCGAGTCCAGTACCAGCCTGAGGCTCCAGGGCTGTGTGTCCTCTGCAGGAGGGGAGGGAGCAGCCCTGGATGGTGACAGAACGTGGGCACAGAATGGCAGATGGGGTGGAGGATGATGGGGAGGGAGAGGAAGGGCAGAGGCTGCTGGTACACCCTGCCCTCTGCAAGGGAGTCCCATGTGTTTTGTGGTTTGTGAGTGGTTGAAGGCACCAGGCTATGATTCAGCATCCTGATCCACGTGTTGGGTCAGGATTCCTGCTGGGAAGTCTGGTCCTTGCATCAGCAGGACAGACCTCTGCACTCATTTTTTAATGCTCTCACAAACAACAAGTGTAAAACTCATAGTTTGGTGCAGTTCTGGAAGGCCAAATGCTCCTTATGATCCAACCTCAACCATTTGCACTGACAAGAGCCAAATCCTTTGGGTTTATTCAGAACATAATGAGTCTCCTAAAAATGTCTGGAAGTCCCAGGAGCAGCTTGGTCCTTTCCCTCGGTACAAGATGGCCAGCAGGACACGGTTTGGGAGCAGTCCTGATCTTCCTTGGGCAAGCACACGTGTCTCTGCAAAATGAAAGTGCAGAATTACCATCACAAGAGCCGATTAATTCAGGTTGGAAGAGCCTTTAGAGGTTATCTGGTCCAACCCACTGCTCAGAGCTGGGCTGGCTTCAAAGGAGCATAAATTCAAAAAGAAGCAAATTTGCATGAGCTTCAGGAGCTTATTATCTGTCTCTGTTCTGTCCCAGACTACAGCAAAGCCATTCCTATATCCAACCACCCTTTTCTCTCCTGCAGCTGTGGAAGTGGGTGCTACATTCATTCACAGCTGACTCTTTCCACACAAATATGTCACTGTTTGAAGTCCCCAAGTCTCCTGCTGCAGAAATGGGACACAGGTTTTGCTTTAAGTGCTCAGTTTTTCACAGTTCCTGGGAAGGAACAAAAAAAGGAGAGTGAGAGAAACCCAAAGGCTCCACTTGCCTGGTTTCTCCCTGTTCACAAAGGAATATCTTAGGCCATAGTTTTGCCCTGCATAGCAAGTAGGCACCACTTTTACGTCATTTCAACCAAAGGCTAACAAGAATTAGGTGCTCTGTCCTATGGCTTTCCACAAGCATGCACAAGGGTGCCTGAGCCACACAGGAGGGCAGAGGGACAGCAAGGAGCTGCAGAAAGTTTTCCTCTAACTCAGAGCTTCAAAGAGTTTGATGGAAATTGCTGGAGTTGTCTTCTGCTCACATTTTTTTACAAGGAATGAATAAGAGAGGTCCTTCATCCACTCTGACAGCCTTTTTCCTTATTAACTGCTGGCCCCTTATGTGTAAAAATAGAAGTGGTAAACAGAACATCCTCCTAACAGTCAGAGTATTGAATGTCAGGACAACTTAACCGTAAGGAGCTATAAACAAAACTTCTAGAAAAGAAGGATTTTTTAGATCCCTGTGCCACTGGAAGGCTGTTTTCTGCTGTGTGGGGTTTTTTTTCCCAGTTCTCAGCCTGCACCAGTTTAAAACCTCTCAGCACTTTTCTTGGGAACTCATTCCACAGGACTAATTGCTCGGATAATAGGAAACTGATGCTGATGTTCAGCCAGTATTTTCCTATCCTCCCTGGTGAGCACTTTCTGGCTGCCACCAGGAATCCCTGCCTCTTTTTCTATCTACATGTTAATGCTTCTATCTACATCTTAAATACTTGTTGATGCTCACTATAGTTCTCCCTCCTCCATTCAAATTTTAGCTCAGCAAAGCTGCTGTAATACAGCTTTTATTTGTCAGATAACTCTCTGCCACTCCCTCTTAATTGCTTTTCATTTGTGAGCTTCGTCCTGGTGTTGAAGTGGTCATAACTGAATGCAATTTTCTGCATGTGCTCAGCTGCTGGTTTATGGCCAGTATTCACATCCTTTCTCCCTCCTATGACTACTCTTTCTTTCAGATCTAGCTATTTACTTGCAGCCCTGCTGCACTGCCATAAATATATTCTAAAATATCAGATATTTCAGTCTTTCCATATTGCCTCTCCCTGCTGGGTGTGTCCCACCTGCCAACACCAATCAACCCATCCATCCATTGGTTCCATCTCACGGTATTTTGCTTCATTTCTTCTCTCTCGTGGTCCATATATGTTTTTTTTCCAGAATGGTTTTCCCATTGTTGTTTGCTGTGCCTTCCAGTTTAGGTATCAGCTGGGAATTAAATTAATGTGATTTTTACCTGCTTTTCCGGGTCATTAATGGTGATTCTGAGCCAGATTGGAGAGAATTGAAGTCCCTGAGGTAACCCAAATGCAGCTTCCCCGAACTAGACGTTGCACGCTGATGTGGCACAGCTAAAGCTTCCCAGATACTGCTCAATCCATGGGGAATGACTTGCCTCCAAGGAATTAGAGTGACATAGTTTTCTGTAAGGGTTTGTGAGTCACTGTATAAAATTATTTACTGTAGTACAAAGTGACTGAATACTTTGAGAGTTTGACATGTCTACATCACCAAATTTTATAAAGCAACTCACCCAGCAAGCTCCTTTCAGCAAGAAATAACACCCACTCTCCCTTTTACACCCCTTCTGTCCCCTGGAATTTGTACAGGCCCCCTTATCCACTGTGAATCATTAACCTCAATTTGGTTCAGTCATGTGAATGTCTGCAATAAAACTAAATATAGGATGAACCTCACATCCCACTCCCCAATAAAATGTTCATTTACAAGATTTTTTTTTCCCAAATTTAAAAGTTCCAGTACAGAATTATGCCTCAAACCTCTCTATTGTGCAGTATTGTTCATTTTCAAATAGTTGTCCTACCTGTGAATAAATGCTCCTTAGTTCCTCACTCTTTCTGCAAAAAACTGAGAGAAAAAACAAAACAAAACAACCCAGAAATTATTTGTAGATTGCTTGGAAAAATCCTTTCAAACTATGAAAGCAGCTGGAAATCACTTTAAAGCTCTATAGAGCAGGATTGTAAAATAAAGTATAAATTATGCACTAATATCTACCTATCACACAGAGTGTGACATGTCCTGCATCCCACAGGGCACTGCATGCTCATCCCTGGGCCAAGCCTGCATATAGATAAAGCTATCATCAATTTATAGCAAAGCCTAATGAAGCAGTATTTGTAAAGCACGTGGGACCTCCAATTAAAACTATTACTTTTTTGTTATTTTCCACATTACAACACCTGGGGGCAAAAAAAAAAAAAAAAAGAAGCCAGGCTGGCAACCAATTGCAGAACAATTAAATCCGAGCGTGTGTCCAGGCAGAAGCAGCAGAGGTGGGTAATTATGCATTGCTGACAGGAGGAACGTGAGCTGGGGATGCTGCACGGCTGCCTGGGCTCTGTGGCAATCCCAAATGGCATGCAGGAAACATTTCAAGGGGATCAAAGCTTCCTCACGGGCACTATACAAATTCACCATCATAAACACTGAATAATACATTACACTAATCTGATTGCTATTGACTGTTACAGTCGCATGGGTGACCTTGGGCATACATTAATCAGAGGGAGCCGTTCGGATTTCCACCCTGTATCCTGCAGCGATGAGCAAAACTCATCTCGAATCTCTTCTTGTCCCTGCATCGCTTTCTGTGCCGTCTGATGTCACTTGGAAATGGGGGCTGGTGTTTGGAGGGAAATGGTTTTTTTTTTCTATCCTCCCTTCTTTGTTTGAACACACACACGAATGCTCTGATATGGAATAATAAAACCATGAGGCTTTTTGTCCACCCGGAGCTCTCTGAACCCAATTTAGCACGTGTCACGATGTGAAAGAGCATTCAAACTTCAGAGTAATTGGTTTGCCAGCTGAGACTATAACTAATCTGAGACCTCTTTGGAATTTCACCGTACGTGCTTGTTATTTACCCTGAGAAATGAGGCGCCGTGGAAATGCGAGGTCCCGTCTCTGTGCAGTACCTCACTCACGGAATGTTCGCCAGGGTGAGGAGCAGAAAGGCTTAAACCCGAGAAACCGATGTCCAACCGGCTCCCTTTCCCTTCGTCATTAACAGAAAACACCGAGCACAAGAAAGAGCTGACAGTGTGTTGACGACGAATTGAAAAGGCACTGCTTTGCCCGCAGTGATTCCCCGATCCTTCCCCGGGGCCATGAGATGATACTCAGCATGTTATGTGGCAAAAAATCTCCTCCACGTGCTGCCACCTGACCCCACGCCGGTCTTGGAGTGTGGAAAGCCTTCCTCCGGGGCATGCCGGAGCGCAGGGCTCCCTCAAAGCGTGGTGTAACAAATATAAAATCAGGCAAAACTTCAAACTAATCTAATGAGCTGGGTTTGATGTGGTCTCAGACCACTGGCATGCAAATGCACTTCTTTAACAGCCTTATTCCTTTACTTGACGGCTGAGCAGACAGTCAATAATTTAAAGGTAAAGGACTAAAAGACGGCTGAGATTATTCCCCAAGCAAGTGTTGGAAATGCAGATGATTTATATTTAAATTAAATTTAAACAAGTTATGGTAATACTAATACTATATGAATCATTGGCTCTACACCCACAGGTACTTGCTTTTTAAAAGTTTCATTTAAAAATAAAATAAAGTTTCAAAAATCTTTCAATGATTTTACTAAAATTTCAGTCTGTGCCTTGGCAGAGAGTGCTGAGAGGGAGGTGCTGAAGTGTACCTGGGCACAAAGAAGGAATAAAGAGGAGCAGGTTGTATGTCTTCTCCTGACAGTCCAGCAGTTCTCCCCACCCCCCTAACAATACAAAAAACCCACAGAACTTAATTAAGAGGGTCCATTTCCTCCACAAAGCCTTTTATGGTCCATGGCCTTTGCTCAGAAACACTTTTATTTTCCATCAGTCACATCAGAAATTCCGGGTTGCTGCCAGGGGACCCCCTGGAAGCTTTCTCCCTTATAAATTTTTCACACCAGTTCTATTACCTGGAGTGGACTTTCAGTCTTGTAAGGATGGAGCCTGATCCCCCTGGACCTTTCTCAACCCTCGGTGCATCTGCCACGATGAAGAATTACAGTGCATGCAGATTATCTGCCTCAGTTTTCCCTTCCTTGGCAGCTCCTCAGCACATAAGAGAGAGTTTCAGGATAAATTAATGGGTATTTTAGGAGAAAAGGAAGAGAGGTCTTAAAAAGATGCACCAAATTTTGTAAAGAGAATCTCCAGGCTTTATCAGTCCCTTGAATGGGACCATGAATGGCCATCGAAGACCGTCTTGGAAATGAAAACTGATTGCAGAGTTTTGGTGCCTTTGTGGGCTTTTGTCCAAGTGACTCAACACAAAAATGGACAGGCATTGGAAATCACACTGTGAAAAGTCCTCCTCTTGTCCCTCCTAACTTTCCCACAAGGAAAATTTAATTCAGCCCCCACGTGGAGGTCCAAAAGGGAGGATTGCTGTCTACTGCAGACAAGGATGTTTCAAACCAAACTGTAGGAGAGAGAATCCAGGAATTCATTCACCTGAAATCCAGGTTCAGGAAATAATTTAAGGCAAAGGCTGAAGGCTGCATCCTACAATGTCTGGCTATTTTGTACTCCCCTGAGTCAGGCAGCTGAACTCTTTTAAAATCTGCTTTCCCTTTTCACCAGAAAATCCTGGAGTTAAGAACCTCAATCTCACTTACACAAGTTTAAAGCCAGCTCAACTTCTGACTCTTGCGGGCATTACTTTTGATTTATACTCATGACGCCGAGCAGAAAATCAGATCAAGGGAATATAAATCAAACAGGGATCAATACTGAGCATCAAGGTACTAATTCTATCTCCTGAAACAGCCCTTACAAGCTGCAGCAGGCCGGGAGACAATTCCCCTGGCCCAGGCACAGCAGATTTATGTTGAGCTCTGGTGCTGGTGCAGGGGAGATGCTGGAGGTGGAAGGGGACAGGGCTGCACTGAACACTATTAAGAATCCGTGTCTGTCTGGGCTGTCAAACAGTCTGTGGGCAGCTTTGGGAGGCTGTCATAAATCAGTGCACCCTTGCATTGGTGACCAAGCCAACCAAGCTGGCTTAAAGTTGTTTTTCCCTGTGGTTTTTTTGCCTTCAGGCACCACAGCAGAACCTCACACTTCCCCTAAAGGAAGGACCACGGGCTGAATAGTTGGTGGCTGAGAGCTATTCCCCAAAACCAAACTCACCCAAATGGCATAGGTAGCCTTGTTCTCATCTTCCTCCAGTGACACAACAGCTGTAAAGCTGGTCTTAAAGTGTGCTGGAATGTTTCATGACTTGGGTGGGAAGGGCTGGGCCGTCAATCCACGGGAGGACACGGTTCAGGGGGTTGGAGTGCTCTGCAAGCAGCCCACGAAGCACTGGGCAGATGTTCACACGAGCCAACAGCTTGTCTGGTGGAGCCTTAATTTGTTTTTAGGAGGTGTGGTAAAAAGGATTGAGGTGATTTGGCTGCTTTATGCCAGCGCTGGTAAATGTGGCTGCACATATTATCACAGCCTGGAATCAAAGGGCTCGGAAGGCTCCTCAGGAGGAGGAGTGGGAGCGGCAGAGAAGATGGGCAAGGATTTTTGCGTGTTAGAAAATTTCGCAAGTTATTGATGAAAGCACAAATTTGGCAGTTCCTTGCTTTGTGGAAATTTGCAGAGGGGTGTGATTGAAAGGGGAAGTTTTTTTGGGGGGTATATGGGAGGAGGGAGGGCTAGTGGGGAGGGATTGATGGCCTGTGAAATCACAAAAGCTGATAGCATAATTAAGTGATAAAACTCTCCAAGAAGTGATTATAGGACATGTCAAACAGAGATAGAAGGCAGGAGGCCAAAGGCCAAATGATTAACTATTGGAGAAGTGTAACAATTCCCTGGAAATGTCCAGCCCAGAGGGCTGTTAGTGCAGTGAAATACACTTTAATAAACACCAAAGGGTAGGACAAGCTTTACATTACAGCTCTGAGCTGATGGCTGTGCCTCCTGTCAGTCTCCCATCTCTCTTTTGATAGTCAGATGAGGTGGCCAGGCCCCTGGTGATGAGGCTGGACACAGGATTTCTTGCGCTGTGCTGTGAAGCCCACCCTGCTCCTGACTCACCTCCTTGCAGCTGGGCTGTGGTGCCCAGTGTGAGAGCAGCTCACCTGTCCCAGCACTGGCTGAACTGGTCCTCGTGGACCATTTGATTTTGCTCTGGCCAGGCCTGGGAGTGCTTTAGAAAGCTCTTCTTCATCATCTTTTAACACTTAAAACAGTCTCCTGGCAAAGGTGTGGTGTCTGTCTTGAACATATCTCGGATACCTCCTGACACACGCACTGAGGATAATTCCTGTTGCTGCAGATTTCACACAGAGAAGTTTCTACTTCATTAATTCCGAAGAAATAAAGAGGAAAAAAATACCCCCCCCCCAATCTCTATCTCAGTGCAGAGATACCTAGAACCGTAACTTTCTCTGAAAGTCATTCTTGCTGCTGCTTCCGGAGCAGAGGCAGTAAATCCATTAATGAACCAAGACACCTTATAATCATTCAGACTTCCAGAACTCGAGGTTGGGCTGAGCTCAGTAACCCGTTGCAGGTTACTATTCCTGATGTTCATGTGGACACCATTTATACAGATACCAGTCTTCTGCTGAGCATTGCTACCCTGCTGCCAAGTATATACAAAAGGTCAAAACTAGTCACTTTTTAATTTCATTTTATGTGCCTCCTGCTCAAGGAATAGGAGTTCTTGACTCACCTTCTTTAAAAACTTTTCTACTTTTTTATGTCTCTCTATCATCTCTTTGCTATTTTTTTTATCTCTCTACCATCACCCCTTATTCCTCTAATGTCTAAGATATATAGTTCTAATCTTTTAATCTCTCCACACACTGCAGGTTCCTCTTCCCTTAATCATTTTCACTGCCTTCCCTAGACCTTTTTATTTCTGCTCTCTTCCCCTGTAAGACTGAGAGCCAGGCTGAGCACAGTATCCGTGGTGTGGTGTCACTTCATATTAAAGACATGTAATAATTCTGTGTTCTCCTGGAGCTTTTTCTTAATGCAAACAATCATTTTGTTTGCTTCTCTGGCCACTATTTCTCATTAAATAGATGTCTTGTTGGCAGTGATGCCTTGTTCCACTCCTACCTACACTTAATCTAACACTGATGAGCAGTTTAAATCGTTTCCTTTTTGCTTTCACTGTGCTTCACCTTATGCTTACTTGAGCTGAGCTGTTCCCTGAAATGCACTCCAACTGGATCTTTAAGAGACTCCTGAAGTGATTTATAGTTTTCCTAATGCTTTCAGCAACCTCAGTCCTTATTTTGGCTCCCCGGTAGGGCTGGTCCTGGAGCATCCCACCACTCACCTTGGTCTGACACTGGTAATGCTCTTCGTGATGGAACCCAGGCCTGTGCAGCTGGTTATTCTCCCAAGAAATGTTTGTATGAGACTATTTAAAACCTGATTGCAGATGGAAATTTTTGAAAGCTCCTGCTTTCTCCGCTCTGCTGCAGGAACACAAAGAAGTGTAATAGACTGGAGAGAAATGATTATTATTTTTTTTACAGCACAGTGCAGTTCTATCCGTGGGATAACATTAAAACAGCATTTTATAACTACCCTATTTTAAGCTCATTTATTTGATTAAAGTGGGTATCGTTTCTCTTTGCTTTCCAGGTATTTCCTAATGAGAAATTCATACCTATGATATACCTGACACACTATGAGCCTGACACTGTGCTGTGTGTTTGCCATTGACTTATGGTCTAATCCCAAAGAATTAGCTCACTTGGGCTCTGATTCCATGTTTGGATAATGCAGATCATAATATGGACCTTTTTTTGTTAAGTACAATGGACCCATTCACAGCAACTCCAATCTAAATATCTTCTTCTCCAACCACGTGATACAAATGCTACCAGATCTTTCTGTTTGTCCATAAAATCCGTTTTTAAATCATCATAATACCTATTTCCCACTAGCTCTGCTGACTGTAAATAAACATCAGTGATAGAAGGACACATATTTTTATTTTCCATTTGGAAACTTTAATAAACACAGACCCATGAGCATTCAGGAGATTGTGTAGACACAAGAGCCTGCCAAGGAATTGTTCAAAAAAAGTGTGGATGTGGCACCTGGGGACATGGTTTAGTTTGAACTTGGCAGTTCTGGGTTAAGAGTTGGACTCAATTGTCTTAGAGGGCTTTTCCCACCAAAGTGTTTGATGATTCTATGATTCCAAGGACTCCAGGGCTCATCAGCTGTGTAAGCCAATATCTGATATTTGAGGCTGCTCAGTGTAAGCCCTTTAACATTAAAAAATAACCAGTAAATAAGTGAAATGTATTACTAATTTCAACTAACTCCTCACTTTAACAGCTAATAAAGTTCCTGCCTTCCTCTCCCTTCACCCACACTCTTCCTCAGCCTCAGTTGTGAATCCTTTCTTTGTTCCAGCAAAGTGACAGAGGAATGCAAATTGCTGTGCTATTTCCTTACCCTGGGTATGGGTATGAGCATAAAACCCCTTTTTCTCCTCTGTTCTCTCCTGGGCCTTATTAAACACGGGCTGAGCTGTGGGCAAGGCTGGAGAGCTGCTGCACCAGGGTCTGGCAAAGAGCTCTGTGGTAATCCTGGGATTTGTTACGTGAGAACGAGGAAAGGGTTCTTTAATAATGCACAAATGAAAGAAACTCCAAGCATTAGTGTCAACTGCCTGCTAATAACATTACAACACACCTGGTATGAAGTGCGGGCATGTATCACATTTCCAGCTTAAAAACAGAAGTATAAACACCATTAAGTAGAAATTTAATTATATAAAACTGTTTAATGGCTGGTTTTAATGCTTTGGCTGTGTATTAAGCAATGTTCTGAAGTACCTGTCTCTGCAAGTATTGGAAAAATTAAACCATTAAATCGATTTCACAAATGTTTACTGTGCAAACATGACAAAACCTCTGCAAATACAGGGAATTTATTATGGGGGCCAAGTGTATGGTGGACACACTAAATACTCTCTTTTAACTCTCAAAACTGTATTTTAGGAGGTACCTTTCCAAGTAGGAAAGTTTGCCGAGCTGTTCGTCAAAGATTAGGCGAACAAGCAACTTAATACAAATGCAAAAGCTTCTTGAAATGAATTTCCAACTGTGAAGCCAGAAGTAAAATTAAAAATAATTTTTAAAAATTAGTGGAAAAAACTTCAAAAACACACCTTCAAAATTCAGCATTTGTTGTTGAGACTTTCTGAGGGTGTTCCTCTTTTCTAGCACACGGAGTGGGTGACCCTCTGATCCCAGATTTTGGGAAGTTCCACGTGGTGTTTCTGGGAAATGGTGAACTATTCGGGGCAAAAGGGATTTATGAAAAGCCAGAAATGGTCATTTCAGGTGCACCGTGCAAGTACACTCAGCTGGCTGTACTGAGTACTTGGTTACTGGCTGTTACAGTCTAAGTGCTCCCCCGTGTGTTTGCTCTCATCTTCTTGCTATAATTTTGGCCAGAAATTCCCTATTAGCTTAAAAAATCCCAAGAAAATAAAGCTGGAGGGGGGAAATCGGCAGGTTTCAGCAACATTTCTAACTCATCTCCCCTAAATACCAAATGTCTCACACCAAAAAAAAACCCCACCTAGATATTTAGGGTTCTTAGTTATGGTCACACTTCTGCCTCTCTGGTCTTGCAGGAATTGGTCTGAATTGTTCCACGGGATGATTGAAGTGGTTTATTTTCAAGATCAGGTCTGTGTGGGATGGGAAGAGTGGAAGTGGGGTTGTCATCTGCAGCTTGATGCCCCCGGGACTCCCTGGTGTCTGGGAAGAGCCCAGAGGAGACAAGGGGGAGTTTTAGAGACAAAGAGGCACTTTAGCCTTGCCTTGGGGCTCTGAGGGGCTCTCCAGGAAGATCCTGCGAAGAATAAAACCCTCCTGCCATGAGCCTGGTTCAACATCTGAGCAGCAAAGCACCATCAATTGCACAGGCTGGTCATTTGTGCCACAACTTGTTGTCTCAGTGATCCGTCAAAAATTAAGATGTAGCTGATAAACTTTTTTTTATTATTTTACCTTTTTTTTTTTCAGTTTGCTGCTCCTTGTTAATTATGGCTTCAGAGGAGCCCACGTGCATTCGGATCACAGGAGTGGGAAGTTTCCAGGCTGTGATGCAGTGTCTGTTCTGCAGCAGCAGAAGCAGTCTCCAAACCCTGAAGCCCTTGCTGTGAGTTTACCTGGAACAGCCGAAGGTGAGAGGTAGATACGTCTGAATTTTCTGGCTGATGTTCTCCATTGATTTTCCTGAGACAGCCCAGGCAAATAATTTAAACTCAGTGCCTGAGTTTACTCATGCCTTGGATGAGCAATGGATGATATAAAGTGGCTGCCTCCCACAGACCCCACGAGGCTTTAATTTATGTTTGTGAGGTGAGACTTGAGCTGCTTCGCTCCGGAGTCTGTAACTGCAAGACATGGCTAATAATTCAACAGCAACAAGTGGCATGAATGTGCCTTGTACCTGGGGAGAAACATTTAGATTTGTAGCAAGCATTTTTTCACCCTTTGAAAATTAAAGTAAAATTTGCAACTCCAAGTTGTTACGCCTTGGAAAAGTCTTCCAGGGTCTCTCCCTTTCCTGTTCTGTGTCTGTCCTGCAGATTCCAGCTTCCTGAGCACAGCTTGGTAGGGACTAATCCTTTCCCTCTGCATGGAATTACATGGATAATTGTGCAGATTCTATATGTCTTTTAGCAGACTTACTGGGATGTCTCTCACTCCTGCACAGCAGATCCCTTTTATTTAAATCTTCAGTGGATTCACTTAAGCGAATTCCTGAGCAAATGCAGGAATACATTTCAGCTGAATTTCAGGAGATACTTATTGCGTGTTAAATACCACTAGGCAATTATTTAATGAGGTTTAACAAGTATGTAATAGATAGATTACTTATGACCTAGATGTGAAACCTCAATGAATATGTTTAATCAATTGGCATCCAATTAACATACATTAGGCTTTTCCTGCAGCATGGTGCTTTATTTTAGCTGTCTGGTAACAGCCAGGCCTGCATACTTCTTAACCACTTGCTGTACATAATTTAGGTCCAAAATGTACCTAGAATAAGCAAAAATAATAATAAAAAAATTTAGCTCCAAACTTGTTCTTGGTGAGTTCATTGACCATAATTATTCATTTAGAAATGTAAATCTCATTTGGTGCATCAGTAAACTCAATTATCTTCTGCATTCCCAACTGTAGGGACATTTCTATGCCCCAGGCTGTTGTGGCCATCCCTGTTTTCTGATTCTTCAAAAGAAACCAGCTAGTCCCTTCTCTGGAATGACAAGATTTTCACTGGCTCTCAAAAGGTAATATGGGATTAAAGCGGAATATAAATGAGCACTGCTGATGGATGTCCTAGGGTGGAATTACTCTCTTGAAACATCACAAACAACCCAGAAACTCCTCTGCCTCTCCGCTGTGCTACAGTTTAATTAAAGCTTAATAAGGAACAACTGGTTCTTTGTCCAGCTGTATTCATTAATTCTGGTGTAACTTGTGCTTTTTGTTCTCATCAGCAGTAGAAAAAAGGTCTCTCCAAAAGTTGTCAGAAATACATAAAGCACTATTAAACAATGTTGAAAGCCAGCTTAGCCAGAGAGCTGATGGGAAAGGAATTAATTTCCAGCCCCACTGTGAAGGTGCTGAAAAGCCTGTGATGTCTCCAACTGTCTGGGAAAATTTGGAAACACCCTGGTCCTCCCCTCAGGAGTACAAGCAGACGAACCATTTCCTTCCCGTGGTTGGAAAGAGCAAAGGAAGGTAAAAACCACGGGTAATGTTGAATAATATTCCTGTAACCTGGTTAATTTTGCTACAGAGACCTGTACCTGCAGCTCAGTCACCCAAGTGACACACAGAGCTCTGCAGTCTGGTCTCTAAACTCTGTCCTTTGACCCTGGTGTCATTCCCCATCTGCCTTTACAGGCATCACAGAACCACGTGCTGCACAAGGAATAAGGCAGGATTTTTTGGAAAAGGGAAAAGGGTTCTGTGAAGACAGTGGGAGAAGTGAGAAAACGACCCAAATCTTGTCGTACTGGTATAAGAATACTGAAATACTTGGATTAAGAATACATAAAATACCAATTTTGGTACAATTCCCCATCTTTCAGACAGACAAATCCGTGGTGCATTCTCAGGGAAGAGGAGCAAGAGCTCAAAATACTGCAGATCCTCACACAGACTCTTGGAACACCAATTAGACCATGTGCAGAAGAACAGTTGTGTGCCTTTGTCCAATTTTAATTAATATCTTTATCTTGGGTAGGTTTCTTTGTGGAAATTCTGTGACTGGCTAATTTACCGTGTTCTGTAGTTACAAACACTGCTTCTACCACCAAATCTGATCGTTCCAAGCAAAGCTTGGTGTCAAGATCTGAAGGGCTACAAAGCAAGAAGATACATTTTGTTCTTTTCTTCTGCAGAAAGGACACCCTGGAAGATTAAAGTAACTGGATTTTGATCAGCATTTCCCATTTGCACTGGGCTCTTTACGAATTGAAATGTAAAAGGTCAAAGCTCCAAAAGCATTTTTCATTTCTAAAGAGGTTTGTTCACCACAGTAATTTAATAGCCATGCCAAAGCTGATAAGATTTTGGAATCTGTCCATGGCATGTATTGATGTCACAGGTCAAAAATAAAGGCTTCAATGTAATTTATTTCTCCAAGCACAGTGAAGATAATAACTCAAGCACAGAGCAATATGTTAAAACTAAATTATATTCAATAAAGATGACTTATGCCAGTCTTCCAAAAACTAAATACACTTGGCTCAATTTGAATGTTCTCATGACTGTGGTTTGGTGGCCCCCAAGAGGTACTTGGCCATTGCACAGTGGCCAGTGGAAGGTTCTGGATCAGGGCTCTGGCTTGTGAGGGCACTGCAAGGGGCAGGACGTTGTTCCTCCTCTCTCTGTTGAAAATCTGACTTGAGGGAGCGTTTTCCTGCTTCAGTTTCTCCTTCTGTTTTGCTTTCTGCTGGATGGAACGATGCATAAGAACAAAAATTCGTTCCTGCTATAAATAGAGGCTGTGCATGTGATACGAGGCGGAGGAGAGCAGATGCTGCTCACACTGCTTCAACTGGAATGTCAGGATTTAACACACACACGGAGGGATGGGGGAAGGGGGCACTTCCAAAACACTGGGAAAGAGAATTACCAGCAGAATAAGGACAGCAGAGATACCAGGTAAAGGCTTCCCACTGCTGAAATTTAAAGCATCCAGCACTGAGGTTCAGCAGTTGGTCCACTCTGAGTTGGTCTCTCATCCAGTGGTCTGAGGTGGGACAGTGACAGTGATGTTGTTTTACCCTGTGAATATTTACAGGACGCAGGAAATCCAACAGGAAAACAGAAATTATCAAGTTTCAGTGCCAACCCCAACACAGCCTTCAGCTTCTACCCTTTTCTAGAACTAATTTAGCACATTGCTTCTTCTGCTTTATAAGTCATTTTACAGGACTGAGATTTTCTCTGCACACCACAAAGAGGAAGAGTGACTTTTTACATGGGTGGATAGTAATAGAACAAGGGGGAATGGTTTTAAATGAAAAGAGGCGAGATCTAGATTAGATGTTAGGAAGAAATTCTTCCCTGTGAGGATGCTGAGGCCCTGGCACAGGTTGCCCAGAGAAGCTGTGACTGTCCCATCTCTGGAAGTCTCCAAGGCCAGGTTGGATGGGCTTGGAGCAACCTGGGCTAGTGGAAGGTGTCCCTGCCTATGGCAGGGGGTGGAACGGGATGATCTTTAATGTCCCATTCTATTATTCATTCTATGCCTCTAATTTGAGTCAGTGAGACTTGATTTGTACTACTTGCTTCTGGCTGGATGCCATTGGATTATTTCAGGCAGCAGACCTTCCTGAGAACTTGTGAAGTCATAAAAAGGTTGTATTTGATTTCAGAGAATTTCATAGGTTTATGTTATCAGACTGTGGGCTCAGCCCTTGAAACTGAGGAGACAAACTACACCTCCCAGCTGTGGGGCTGCCCAAGCACTGGAGACACCGTCCAGGAGAACAAAGGTTGGGGCATATCCAGGGAGAGGCCGAATTCCTATGATCCCAGCATGCAGGCAAATACCAAGGAAGCCAGATAAACCTGTAGGATCTATGATGAGCCCTAGGATCCATAAAACAATAAATATAACATCAGCTGGTGTGCTTCTCCAGGGCTTCACTTCCTTCTAGCAGTGAAGTCCTGCTGGAAGCAGCAATCCCTCTGTACCAGTTTTAAATATTTAGGCTGTGTGGATGATTTGGTTTTAGTACAGTGTCTACACAACCAGTAATTTTCAGCAATTTGCATGTCAGGGGAATTGCTTATACACAGGTATCCACGTAGCTGATTGTAATTTATCTGACATCCCACACCGACAAAGAGCTCTGGGGAGGAGAGGAAGGGTCAGGGCTGTAGTTGTCTCCAGACTGTAATGAAAATCCAGGCATGACTTCCTCTAAACAACGAGGGATTTCAGCTGGGAAAAATCAGCCCCCGTGAGGAAAAGCAATCAAATAGCAGTCTTGATTATGAAAATCAGAATGGTGAAAGACTGATGACATTTATCCTGCTATCCCCGCTGCACCTGCAGAATGACCACTGGTACGGACTGAGGGAGGCCACAGGGAATCACAGTTTGCACGGAAAGGTAGAGGATTAAAGCAAAAAAAGCAAATAAAATCCTAATTCATTAACAAAACTGACAGTGAAAGGCTGTAAGACAAGCACAGAATCAATTTCAATTTGAACTGCAGAATAAATCAGGTGCAACAAGGCTTTGATTTACAGGCCACACATCTTCCTGCAGGATGTTAGCAGCCAGGGCCAGACACTGCCACTTTAGAGGCACGTGAACCTAAAGGCAGGGCAGGTGAGGTCACCTAGAGAACGTGTGAAAGAGTTGAAACAGCAGCATCAGCTCCTCCAAACCATCCTCACACAAGCAGTGGGTGAATTTTTTCATAAAACAAAGAATGATGATGGAAAACGCCATGAGATTCAAGACAAGGAAAGAGATGGATCATGAAGCCAAAATAGCTGCTTGAAGAAGTGACAGGGAAACACTTCATCCACTCTCCAAGGTTTCTATGGTCAGGTTACAGCAGCTGGAGCCCCGCTCAGGGATTAGCAAAGGGAGATTTTTAACAGCAGAAAGGCAAAAGATAAGTGGCCAAACCGCTTAAAACAAGCAAACAGACAGAAACTACATGAAAATGTTGATTTTGGCAACAAAAACTTCCAGCATTAAGAAAAACAGCAGTGAAACACTACACAGAAAACTCAACGGTGGTTTTCCCAAAGTTGAAGTCCGTCAGTGTTCCAGAAATGGTGGTATTTGCTGGGATGGAAGCACAGAGGAAAACGTGTGACTGCTCTGCAAAACCCGGGGCCAGCAAAGCTCTGCAAGGAAACAGAAAAAATTCCTCAGTGGGAAAGAGAAAAGGTCTGGTCAACTGGGAAGATCTGCAGTGTCCTTCTCAGCAAGACAGCAGAGGGGGTTGTGGTAAACCCTGAGGGAGCAGCATCACAGTTTGATCCCTAAGAACACAGTTTTCTGTGATTCTATGACACATAAAAGATGTGCAGATGTGTCACTTGAGGATGTGGTTTAATGGTGGCCTTGGCAGGGCTGGGTTAATGGTTGGGCTCAACGATCCTATAGGGTTTTCCCAACCTAAGAAATTCTATGATTCTATGAACCATATGAACAAATCAGAACAGAATAAATTGTAATTAAAACCCACTGGAATCAACACACCAGTCTCTGGGCTCAGGGAATCATCATCAAATAGCTCTTAGATTGCAAAAAGCACTCGGCAGTGCCCACTGCAGCACACCTGGGGAGTCTGGAGGTGTAGTACAACACAAAATGAGTCTCTGTCAGGTGCCATCCCAAGGTCAGGGTGACCACTGGCAGCTTCTTTGCCTGATGCTACAGCAGTGCTGAAGTCACAGGTGAGTTTGCCCCCACCTGTCACTCGGCAGTGCCACCAGTCTGACTGTAAGAAATAAGTAGCCAGGTTCCTTAGGAAGTACACAACGTGCTTTCAAAGACAGCTACACCAAAAAATGTATCAAATATTGTAATGACAGCATCACTCTTGTAAGTGACAGCTTAGCCAACACTGAAGGGAGGACCAGAAGGCAGTGCAGAACCGTGGGGAAAATACTGATAATATTCACATTGAAAACAAGATTGGCAATCACTGCAGTGGTTTCCATCTCAATAACAGCTTTGGAAGGTAGGGATGACAATTAACAAACTTCTTTACATGTGCTGGCAGCAACACTCTCCTGTGCTGTGAAGATTTCAGAGAGGAAATAATGCTGTGAACTAGAAGATGGCCATTGCCTGCACCACCTTAGAAAAAATATTTGGTTATTGAAACTCTGCAGCTTTACATCGAAAAGGGCCTTTTTACTTCTTTCATTTCTGTCATAACATATGAATGTGAAAACTAAAAATCCATAGTGGATACAGGCAGATATGAAACAGCTTTGAGAGCAAATGCCACAGGAAACTCTTGATAGCAAATAAAATTTATTTCTAAAAATTCAGGAAATGATGAGATCTCTGAAGTTATCCAAAAGACACAGTCTGATATATCTGCTAAGAAAAAGGTCAACACATCTGCCCATATCTGGACAGCAGAAAGAAGATGTGAGGGATCTGTCTAAAAAGTCCCTTTTTAACTCTCTTCACCCTCTATTCAGACCAGAAAATTTAATATGTTTAACTGTATAAGCTACATGCAAATGCAGGCTGGAGATAGGGTATGTTTTAAAAATTGCTGGGAAGGGCTGAAATCAATCCAGTGGTGTGAGAAAAGAGCTATTGTGGTGAGTTTAAAAATAACTGGATGGATAGGGGAGGGAGCATCTGGAAGTAACAGGAGAGGAAGGAAACAGTCCATAAAGGAAGCAACAAGAAGTGAAAATTTGTGATAACAAGAGGCCTGAGGAAGGGTGGATGCAAAGGGAAGCCATTTGGAAAGCAACATTAGGGTTTATACAATATAATATAAGCTCTGTAGGAAACCAGTCAGGTGAGACATTGCAAAGGTGTCTGTGCACACAGGCCAGAGAATGGAACAAAGGCAATGGAAAATAATAATGCTTAGCAGAAAATGAGGAGGCTGTGGCAGAGGAACAGCCACAGAGCAGAGCACGGGCAGGAGTCAGAGCAGGGAATCCTGAGATCCTGATAATCCGAGCAGGACAGTCTGGACACAGCACCGAGCTGACCAGGAACTCTGGCTCAACCTGCACAGTGGGGTCATCTAACCAGGTCAGGAGGAGTCAGTGTTGGATCACATTCCCAGTTAATGCCCATAAAGCCTTTCCTACGTCCAGGACGGACGACCCACAGGTAGATCTGGGCTACAGGTTTTTCAGGTTTGCCCGTTGATATCACAAGACTTTTTGCCTCTCCTGCAAAATCCTCCTGGGGGTCCAGCAACGCAGAAGGGATGCCAGACTCTCACGTCCCATCATCTCCAGCAATGTGTGTGTCCCTCTGGTCTTACTCTCTGCAGCTGCACAGCCTTGGAGCATCTCCAGCCACAAGCTGGTACAAATTTGCTATTAACTCAGCCTATTCCTAATAAAAAAAATAACAGCAGCACTACTGAGTCAGACCAACTGCCCATCTGGTCTAATTTCCTACAAGGAAAGAGGTTTAAAAAAGCTGATTGGTAGAGCTGCTTGGTACGAGGTGAGTGGAAGTGGGTAAACAAGTGCAGTAAAATTTCATAGGTCTCGAGCCATTTACTTGCAGGTGAAATACAGCTCTGCTGTCTATCATGTTCTGCAGCAGGTTCAGGTCTATTCTGCAACTAAACTGTTAAGGGGGCATTTTTTTTTTTGCAGCAGCAGCAGCCCCTGGCCAAATTCTTGCATTACATGGAAAGTGAACAGAAGGATCCAAGACTGCAACAAATAGGCCTTGAGAAGGATGAGGAAGGACTAATTCTGGAGGAATTACATAGCTCCGTAAGCCTGGGGCTGTCTTTGGCGGGGCAATGGCAAGCACCAACAGAGCTCTCTTGTCCCCTCTTTCTCTAGATGCAGTTAATTAGTCATTGCAGTGGTGTAGAAAGTTTTTGGTGAGCCTGGGCCACACCTGTAAGAAGGAGTGGACATTAGTGAGACTAACATGAGCACAGCAATAGTGTAGTCTGTGGCTTAAAGCCCCAGCCTTAAAACTGTGAAAACACTCTGCTTTTACAAGGGCGGGGTGTTTGGGTGCCACAGTCCTCGAGCTCTGCCATCGAGCAGGTCTGCAGGCAGGGGGAGAAGCCTTGGAAACCTCATTCTGCTCCAGGAAACTGCAGCACACGAGAGCTCAGCCGGTCTCCTTCTCCCCACACAACCCAGTCATGGTGGGAACGAGGATTTCAGTGAGCACTGCCTCTACTGCTCAAACCAAAGCTCCTGCAAGGAGCTCAGCACCCACAGGTGTAGAGCAGACCCCGGTAAAGGCTGTTGGCAGCCAGGAGAGTCCACACTGATCAACAGCACAACCACCCCCTGCCCCGGCCACCAAGGGTGTGGTGACAGGCTAATGGGGACACAGCACAGGGCAGCAACAGCAGGGCACCCTTCCCACTGCAAGCAGCTCGTTACAGCTCTGACCTGAGGGGATCTGGGCTTATTTCTGTAGCTGGTGGAACTAGTGGTTTACATATAAATTATCTGATGAATGTAGCCTTGTTTTCCGTTCATGAATCATTCATGACCTGAGTCCAGTTTTGGCAAAAATGTGTGTTTTCTGTGAACATCCTCTGAGCTGTGCTGAGCTCAGGGGTGTGTGCAGGCTGCCCATCAGGGCTCTTGGCTGCACAGAGCCCAGAGTCAGACAGGTAACTCTCATGATCCAATTTTTGCCTCCATCACTGGACAGCTTAATGGCTTAAAACCAGGTGTAAAATGCTAATGTCAAACAGTAGTTTTCTTCAGACACGAATCCCCTTGCTTATGTTCAAAGATGTATGTTTTATGAGCTGCACCTGTTCTTCAAACTTCCCTATAGATCAAAATCTTCTTTACATGCACCTGGGCTGCCATCACAGAGCACATTCCAGCCACAACGCCAGTCCTACCCAAAAACATCACATAGGAATATATCCCTGGTCCTCACACCCAGGTCGTATTGCAGCTCCATTAAAACCTTTGTAATGCACAGTTCACTTCACGGGGCTGTCTTTAACGTGGGTTTTGCCCCAGCTTGTTGCTGTATCAACTTTCCTTTAATTTCAAACCTAAATTAACTCATGGCTTATTTAAGCCACTTGTCCTTGTGCCCATCACTGTTACTTCTTTTCAGCAGTCATTTTCACCTTTGAGTGTTTGCCTCCCCATACATTCTACTCTCAGTCTTTACCTAACTGAACTAAGTAATTTTTTCCTCCCTCAACTGGACAGTCCTTGGATTCCTCTGCTTGTCCTAAATCCCCTTATGGCATCATTCACAGTTTTGAATTCTTCCCTCTCACTCTTGGGGGAAGAGAACTGTGCACACTATTCTGATGAGGTCAGACCAACCTTTGTAAAATTGAATTAGTGCTTCCCTAGACTTCTAGCCTTAACTGAAAAGGTGAATGGGGTAAATCTGATATTTTTTTTCCCTGAGACAATATAATTGGCACTTAATAGTTAACCTGCGATGTCCAAGTGCGCTCAGATTTTTCTCATCCTCAGTCATTTCTAACGAGTAGAAATCCTCACTGCTGCTCTGTAAGTACTTGTCCATGCATTATATATTATGGTATTTTATCCCTCTTCTATTACTTCAGTTTTCAAGGTCAGCCCTCAGTTAAGAGCCCCATCGTGTTTGCATTGAGGATGCTCCTTCCATCGCGTGAGCTCTGAGTGTCATTGTCACTCTCATCCTTCCCCTCCAAGGTCAGTGCAGAAATGAAATATGTTCAGCCCCACTCCTGATCCTCGGGGATGTTTACTGGTAACCTCACTTCAGAGTGGTAATTCCCCTTTTGCTGCTTCCTGTCACGGGCTCCCCTTTAGCCAGCGCTGTCCCCACTTCACAGTTCCCGTATAAATTCTCGGCGCTTTCAGCCGAGCTGATAATTTCCCAAGTGGCACTATATCAAATTATATCTTCGGTTCAGATAGATGAGACATCTTGCATTTCCTTTGTCTAGGAAAATCATTTATCTTATCAAATTTATCACAAACAGACAGGGTTTGCCCAGAAGAATTTAATCGGCACCAGGACGGTCGTGACTGCAGCGGAAAATTGGAGGGCAGGTGGTTCTCCCTGCAGCTCTACTGGACACACACAATTATTGAGGGGACCTGAATTTCAGGCACAATATTTCCTCACTTGTACCCCTTGAAATGACCCACTCTGCCGACAGAGACTGTGAATAGATGGTGACTCTCACTCCCAGTAAGGAGGCTGAAGTCATCCAGTGATGTATTTTCATAGCACTCTGAGGAGAGGAGCTGAAGCATTTACCTGTTTTATTTTGGTTGCTGTTATATATCTATTTGTTTATTACAAAGGAGAGGGTGCACGTTTTTTACACAAAACTGATATGTTTAGTGCTTTCATTTTATGTTTTGAGCAGTCAAGCTATTCAGTGTTTAGAGGTAGTATTGGTTCTTTATAACTCCATGCCGACAACAGGAGTCTAAGATAATGGAGTCTAAAGAGGGAGATTTTTCCATTCCCACATTGTTTCTGAAATATGGAGCAATCAAATGCACTCACTCGAAGGTTTCTATCAGTAAATCTTCAGTAAAAATGTCTTTAAAAGTTAGGGAGAAAGATTGCGGAAGGGAAAATGGCTCTCAAAAGTTTCGTGGAAATTCCTTAAAGACCCTGGGGCAGGTTTGCTCCAATCAGGATATCAAAATGCCTCTCCCATCCTGGTCATTGTGGTGCTCTGGATCCATTTCAGCAAAGCTCTTGAGTGATCAGCATTTGTGTTGGAATAGAAAACAAACCTGCTCAAAGTTAAGCACGGTCTTAATTCTCTGCAGGCTGTAAATGGAGAAGCAGATTCCAGCTGAGGGAGGGAATGCTTGTCCAAATGCCATCCTCCCTGCGAAGTGATTACGGGGTGCTAATTAATAAAGGACTTTTCCTTGTCTCCTGCACATCAGCTGGTAGAGGAGTGAAGGGTTAATGTGCTCCATGCCTTCAGAGCACAGCAATCCCTATCTGAGGTGGCAGAAGGCTCTGTGCTCTCCCCTCTGGTGCTGTGGGATATCCTGAACATCCATCACAAATATTTATTCCGTTTCTCAGGTTCATAATCTTCACAGAATCCTGCCTGCTGATTACAGCCTGAACATTCATTGTTTCCAGACCACTAAAAAGTCCCCATCCCTCTTGGGTGTCTGGTTTTAAATTCCTGTTTGTGCACATTTCCTGAAGTGAATAGAAATGTGGGACTTATCTGCACATGCAGTTGATATGATCTTCTGCAAAACCTGCCCACGGGCAGTTATGCATTGAAAGGGCAATTACACACACACAGTGACCCAATTTGCATACAAAATCTCGATTATTGTCAGGAATTGCATGTATATCTTGTGCAATATTCAGAAAATTGGGCCCCAAAGACATAAACCCTTTTTTTCTGCCATCAAATCACTTTTTACTTAAAATGAGAAATGGAATATATATGAGTCATATTGGAAAAAAATATTATTATCAGAAAATGAGTATGGTCCCATTGGGTCAGAGTGCAGGTCTGTCTCCACTCTCACCACATCTCGACCACCTGAAGGATGAAGACGACCAGCATGTGCCAAACCTTGCTCAGCACACTCCCCCAGCCTCCAGAACTCTGTGGCTCAGTGACTTTCAGAGTCAAAGAAGAGGCTTTAGGATTTAATAGCCTGAATTATTCACTAATAAATGGATTATTGTTGCAGATAAAAATTCAAATATAGCATAAACCAATTTGGTTTTGCTCGTGGTTGTCCCTATCAATAGAGCATCTGATGAGGAAATATGCTGCAGTGAGCAGATTCCCTGCTCTGCCTTAGCACGTCAGGAGTGAGAGAGGAAGGAGAGGTGCCAACAGAGGTGTCATCACTGTGTCCTGTGGTGTGTGTCCATCCAGACCTCTGCCAGCACAGCAGGCTCTGGGACTCAAGGAACAGCCCTGCAAAACCTGTGGGGCACCTTTGGCCTTGGCTACAATAAGGACCAGAGGCAGAAACATGTGGATTCAGAGTATTTGTGTGCAGGACTGATGGGAACTGCTGGTGGTCCCTGCTGGGGTATTCGCAGAACAAGGGGAGTGGCTTCAAACGGACAGAGGGCAAGGTAAGATGGCATATTAGGAAGAAATTTTTACCTGTGAGGGTGGGGAGGCCCTGGCACAGGTTGCCCAGAGAAGCTGTGGCTGCCCCATCCCTGGAAGTGTCCAAGGCCAGGTTGGATGGGCTTGGAGCAACCTGGGCTAGTGGAAGGTGTCCCTGCCCATGGCAGGGGGTGGAACTGGATGGTCTTTAAGGTCCCTTCTAATCCAGGCCATTCTATGATTCTGTGAAATCCCATCTCACCTACTTCGGAGTCCAAAATGTGCAGCTGAGACAAGCCTATTTCCCGACGTAAAAAGACATCCTCTTGATAAAACAGCAAAATTTTCAGTGTCCTGAAACACTCAGCACAACTTCCTAGGAGACAAAAGAGAGTGTGGGGTGAAGCAAGGAAGCCAGATAGCAAGAAAATGTTTATTTGCTTCATAAACTCCCTGTTAGCAAGGCCGGGAGCGCCTTCCTGTGTGACAGCCCACAAAACACCCGGCGTGCTCTGCGTCGTCACCGCGACGTGCCCAATAAACTTTCCGCCGACAAATGTTCTCATTTAACCAGTATATTTCCATAAGCCCCCACTTCCCGCTGTCACAGGTATTCAGACTCAAAAAATAGAGCCACCCCTTTATAAACGTGCATTTAATGAGGGTTTAACGTCAGTGCAGTAAATTTGCAGGCAGCTGGATGTGTTTTTAAGTTTCCTTGACGTCTTTTATTTGTTTAATACATGGGTCCATAAAAGCCGTTTCTCTGAGCCTGCTAATGAGCAACAGGGGACTCGCAGCTGTTTAAAACCTGGAACAAGGCATCAAAATGAGGGATGCAGTAAGGGCTGCTGGAGCAGGGAGCTCCACATGTGATGAGCAAGTGCTTTATGGGGCAGGAAGACGGAGCACCAGACACGTGGCTGCGGTGTCACACCAGGTACAGGTTTATTCACAGGAACCCACAGGTCTTCTTCTCATCAAGTGAACAGAACTTCCTGTGGGATCACAGAATCCTGGAGTGGTTTGGGTTGGAAGGGACCTTAAAGTTCATTTAGTTCCAATCCCCTGCCTTGGCATGGACACCTTCCACTAGACCAGGTTGCCCCAGTCCTTGTCCAACCTGGCCTTGGACACTTCCAGGGCTGGGGAGTCAACAGCAATGATTCCATCTTTAGTCCAAGGTGCAGTGGGAGCCTCAGCATGGAAGGCCAGCAGAGGAGAAGGAAAGGGTGGGAAGAGATAAGACCTCTCTGAAGGTCCCTCTGAACTTGAAGCAAATTTCCATGGCTACAGCTGAGCTCTGAAACATCTCCACAGGGGAGTTCTTTTTTGTAACTGAATCTCTGAAGACTCTCTGCACCTGCAGCTCATCCAAAATGAGGAATGATCCTCAAAAAGGGTCAGTGACAGTCCCAGTCAGCACAGTGGTGCAGGATTAGCTCCCATCATGCAGCAGCAGCACCTTGTTTCTGGGGGAGGTCCTGCTGTGGAGAGCACTGGGGTTCACCACCACCTGCCTCTGCCATCCTGGCCCTCCCCAGTGCTGAGGATGATGATGCTGTAGATAAGAAATAGCTCTGAGAAGGCAGTACCCAAACATCTACATTGTACAAAGGGAAATAAGCACCTGGGAGCATCCAGAGCAAGCCAAAAGTGGGGAGAACTTTCCTTTGAACATTTCCCATCAGAAACATGAAGCTATTAATCAAAGTGAAGATTTTTTTGAATAAATTTTGGGTTGAGAAACTGTTTTGGAAAAAGAAATCCTTCGGAGAAATATCTAAATGAGGGTATTTTTTCTCAATGTCTTTGAACAAAGCATTTTTCCATTATATAACAGAAAGACATCTATTTTACTTTAAATTAATTAAAAATGGAAAATTAAAGTCTTGGATTTCACGAGAAAGATTTTTTACTTTAATTTCCCTGACTGAGTTTTATAAATCGCTTCAGCCTGACGTGAAATGATTTCTTTCTACATTTCTTCATTTGGGTTGTGCAACTGGCAGAAAAATCAGTTCTTTGCACGTCTTTACTCTCGAATATATTGAATTCCTCTGTGAAGATGGAATGGATGGGAACCCTTGTGAACTGAGTAATTCAGATGAATAGTGTCTTCAAAGTCAATTACCACTGTGCAGAGATGATATCTGCTTCTGCCTCAGCTGGACTCTCCAGCTCAATTTTTGCTCTTCCCCAGAACTTTCTGAAGATTTCTTTTTTTTCCCAGGTGAACTACCAAGAGATCCCTCTGTTGTGTACATGGATTAATTAGGGCAAGGAGGTGTAAAACAGCTCCCAAATCCTAAGTGCTGCACTATAAGGTGACTCTCCAATGTCTTTTTACGCCTTGGTCTCTACATCTTCTTTATGAACACCTCTAGTCCCACCCTGTTTGGACTCACTGAAGTGGAGAATAGTTCAGCTTTTCCCAAAAGCAGGTGGATGAGGGACAGTCCAGCCCCAACCACAGCAGGGCACAGTCCCCCAGGCTCTCCTAACGTGTCTCAGCAGGTTCCTTCTTCCAGACTGTATCAAATAAAGGGCAAACACCAAAAATCATGTTAATATCATGAATATCAGGTACATTCCAGCTTGTGAAAGACAAGCATTTCACTTTCCTGTGTGGCTGTTGGTTTAGAACAGGAGAGATGAGAATGCTGGTCCCTGCCTGCCCAAGGTACCTCTGAGTGAGCAAAGCACCTACCTGCTCTAATTGTCCATCACAGGCAGAAAACCACTGTATTACCCCTTTCTCAATGTTCACATCCATTATATTCCTTCCTGTTTAGTCTGGCAACATGCCACTACAATTCCCGTTCTCTATTGCTGGGGAGATAATAAATAAGGGCAATTATTCTTATCAGAGTTGCTGTAAGAAAGACAACTTCCTCCAGTGCCATGTAAATGCCACTTTTCATTCTTACTTTTATAATTCTTTAGCCAGTTATGGATCCATGTAGCTGTGCTTATATCAAAGCCAGTTTTAATTTATTTTGAGATTAAAATTTTATGAGAGATTGCATCAGATGCTCTTCTAAAATTCAAATAGACTACACCCACCACATCCCCTTCAGCTAGTAACTGTAATTCTATTTTAATAACATATTGAATTTGTCTGCAAGTTTATTATTTTTCCCTGTACAAACCCACCCTCAAAGAAATATTTATCTCCTAATAATTGCCTCAGATTTATAAATTCAATGTATGGTAAATGAGTGTGTTATTCTTTCTCTGTTTTTCTGATGAGTAGGACAATATTTGCATTTCTCCCTTCTTCTGGCGCTCCTCAGATATCTCCCAATCTGAAGTGGACCTACAAAGAAGCTGAAGGTTGACTCTACATCAGGAACTGTAGCGACAAGACAAGGGGGAATGGGTTCAAACTGAGAGAGAGGAGGGTTAGATTGGATATTAGAAGAAATTCTTCCCTGTGAGGGTGGGGAGGCCCTGGCACAGGTTGCCCAGAGAAGCTGTGGCTGCCCCATCCC
>JAYRBT010000054.1:2721613-2744891 GCA_036023395.1 Myiotriccus ornatus | reverse complement strand
TCTATTCTATTCTATTCTATTCTATTCTATTCTATTCTATTCTATTCTATTCTATTCTATTCTATTCTATTCCATTCTATTCTATTCCATTCTATTCCATTCTATTGGCTATTTTATTTTCTTTCTTTGCTCTTTTCATTTGTGTTTAAAACCAGCTCTAAACCATGTTCTACGACACGGTCCTGCCCAAACGCACGTGCTTGCACGGAGATGTTCATCAGAACACAGACACAGCTTTGTTCAGCAAAAAAGGTGTACCTTGAGCTGTGCCACCTGTGAGAGGGAATTCCCTGAGCTGGCTGGGACATCTCCATCTCAAACAGGCGCTCTCAGAAAGATCTGTATCAGGAATGTCACTCCGTGACAGCCCCTTACTGCACGAACAGGGACTGTTTTAGCTGTCACATGGTGTTGGGATGTACATCCCTCCCTGTGCTGTAACACTTCCAGGAGCTGAACCCAATCTTTCCAGAGACTGAATATTCACCAGTGTGGAAGGACATCCACAGCCCAGCCTGTGATCACTTCATACCCAATCCCCTGTTGCCTTGATTACAGCAACATCTGCCTCGTCTTCGTGTGTTTTCATCTCGGGCGGCCAAGTTGCCTCTGTCAATAATAAAAATAAGCAGCAGAGCATCCAATGTATTATTGATCAGATAATAAATATTTTACTGTTTTTCAATAATTCAACATTGTCTTAAAAAAAAAAAACCAAACTACAAAACCCACAGCCCAAAGTCCCATGAACACTGGAGAAAATTCCCCGAGTCCTGAGAGGGCTTTGGGAAGAATGTAAAAGGGTTACAATCTGTGTTAAAAGCAGACGTGCCTCTCCCATTTTAAACAATGTTTTCAGGTTCAATAAAATAGTAGAGGGTTTGATGCACTTAATGATTCGCCTGAGCTGGTCAGGAGGGTAAAATATCTTTCCTATCTCAATAATTTATCAGAAATAATATTGCAGTGGGAAGTATACAAAGGGTTGCACCCTGATGGAGCAAAGCAGCATGTACCTGCTTCCATACCCAGTTATTTTTGTGGGCTACCTCTTGCTTTCCTTACAGAAACCCTCAGCTCCTTCTCTTACACTAGAATTTGTGTCAGTTTTACTTATTTTTATCCCTAGGTGAAAAAAAAACAACCCACTCTTCTTTTGATTTCAGTGGGCTGTAAAAGCAAACACCTGGTGATAGTTTGCTGAACATTAAATACTCATCGGGCTTTCCTGGGAGTGCTTCCTGGCAGAGCTCTCATGCAAAGCAGTGCAGCTCTTCAAAACTACTGAGATCGCAGGAAGCACATTTCTACTCTGAAACGCCACTTGGTAAAAAAAATGGCACCAAGGAACCCCGTAACTGCTGTTTTTTATCACATTTGCCCCATTTACAGCTCCAGAGGTATGGTTTTCTGAGCGCTCGGCGCTGCACCGTCACCCACACCTGATAATGAAACTGCTTGGCTTGGAACCAGGAATCAGTCAAAACTTCAACACTGAATTCCCTTAAATGATGCCTGCACTAGGGCAGGATTTTGTTTACTCCCTGAATTTCCACCAACAGTTGTGAAATGATGGAAATACTCCTTTTTCCCTGTATTTTTCTGCAAGAACTGTTTGCCTCAGCAATACACACACACTGCCAGGAAATAATAGGAAGAAGCAGATCAAGATATTCAGGCAGAGGTTTCTTTCCCGAGGTTCTTTCCCTGCTCTACCCTGCTGTTCACACTGCAATAAATTTTGCTGTCATGAACCCAGTCTGTACCCATTTCCAGGGGGAATGAAGCTGTGTGTGGATTCAGAGCCTCCCAACCTCTGGGATGGCTCAACTCTCCAGCTGCGCTGTGGTCTGGGCTCCACAGCACCCTTGGGAAGGCTGAAAGCACCATCAGGGGATAGGGCTGGAGCTGCTGAGCTTCACCTGAGCTTGAATCCCCTAAAAAGGCCCTGCTCCTGTGCCAAGGGTTTATTTGTGGGTGTTGGTGATGTTTTTCTGGGTAGAGATGATATGGTGCTAATCTCCCATAAAACTGAGAGGCTCCATCACAGGATGATGAATTTGGATCACTGTGAGAAGGGGAGATTTCCAGGGGTTGTTCTCTGTTCTCTTCCAGTTCCTTACCCATCACCCCTCTTTCCAGGTTCGCAGTGAACACTTGGGTAGCTCCAAGAGAACACCTTGACCCTGGGGGATGCTACAGAACGCAGGTCCAGCTCTATCCAACACAACTCAGCTCCAACAAGGGTGCAAGTGGAGAAACCACGGCAGTGCTGCCACCTCCTGTGTCCCTGTCACCTCCTGCTCTGCTGGTGTGAGCCACTACTCAGCATTTACACTGCTGGGGCTTGGCTGCTCTGCTACCCCTCAGCTAAAACAAAGTCAGCTCAGCTCTGCCCAGACGTTCTTAGGAAAGAAGAAGTGATCTGACTTTGTTTTAGATGCAGACATTGCACTTCATAATTCTGTGAGCTCCAGTAGCAAGGACTACACCTAATTCCCATGAATGGCAAGCTCATTGAAAAAAAATGGCCAATTTGGGGATGAATCACCTTTTCTGTATCAGTGGGGAGGTTCAGATGAAATGTGGTACTGATGCTGATTCTGTCCTCGCTGAGCTCCAGTTCCTAATGGAGATCAAAGATCCCATTAGACAGATTTGAGGAGGAGACAGTCCCTCATTATAGACCTTGAACAAGCTGAACAAAACCCATAAATAAAACCCAGGGCCTGCTCTTTCTCTTGGCACAGAATCTGGCTCTTCCTCCAGCACAGTGTGTGCTCATCTGAAACATCCCAAGGAAAGATTTTATAAACTCATTCCCAAAATTCTAAAATTCTAAAAAATCTGTCCTGCTCTCTGACATGGAGGAAGGAATGCAGTAACAGCCCATTAGTTTAGATTAAAAATAAACAAGTAGGAAGTAAATGATCTGAAAAGGAGTAATCAAGGCTTTGAGGCTGTGAGTGTGACCTAAATAACAAACTTCTATGGGACACGAGTGAGAATTAAAGTATTTGAAGAACTTGGGTGTTGGGGTTTTGGGGGAGCTTTTTGGCTTGCACTGGGACATCAGCTGTGGTGTGCCAGGAGAAAGACATGTTTGGAAAGGAGAAGGAGCAAAACACGGAACAGGAATAGATGTTTATTAAAGGCTCCTGTTCGAGGCAATTCTGTTGTCACTGACTTTCAGAAGAGATTCTAAACCGCTATCCAAGCAGCTAAATCATCTTCCCAGCAGCATTAGTGCAGCCCATGAGGCTGGGAAGGCTCTCTGCTAGTCCAAGACATCATCTCTTGGTACTTTTCCTGTCCTTTCTTGGCCTCAGTACAAATATGTAAATATTCTTCCATGCCTTGAGGTCCCGTAATACTGGGATCCCCTCAGATTAAATTAGCATATACCATACACCAGCCCAGCTAAAAATCAAGATTTACATTCCCATGGCAAACATATTTCAAAACTTGGGGTCATTCTGCTTCGCAGCTCCCTTCACTTTCTCCCCATTTAATCAATATTCCTGAGGGGGGGGCGGGGAAACATATTTAAAACGTCAGCATCAATTTAGTGGCTGAAATATCATCAACAGGAGTTTAGCCTGCTGCACTTTAGAGTTTAATCTGTGGGGTGTTTTAGATGTCTGCAGGCTTTGTCTCCTCCTGATGACTGGAGATGTCTTTCCCTGGACAGAAAGTCCTTCCCATTTCCCGGCTCCTGCTGTTCTGTTCCTACCTGGAGAGACTGAAATAGAGAGAAATTCAGAGCAAGACGCCTCCAATTTGTTCCCCTGGTGCAGCCCTGTGGCTGCAGCCTCAATCAGCTTCACGCTAAACACTTTAGTTAATTGGCAACAAATTGGGAGATATGAGCTGATTGCAATAAATATTTTATTAATTTTCAAAAACAAAAGGTTGCATCCCTTCTCACCCAGTTTGATTGTGCACAGTCACACATATTAATGTGTAATTGCCACATCAATTGGCAATCGTGGGCTCAGAAGGAGCTCATTATGAGAAATACTTATGCATGTATCCTCAGCAGGTGTCAATCAGCATCGTGCCACCGAGATCAATGGAGCCAGGCTTATTTATGGAGCTAAAGCTCCAGCAGCTCACCTGCAAAATAAACCCTGGAGTATATTCTCAAATTTGAGCTGGGCAGAGGAAGAACACCTCTTTCTCTGCAATTTTATTTACATAAAAATGCAATTTTATCTATATCTCGCCTATGTGCAGAAACGAGTTATTTATTTATTTTTTTGTGGTAAACCCCTCGACTGAAATACAAATGCTCAAACCCAAGCTCATTATAGTTCTCCACAAGCCCTGTTTGCCTGCTTGTTTTTGGGATGTTTGCCTGCTTGGTTCTGGGGGATACATTGCAGGTGTCAGCCCTGAGTTGCTGCGGTGTTGCCAGCAGGGTCAGGCTCATTCCCACCCCACACCGACCCAGCACAGGGAATGTTTCTGGCCAGGGAGTGGGAACTCGTGTCCTGCTCTGTCCCTCTCCATCTGGAGATGAAGCTGGACACTGGAGGTGTTCGTGATAAAATCAAATAGCATGACAGAAATGTGTGGCAAAGCAACCACAAGAAGTGGTTGAATCATTCATGGAGAATAAATTAGGGATGAGCAGAGCTCCTTCCTGGCTCAGGAAGACTCTGTGAGGTATCTCCAAGCTGATGGAGCCTTGTGTAGATCAAGAGTATCTTCAGTTAACCCCACAGACCTCTGCTGAGGGGAAACTGGTGCCAGGGACAGGCCCATGACAGGAACAGCCAGTGCCAGGGTGGTATTTCATTAGCAAAAGTGGTTTCCCTTTTCATCAAATTGTTGCACAAGAAATCACTGATTTCCATAACATTTTTGATGGGGAAAAGTCAAAATACAGTGCTTCTCTATCATTCTTATAAGGAAAAAAAAAAAATCATCTCCTTAGCTGACTCAATTCAATTCTTTATTTTTCTGCATGACTCTGATGTTCTCACACTTTAGAAACAAGGAACACAATAATATTGAATATTTTATTCTGTTTTTTTGTAACATACTCTCTCTGTGGAAAAGGTAAACAATTTTTCTTCGCTTTGTTTTTTAATTTGAGGGTTTCCTATAAAACAGAAATTCTTTTTTTCTGACCAATTTGTTGTGTGTATGGGATGAATAATTTTTCAGGCTTTATTTTCGTCACAAATTGTTTACTTTGGTTAATTACCAGTGATTCTGTGGGACATCTGAGCTGTCACTGAAGTCACTTTGGCTTTCCTTCTGCTCCTAGTAGAGGGGACAAACTGTTTAAACAGAAAAATAACAAACTATGAAGAGCAACTAAAGAAATGGAAATAATTCATAAATTCTGGGGTCTGTGCATGGCTGTTCTTAAACAGCTCCACAAACAGAAACCTGGTGTTGCAATGATGTTCCCATCCCCTTTTTCCATCCCTGTTTGCAAACAGCAGCATAAAAGCAGAGCAAATATTTGCAACCAGCTGTACTGAGGGAGGCAAAATCCAGCACAGCAATAAATATCTTCCCATCCCAAAGAAAAGTGATTAGTCCAATCCCATGAGTATATATGTTAGATAGATCAGTGTGAAGGCTCAGGACTTGCAGTGTGGTGACCTCTCTGTTCAACTCACACATCTCATGAGGTGATGAATTTAGATTCATCAGCTTTCTTCAAAATTTGGGAGTTCCTCTTGCTCTTTTCAGCTCTGCAGGTGGGATTTGTGTTTTATTAGTACAATCTGCAATGCCAGGCTGCCTGAGCCAAAGGTGTGGAGACAATGATATTATTTATAAGGGGCTTGACTGAAGGCAAAAGAGTGGCTGGAGGTGATGAAATAATGAAAAATCTCCAGCTAAGCCATAGAGGTAACAAAAACATCCATTGCGGCATTTGATAGAGAATGAATAAAACAGTTCCCCGGGACAGGAGGCTTTGCAGGAGGAGTGGAGCCGGCTGGGTCCATGGATATGTGGCTCCCCGGGGTGTGGGGCAGGAGCGGAGTAAGTGGGATTCGTGGCAAGGATCCTGTGGGACTGGGAGAAGTGGTCAGCTTGTGCCAGGGAAAGGCAAGTCAGCTCAACCATCACACTCTCCAACATGTCTCTGGGATATTATTGCCAGCAACGACGCCAAACGCTTCCCAGGGATGCATGTCTCCATCTGAACTTCCAGGAGCATTGAATTTGTCCAAGAAATGGAGCGAGACATTTCTCTTGGCAGCTCCTCCGCCTTTCTCACGGAGCTTTGGCGCCTCTGAAGCAGAGATAAGTCATTGCACAGCCAACCAGACAGCACTGCTGCTCCAGGCTCTCAGGACCTCATCCCTGTCTGCTCAGACCCAGCTCCAGGCACAAAGCAGGGTCTTCTGATGGTGGGGCCTGTGGGCCACCGAAAAAGTTGCTCCACACCAGCCCGTGCCAGTGATTGCCTCCAGGAGGTGTGTTTGTGGACCCTTCCTTTAAAGACATACTTGAGTAAATAAATAAGAAAAGATCAAGTATTTTAGACTTTCCAGTTGGACAAGGGGTTGTTCCTCCCACCGTTGCAAACTCTGAAAGAAGTGGGGTGGGCAATAAAAGTTGGATGAGAGAGGATAAATTTGGTAACCCACTGGAGCCAGCTCCCCAAATGACAGATAAATTAGTCACCTCCCAGAAAGTACAACTTTACTGTTGGCTCCCTCCTGACTCTTTTCTCCCTTCATTTTTTTTGTTTCCACCAGCACAGGCAGTCGCTGTACTTTCCTTCTCCTAAGCAAAAGGCCATAATTTATATAAACAAGAAGGGGAAGAGAAATGGGTGGCAGGAGTGCCAGGACTTTCCCATACTACAAGTCTAAGTCTCTGCCGTGTTTTATGGTAGGACAATAAAAAAAACACAAAACAAAACAAATCATGAGCAAACATCCTTCTCCCCTTCTTTTCCAGCTGAGGAAATCTCCAGGGTCAAAGCCGTGTGGATGAGCTTTTCCAGCAGCCCCTGACGTCACCTCGCAAGGAGCCGCCAAGTCCCCTCGCTCTTCAATCCCTCTTTGTGTTTCACCCAGCCTAATTAAGTTACTTAATTCCATTTGGTGGATACATTGTGGGAGTAAAGCTCCGATCCAACAATGTTAACGAGGCTGGGTTAGAAGTTAAAGGTCCCACTGATGTGTGTTTCAGTGGTGGCAGCGGGACAACAGGGCAGGCTCAGCCCCAGGTTAAGGCCCCTCTTCCCACACCTCAACCCTCCATCTGAGCTCCTCACACAAACCCCAGCCTGACAAGACCACCAAAAAGGAGCTGAAACATTCCCACGTACCCCTTGAGCTTTGCCCTTTGGAGTGTTTTTTTGAACATCAATGGTTTGGTCTTTCCTCAAACAATTCCTCCTAGGACGCGTCTCCATCGTGGGGGGAGAAGGCAGTTCAGTGCAGCTGCTCTCTCTGCTCCTGCCAAGGAATCCTCCCGGTGCCCAGCAGCTCCTCCATCCCCCAGGATCAATTCTGCAGATATAATTGATGGCTCCTTCATGGAGTCTTTCTTCCCTCAGTAAATTCCCTTCCTCACAGGCAGCATTAGCATGGTCAAGTGAACTGTTCATGATCAATGGCCGAGGGTGAGGAAGTTTTCCTGGGAAAATGATTGTGTTTGCAAACCTGCTGCTGGGGCAGTCAGGGAGGGGTGAAAGGAACAGCACTCGCCTTCTCTCGGGCCATTTTATTCCTACACTTTTTGTGTACTTTGCATGGTAATGTAATAGAGCTGACAAAAGATTTATTCCTGGCACCTATAAAATGACACAGTGCAATGAGTTTTAAATGGAGAGGGGGAAAAAATCCAAGAGAAGAGGTAAATAAGCGGGCCCTTCTTAAAGTCTGTAAATGTTACAAACAGAAATTCAATTAGTGTCCAGGAAGCTGCAGAAGCATTCATTTTTCCTTACTTTTTTTTTTTTTTTCCTTTTGAATGTCCAGGCAAGGGGACTTATTTAAAAGATGCCAGTTGTGCCTGTGCATAGGCGTGAAGGCACATCCAGGCAACACCCATCTGTGTGTGTATAATCACTGCCATTCTTCCCTCTCTGTGTAGGCACAGCTGTTGTGTTTGATGATGGAGCACCACTTGTTGAAGTAGAAATATTTTTATAGATTATGTGTAATCTTAAACTGGCGGGGCTCAACCATGGGCTACAGTGGGTGAATATGGTTTATATAAATCAATGGCTTTCACAGAGCACGTTTTGGTTCGAAGCACATGTTTGGACTGAAAAGGAGTTGTTTATATGAGCACTGGGCATTCAAGCCTTTTACAGCAGGCCTTGCACTTTAAGACCTTATCAAATTCTCACCCTGAACTGTAAGTCCCCAGAGAAGTGTTCACAGAGGTGTCTACCCTTTTGGAAAGCATTTTTGAGGCTTTACCTTGCCTACCTGCTGATAGGTCCTCTCAGGTACAAAGTGTTACCAGCTCCCACACAGCCCTTCCTGAAGTGCAACCTAAACATGGAAACTCTAATTGCTGTGATTTAAAACGTGTGGCTGGACAAAGCAGAGTGGTAGAGCTGCCACCTCCCCCAGAACTGATGGAGATCCCTGTCCTTGCACCTGCTGCCTGTGCTGGGGATGTGCTGCCTCAGCGGTGGGTGTGTGTTCAAGCTTGCCCAGACCCATCTCTACTGGTTTTCCTCTCCCTGAAAAGAGGACACAGTAAGTCAGAAATCTTAATTTCTTCTTTCTGTTGACAGGATGAACTGCCTGGAGCTGAGGGGGGGGGTTTGCAGAGCTGCAGGCCCTCTGCTGCTTGACCCAGGAGAGCTCCTTCACCCATGGGAGCTGCCACACCACCCCCCTGACACAGCCAAGAGCTGATGTGTTTTCTTGAGGTTTCTGTTTCTGTTTCCAGAGGGACCTTTCCAGGAGGTGGTGCTTGATAGGATTGCAAGGAGTCATGGAAGACCTGGCTTGCGGCCTATGTCACAGAATCACAGAATGGTTTGGGTTGGAAGGGACCTTAAATCTCATCTAGCCCAACCCCCTTGCCATGGGCAACACCTTCCACAATTCCAGGGTCACTCCAAGCCCCGTCCAACCTTGAACAGTTCTAGGCATGGGGCACCCACAGCTTCTCTGGGTGCTGCCAGAGACTTGGCACCTTCATAAAGGACATGTCAGTGGCCTGTACACTTGGTGATTTGGGGTCTGTGGCCATCAGGAGACTCATCAAGGCTGATAAAAGGCTCGGGCATCTCCAGAGCCGCTTTCTGCAGGACCGTTTCACCACGAAGAGCCCTAAAAGAGCAGGGAATCAACTCGTGCTGTGTCTGCAGGCACCTAATGCAGACCAAGAGCACCATCTACTGCTGAGCTTCGCAGGATTATCTGTTATTGTCACGTCTGGGGCTCAATAAAGGGGCTGTTACTAAAGACAGGTGTTCTGACTTGCACTGAATGTTGTTCAATAGCTTATTAGAGTTTACTAAGAAGAAAAGCTCACGGAGGGATGGATTTTTTTCTTTTCTGCACTTGCACCATGAGAAAAAACTCAGCATTTACAGGGGCACAGAGACACCCTCTGAATCACTCATGGTGGAACACCACAATAAAGTTAATTTCCTTGCTATGATAATGTACATTATGGACTGTGCAGTTAATTAAAAGGATGATAAAACGAAATATTGGCTTGCATTTTTGTTGCAGTAGCCCATTTGAACAGAATGCAGCAAAGAATTTGAACACAATTTGAACAGCAGCACAGAAGGAAAGAGTTATCCTGTACTCTGTCAGCTCTGGACAAAAGAGCATTTTTGGGGTGATGGTAATGAATAATTATTTGTTAGCTCTGTTATCTGCTATTAGTCTGATTTTTTGCTCTGATTTGCTCGGTGGACAGTAGGTTATTAATCTATTCATGGGGTGGGGGCTTGTGTCTTTGTTTACACTTGGAGGGATTTTGTTCTTAAATCCAGACTGGTGCTTTTAATAATTCCTGGTGGCTCTCAGGGGGTTTTGCAGCCAGGGGGCAGGGGAGTGTCAGGGCAGCTCCATCACATAGGGGAGGATGAACAGGGGATGGATGGGGCAAGATCCTTTCCCATTTAATATATTTCTTCTTGACCTGAAAAACCCCTGTAACAGCCCTAGTTGGGTGTCCCTGCTGTGGCCACAGAAGCAAATCAAAAGAAGAACTTCTCCCTTTCTTGGTCATCATCAGACACGTTTGCAGCCCGTTTGGGACCCAACCAGCAGAAGATAAACTTCAGCACAGACATGAGCATCAGGGCACTGATCAGAGGAACTCTCCAGCTGGCAGCAAGTGTTGCCATTTTGATTCAGTAGCATTTTATACACACTTTGATTTTGTGGAATAAACAGCCAAAGCACAGATCAACTGGCCTCATTTTTACAGGCAGACTTTTAAACCTTTCCCTGCCAGATCACAAAACGCATCATTTGCAGTCAATCTAAAATAAATTTGGGCTGATGCAAGCTCTCACAATGAACGTGAAGGCTAAACACAAACATAAAGAGAATAATTTGGTATGTTCTGGGTTTTTTTTTTTCCTTTTTCTTTTCCACTTCATCCCAAGTTTCAGCAGTGGGGTGAGTGCTGGGGCCAGGCTGCCATCACTGGTACTTTCCTCTCAGTTCCATGGAATCACAGAATGGTTTGAGTTAGAGTCATAGAAAGGCTTGAATTGGAAGGGACCTTGAAGAGCATCCACCCCCCTGCCATGTGCAGGGACACGTTCCACTGTCCCAGGTTGCTCCAAGCCCTGTCCAACCTGGCCTTGGACACTTCCAGGGATGAGGCAGCCACAGCTTCTCTGGGCAACCATTGCCAGGGCCTCAGCACCCTCACAGGCAAGAATTTCTCCCTAATATCCAGTCTAAATCTACCTTCCTTCACCTTAAACCCATTCCCCCTTGTCCTATCAGTGCTTGCCCTTGCAGAAAGTCTCTCTCCAGCCTTCCTGCAGGCTCTCTGTAGGTACTGGAAGGCTGCCACAAAACCCTCTTGATGGTGTTTCATTGCTCCTGCCATCGCTCCCACATTCCCCCTGGAGCACTGGGGGCCATCATGGACATGGACACCACGAAGGCCTGGGCTGGGTTCACCACCTGGGCTGGTACCTGCAGCACCACTCCAGAAAGCAATCCATTCTCTTTTTGTGCATCCTAAGAAGACAATTACCAGCAGGAGTGATGAATGCACTTCTAATTATATCCTCACTGTCTCACCCCCTCCTAGTCATGAACTGCTTCGGCAGGTAAAGGTCATTCAGGAATAAAAAGGGAATCATTCAGTGGCAATCAACTGAAGGGAAGGTTTTCACGCCTGGGTTGTCCTGAGGGATGTTCACAGTAAGCAGGGCAGATGTTATGGGGGGTTGAGGGTGGAGACCCAGCAGCTCAACTGAGCCTCCAAAACATCTCTGTGTGTTTTGCACACTGGAGGTGTCACCTCTCTGTGCAGCACAGTCCCTCACAGGTGGTGGTTTGGGTGGTGCAGCATTTAGATGTACTGTTTATTGATTTCACTTCCAAAATGATGCTTTTTATAAGGGCACTGAGTGACAGAACAAGGAGGAACGGCTTTAAACTGATAGAGGGCAGGGTTAGATGGGATGTTGGGAAGAATCTTCCCTGTGAGGGTGGTGAGACACTGGCACAGGTTGCCCAGAGAAGCTGTGGCTGCCCCATCCCTGCAAGTGTCCAAGGCCAGGTTGGATGAGGCTTGGAGCAACCTGGGCTGGTGGAAGGTGTCCCTGCCCAGGGCAGGGGATGGAATGAAACGGCTTTTAAGGTCTCTTCCAACACAAACCATTCTGTAATCCCATGAAAAGTTGCTCCTCTCTCAAGCAGAGAGGCTCAAGTACTGTGATACACAGGAGACAAATTCATGTGACATTCTGAAGTGAACCACTTATCTGGGGGGGTTGTTTTTGACAATGGTTTTTGGGAGAAAGGTGAAATACACTTTTGGCTGTTACTTTCTTGGATAAAAACAGTTAACTGAGGCTCACGGGTGTTTGCAGAGGAAGCCTGATCTGGTATCCAGTTTGGAAAACAAGTCACTGCTTCATTCAGCCTTGTCGATTTGTTAAACAGCTCCAGAAAGACCACAAAAACATGCATTTTTTAGAAGAGATCAACAGCCAACCACCTGTCCCAGCTGCCAACCTGACAGCAAACAACTCCACGAGCAGCAGCAGTGATGGAACAACTCAGCCCTGGTTTCCTTCCAAATCCCCGCAAAGATTTGCATCCGTCCCATTTTAATTGGCATTTGCCGGGCCTGTCCTTAGTTTCTGTTGGTTGTTCTCGCTTCATCTACATGATTTGCATTTCATAAAGGTGCTCAGTGCTCGTCTGGCATTGCATAGGCTGCACCACCAGCCTGTCTCACGTGCAGCTACTGAATCAGCTCGCTATTGTCTCAGAGCACTTCTCTCCTCCTCCCTCTGAAAGCCTTTGAGAGACACATAATACCCTCTTTAAAACGGCTCATCGTGGATGTATCACCTGAGGATCTATTTCTAACAGCGAATCGCATCACCCTGGGTAGTTCTTCGTGTGCTGGATTGGAAGCAAACACTGATCAATGCCAGCTAGAATAACACCAAGCTACATAAATGTAGAGCTCTGGTTTGTAATTATTTGCAATGCTCGACTCTAAGCTTGAAAATAACGTTTGTTTCACTGAGTGTGGCCCTCTCCACGTGGTGATCTCAGAAATCCCTGTGAACAGGTAGCCCAGGCAATCTGAAAGAGTCTGGGAGAGAAAAGCCACTATTTCTAATGTAGGAGGGCAGGCGAAAGGGCAACTGCAGCAATTTGTCCTGATACCCCAACCTTTAAGACATGTGGGTGCACAAAATAAATTTAAAATGGGCTAATACCTAGATTGCTAAATGCCAACAAATAAATTGAGCTTACTCTTAGCTCTGGAAAGGGGCACAGAGCAAGGCAAGCTGGGATGTGATCAGAGACTATGGTAAAACAGTATAATTTTAAATCTATTACCTAAAATACATAGCTCACTGTCTTTCAGGCTGTAATTGAGACTTCTCTTTTCCTCTGAGGATTTATTTTGCTCTCTAGTTGGCTCATGGCAATCAGATAGATTGCTTCATCTTCCCAGGAAAACTTCCAGTTCCTTAGAACCTTCCCTTTCTTTTCTTTTTTTTTTTTTCTTTCTTTTTTTCCCTTATCTTTTTCTGTTTGTAATTAATGCGAGTCACAGAATATTTTATATTTGGAATCACGTTATTTGTAGACAGTAGTCAAACATGTTTGGTTAGCAGCCAGATGCTAAGCATATGCAGCAGAGGAGTGAGATGAAAGGCTGGAGGTAAACAGGGAAGACACATGGTGATGGAGAGACCGACCCCCCCACCCCTCCCTGTGCTGCTGCACTTGCTAGAAAAACAGAAAAATAGAAGCCAGTCAGAAAAGGTAAATGAAAACCAAACTCAGATGGAAACCAGAAGTAATTTGGAGGATAAATTTTTAATTAAAAAAGCAGTGTGGGATAGCAAGGTTTGAAAGATTGCTTCTAAAAGCTTAAGGATCTGTTTCTCTGCCCTCTATCTTTAGCTTTCTTTTATTGATACGGAATCAGCAAAGAGCTTTTTCTTGGTGCATTGTAGGAAAGCACAATTCATGCCATAAGCACCTTCCTCATTTCCATACAATATTACTGCTGTGCCCCCTGAAATGCTGCAAAAAAAATACAAATAGAAAGAAAGAAAGGGGCTATCTGCTTCCAAATTATAGAGCTCAAGCAGGGGGCACTTGGATCCAGAGCCGTAATAGCTTCTAGTTGTCTTGCAAGGATAATTTAAAAGACTTCAACTCTTATTTATGAGTGTGACATTTATTTCTTTGTATCACAGCCATTCTTAAATGCCTTATTGTGGGATCAATAGCACTTTGTACCAGGCAGACCTGCACAAAATGCCGCTCCCCAGAAAGGATTTGTTTTGCTATCCAGGGCTGGTTTCCTGACCCACCTGCCAGCCAACACGTGAAGGATGGGGCTCTGCAAGATGATTTTTGCTTCCTGGCTCACAAATCCATCCCTCTGTGGCTCCTGGTGCCCAGCCAGGCATTTGTGCAGCAATGACACCAACCCACCAAGCACGTGTGGCCTTTGGCCTGGATGGAGATAAAAAAGAGAGAGAACAGCAGTGTTACCAGAATATCAGCATGGGAAAAATGTGGAGCTGGAAATCCTACTGTTTATAAACTAAAATAATTCCTCTCTACACCCTCATTGCAAATTCACAATGTATAAGACAGTGAATATGCTTTGAGCCCTTTCTTTCCCTTTATCTTGCTGTTCCAATAGTCCAGCCTGGGAGATAAAGTCAGCCAAGAAGGTGCTCTCCAGATTTTATCCCTGGAGAGCTGATGGCAGGTCAGTGTGTTGCTCCCCAGATCGTATCTCCCTGTGGTTTGGGAAGTTTAAGCTTTTATTTGCTTTCTGTAGCCACAAATGGATGAGTTCAATAAAATCAACTATTTTTATGCCATCACATGATACGGATACTGCATCACCACAGAGGTCAGAGGAAAGCATTAAGGAATGGTACTGGTAGGAGAACAATCTGAAATCCACTCTTCCCTAAGGTATGTGATGGTGGAGCCTGGGAACTGTTGTGTGTGAGAGAGATTAACACTGAAAAAACTTTCTGGATGAATTTCTCAGATGACAGATCCCTCTGCAAGATGTCATAGTCAGAAATCTACAAGGCTTGGTGCAGCCCTGATGTGGTTAAGAGATATTTTTAATCACTGACATCTGTCAGAGCAGAGATAAAATAACTGGGATCTACTCACCTTGAAATAAAGAAGGGATGGAGCTCTATCCATTCTCCACTCATTTCATAAGATGCAAAATTCAGTAAATATTTCACTATTAACCTTATTTTTCTGGGTCATAGATCCTGGAATGGTTTGGGTTGGCAGAGACTTTAAAGATCATCTCATTCCAACTTGGTCGTTTGCCTCTGATTCATTTCATGGCGAGATATCCATGTGCACATGAAAGGTTTTGGTCCAAATTCACAGTTCTGCACATTAGCAGCCAACTCCCTGAATTCCAGAGAATCACAGGATCTCCTGAGTTGAAAGGGATCCACAGGGATCATTGAATTCCAGTCTGGGCCCAACTCCAAACAGCACCAGTCACGAAGGCAAGTACAGAGGTTGGAATAAGGCAATTGTGACCTCTTTAAATAAGGAATAGAAATGTTATCACATAAAGCTCATGTACCAATGAGTGACCTGTAACTTTAAAAATGCAGTTCTTAAAAATGCAGTTCTTTACAAACTCAGGGACCAATATTATCTACTCTGGTCTCCTCTCCCACCGCTAATTCCAGTTACACTGATGGAAACTTCTCTGCAATTACACATCTGCCCTGCCTGCAAGAATTAGACCTGGTTCTCCTGAAACCCAGGGTAGAGAAATCAAATGAGGGAGGCAAAAGCAGTGCCAGAAGTGCTCAAATTTGATCTGCCTTCAACAGATACAGGCCAGAGCAGCATCAGCCAATGCACAGGAGCAAGTTGGAGAGCAGCAAGTCCAGAAAGTGTCCCTGAAGGACAATCCACAAGGCCCCTGATTCTACCCCTCTGGCATTACCCTCAAAATCACTGCAGAAACATCCTTCCTGGCACAGGCACAGATATTTGAGATCTAAGTGAATGTGCTTGGCCAACACCAACTGTCTGGTCTTAATGGCCCCAGAGGACAGCTGACAGAGCACATGATTAGACACAACAAGCTGAGCCTCAGAGATGAACAAGCTTCTTGATAAAGAACAAGCCAGCATTACATTTTAATGATACCAGAAATTTGCATATCAAAATCTCATTCTTTCTTTCCCTAGCCCGTGTTTTCTGGAGCGGGAGGAAGGAGCTGTGAAACAAAGGGTTCCTTTGCTCTGCAACATATGTTTGTGTCTCAGCTGAAGTTCTTCATCAGAAAACTTTAGTTGAATGCATAAGCAGCTGCAGCAGAAGACTGGGTAACAGTAGTGGTTTTCTTTAAGTTTGAGGATGCCAACTTCATATTCCCTTTCCCTTTTAATTGCAAGGCAACTCAAATATCAAGATGAAAAAATCCATTACCAGTTCCTCAATATCGCTGCTGAAACACTTCAGGCACCTCTGGCTGTGGCTATTTCAGGAGAGGAGCAATGTCTGCCACTCGAGTCCTGGGGCATAAAGCAAAGGCTGCTGGAAACAAACCCAAACCTGCCAGCAAATGTTTTTGCAACTATCACCTTTGTTTTCAAACCCCACATGGAATTAATTATTTGCCCATAAAAATGACACGTACAGGAGCAAAGGAGGATTTGCTCTTTTTTTTACGACTGCAGATGGTTTCGCAGCTCAAGGTAAGTCGTAAAGGACAGACAGAAAGAGAAAAATTCTTGCTTTTGTGAGTTCTGCAAGAGCCTGTACAGAGGGGATGAGTGGGTGTAGGGAAGTTATCATTAACTAATCTGCCCCAAACTACCTCTATTAGATGTATTTTTTACCTCCTCACTTACTCAACACACAAAACTACAAAGCCTGGCTGATACAAGCTCGTGTTTCACCAGCCTGCCTTTACAGTAAGCAGCCTTGACATCCTGCAAGTAATTTTAAAAATTGTTTAGAGCTAAGATTGGTTGTTTGGGGTGTTTTTTTAAATGTATTTTTAGGTTATCCATTTCAAAGAAAACAACTGTGAATTCATTGTGTTCTCCAGGAAAGAAAGCAATCCATTTCCAAGGTTAGGATTCTGAGAACTTCTCTTTAGCTGTATCCTAATGATATTTTTTAAAAAGAAATGGACACTTCAAAGCTTGAGATAGAGGCATTGTTTGAGTTAAAGCCCAGCAGCTATTGCTCCCAAAATTAATTAATCCCATCCACTTTCAGAAGGAATAGGGATGCTCATCCCAGTAGCAATTTATGAAATTTGCATTATATGCCACTTTGCTCCCTACATAAAGGTAACCTGTGATGTTTTAGACCTGTTTGTGTAGAGGAATGTCTAAAGACAGATATTAAAAAAGAGAAACTACACACAGAGCCTGAATGTGACTTGGGCTGCAGTGATACAACAGCACCATTGCTGCCTAAAGAGTGAGGCAATTTTTAGCAAGGTATAATACATCTCCTATTAGACAAACCAACACTGATATAAGTGAACCAGAAAGCTGGAGACATACAAATTACAAACCACAATTGCTGTGTGGAAATCATGTCCCTTTCTAGCAAATTTACAAAGACAAATGGATACACAAACATTTTGGTGTTTTATTCCAACGTGACCCTTTTTTTACTTTCTACAAAGGATCTGCTTATCTACCACTGGATGGTTTATCCTGCTGCTTGCTCCAGGCAGAGCTGGAGCATCAGGGACCTGCACTTTAAAGCATTAATATCTCTCTCTGATATGCTTATGGAGTTGCAAAAAAAAAAAAACAAAAAACCAGAAGGTATTCTGGTGAACACTAAGTGCTATCCGCTCAGAATTTAAACGTGGGAATCAAATGCACAGTGGGATGCACCAGCCATAAGAACTACAGACAAATCTTCGAGGTCTTCCCTTAGACATGCTGGGAACATTTTTCCACTCAGCACTGAAAGGGCCAGGATTGCTCCAAGTCAGCCAAGTAAAGCTAAATTGTTGATCAGCATCCAGAGCAGACCTGCCTGGTCGAGGCTGCAAAAGAAAAATGGCTTTATTAGGGGCTGTCAAGGCATGAACCCGGTCCCACGCTGAAGACACTGCTTGGTGTCTGTGATAAAGAACGTCTGTGCAGCGAAGGCTCAGCCCCAGCAGGGAGATAAAGGGGCAGCACAACCCCGCTGGGTGCCTGTTGCTGTCGGGGCCACTCCGTGTTGGGTGTGTCCTCCTCGGGGAACTCAAGGGCTGCAGCTCTCAAAGCAGCACCTCAGCCGGGGTTTTAAATTTCCGTGGGCTCCTACAGCTTTAATGTTGCCTTCCTACACCTCCCCCACGTCTTACCTGCCTTGCTTTCATGCAGCATCTCCAGGGCACTTCAGCGCATGGGAGAGGTGCACCCGCAGAGCCGCCCTCACTCAGGGGGAACAGGCAGTTCCTCCAGGGTGACAACCTGCAGGATCGCTCAGGAAAATGGCCAACACTAAGCCAGATTGCTGAGAATAAATGAGCCTCCGTGTAAGGCAGGAATGTCTTCAATTCCCAGGGGAAATGCACACAACGCCCCTGGAAACACCACTGCCTTACGGAGAGCAAGTTGCCTTTCCCAGAACTTCAGCTTTTTACTTACACTTATTCCACTCCCAAGCAGCTTTTCTACAATTGAATGAAGTATTTCAGGGCATGGGCAATACTATCCTAGAAATTTATCAACTTCTACTATTTTTCTACCTCATCAGGATGGAAAAATTGAAAGAGCACAAACTTAAGAGTTGAGAGAAATGCAGAAAAGCTGTCAAAGCCTTGCTTTTCTTTTACTGGCAACCAAGGATGTGTGAGGATAGGTGAGAGCTGTAACATCATGATTATTTCTATTTACCAGGGTGTTTGGATGGTGTCCAGCCAGAGGACATCACAGCTTTAGTCTTCTTATCAGAATAGAAAGAGAGTTCAGACAACCCTCAGTGCAATTCTACAAAACTGAGAGGCAGGAATGTTCTGCTCGGTGTCAGGTGTGTCCAACAGAAAACCTGCTTGATGTGTGTCCATCAAACCCAAACCAGAGTCAAAATCTGGTCACTGGAAGGCAACCCTGGGCTATATCCTGCACTTCTGGTGCTTCAGAAGGGAGCGCTCCCTAGTTTTGGCAGGGGGGAATCATTGAGGAAGAGAACTCGGGACCCAAAGTGGGGTCAAGGATGCTGGCACAGCCACAGACAGCTGCCTGTTGTTATCACCATCTCTTCTCCAAAGCAGATAAATATGAGGAACTCTAGACCAGATAATCCCAGTAGTCATGTTAGCACGGCACGGGCCCAAACTAACATGCCAAGCCTCTCAGTTTATTCCCCCACTGTTTATACGTGTTTATAATCTTTAAATCATAGGTCTCTCCCATACTGAATGATACGAAACAGCTCCAGTAATAAACTGAAATTCCAGACAAACAGCTTGGGAGGCAGAGCAGATTCATTTGTGGTGAATCACAAATACTGAAACAAAATAAATGAATCAGTTCTAAAGAGTCTAATTAATAAAGGTTAATTTATTTATCATCCTGGCTAACCTGATATATCTGAACTCATCTAAATTAATGCAGGATGAACAAAACACAAAAAGGGCAGCAGTAATTGGAAAACCTCAGTAGATACATTTTCCAGGAGCTTCTTTTTCTGCTACATAAAAAGCATCCCAGGTTCATTTGGTCAGGTGCACAGAAATGCTGGTTGGCAGCAGAATAATTAAAGGATGCTAATGGATTAACTCTTTCTGAGGCAGAGACAGATCTTCCTTCTCTTCCCTTTATCATTAAAGGCATCAGGGCGAGTCACCAAGAGCAGCTCTTCCCACACATGAAGCCATGTGTCCAGCTCACCCAACACACTCTTCACAGAGAAAGAGTCCATTGCTCCCAGCAAATCCAACCTGGGACACTGACACACTGCAAAATAATTATTTGATGAGCTTAAGGACAAGGTTATTCCCCCACACCTGATAAAATTCAGCAACCGGACTAGTGAAAAACTCATTGCATTTGCTGGCTCGCTGTAATTGCCCCTCAACTCTGATGTCTTCTAAAACATCTAAACCCACAAAATCCTTCTTCAAGACTCAACATTTAAAGAAAAAGGATTTTCATGGCTCACAAGGGTGAAATTCATGGTGACACCACACCTCAGGTGGGCAGCAGGAGTGCTGGGGCACTTGTAGGTGCCCCAGTCCTCCCACCACCCCCTGAGCTGCCCTACATCCAGTTTATGCAGCAGAATTAGTTGTCTAATATTTCAATAGCACCAAAAAACCCACTAAGTTTTGTGCTTTCTGTTGCACCATTAAAAGACTTCAGTGTGTTCTTGGTAAATTCAAGGTTCCCACAAAGCCATCACTAGTTTTTAATTTGAGGGCTTCACTTCACTAGGTTCTCCCTTTCTATTTTGGCTCCTTAGTGTGTGAATTATAAGATTGATTTCTAATATAATTAAGCACAGAAAAAAATGCCTGGAAGGTCTACAAAGACCATTTCATGTTGCTGATTTCTGAGGTTTTTTGGGGGATATCTTGATATCAACCTTTTCATGCCCCTTCACATCCACATATGTGGTCACATCCTCCTGCCTTCCATCAGGAAGGAAAGATGTGTCCACCACTGAAAAGCTTCAATAGCAACCTACAAAACATGGCTTGAAACACAGAGAAAAGAAATCTAACAGGGGTAAAAAGCATTTTATTTTCTTCCTTTTTTTTTTTTTAGAGTCCTCCTGAATGACTGTGTCCTGCGCACTGTCAGCGACTGTGTTTCATTCCTGAAGGTGTTAAGTGGCTGTCACTTATAGAAATAGCTGTGGGAAACGGCAGGGGAACATAAAGTATTCAGTTCAGAGGGGCAGGTGTATCTTTCATTACTTCTTTCCTTGACAATCCTGCAGATGTTAAGGAATGAATTCCCCTTTCAGAAGACATAAAAAAAAAAAAAAAAAAAGACACTTAGGACTGTGTTTTTCTGGTTTGAAAGAGGTAAGTGCAGTTTTTGAAAGTGGAGATAGTTTCCCACTCTGTCTGAGCAGAGCTGGGAGCTCTGATGTGTCACTGGAGGAAGGAGCAGAGCAGTTCTGGGAGGTTTTAAAGGGCACAGCTTAACCAAACTGTGATTGACTTCCACACATTGATCCATTATTATTAGTGTTTGTTTAAAAATCAAAGGTTATTTAATTTGAAGTTATTTTGCTGCTGTTTGACTCCACTAAATTTGATCATTCCACCAAAGCAAAGAAACTTTCTAGAAGCTTTTTTTTCTGGTAATTCTCTCTTCTTTCCCTCACTGTGGACTTAACTCCTCCATAATCAAATTCCTGTGGGGACTTCCCTTAAACTCCAGAGCAGCATCCACTTGGTTTGGCTTCTTCATTAACATGGGTACTACCCGTTAATGCCTTCCAGCTTCCAAATGTAGAAGACAACCCTGGTTTCAAGTTCTAGATGTTGTCAGCAAGATCCTTCAGATGTATCTGCAGCGTGAAAACATCCATCTTTCTTCCAAAATGGTTCTTAGAGGTAAAACTCTCTTGTTGTTTTCTGTGTTTGTGGGCTGTGTCTGTCCCAGGCTTCCATCAAAAGGGTAGAAGCTCTTTCCCATTTGATTTCCACTGGTCCAAATGACTTTACTGCTGACACCTTGAAAGAACAGACACACCACAACCTGGGCACCCAAGTGGGTCAGATAGAATTAATTTTCAGTTGCTTACTCGTTCACTATTGCAGGGGGAAAAGCTCCAGATGTTTCATTTGATGAAGATCATCTAAACCTCTTTTTCCAATTATAGGGTAAATAAGAAAACAGACAGTTTAAACATTGTGTATGACTCGATTATCACCAGACCTTCTTGGAACAGAATTGTGATTATTAGTCCCAATTCTCATCTTAGCCTGAGACTGACAAAGTCAATGTCTTCCTAACTAAATCTTATAAAAAATCCATTCAGTTTGTTTGATCCCCTGAGATCTGAGTCTCTAGGATGTTAAGTTTTCATAACAAAAATTATAGTGATATAAACCTCAATTTCCTATTTAAAAAGCAGTGATTTTCATATAAGCACATGACTTCACCTGGGACTTGAAGAAAATGGTCCAATGCTGCAGAAGAAAAGCTATGAGCCACGAGGATTGACCACAGGAAGAGTATGAAGCTCCTCAGGCATTACTTTATAAAAATACAGCCAGGTATGGAGCATTATTGGTAATAAGGTTTTAGTTCCCAGTGCACAGACCGGTTTTGTTGAATTTTTCATATTAGTCAGCACAGAAAGGCCCTGGACCTGAGGCACAGCAGTAGCATAAATAACATAAATAATTTGGGCACTGACCATATGGGACCAAACCCAAAGCTACAGCAAGACAAGTTGATCTGCTGCAGAGGATGGAACTGTTCCAGCTTGTGCTGAGGAAATGGCCCGGGATCTGATCCTGTTTGTGGGAACCAGATGGTGGTTTATGTATTTTTGTTTCCCATTTAAAGTTCCTCAGACTGGCAAAGGAAAAAGGGAGACAGAAGTGGTGTGCTGCAGCAGGTTGGTGGGTGGTGATGTGGAAGGGGGAGGAACCAGGAGCATTTCCCTACATTTGTGGAGCGTGACGTAGAATGAAACAGCACTGCAGACTAACCAAAGTTAGTCTTGGGTATGAATCCATTCCTGTTACTGGATAGGAGTTTTTTCATCTTCTCTTCCACCAAATCCAGCAAAGGATGTGGTTGATTTACTCCAGCTATGGGTCAAGTCCAAGTCTCCTACACATCCCTCCTTTGTCCCTCCTCCTTGGAGCCACAAGGAGAGTGCTAACGAACATGAGTCCATCAGCTCTGCTGCATGTGCTCCACTCTACCCACACTTCCCACGTGGAAAGAGTGAGTAAACTACCGCACTACTTTAGTCTTCCTTTAGAAGGAGTGTTACTTCAGTTGAAATGTTGAAGAGCAACAACTCCACGAAGTGCAATGAGGAGCTACTTAAGACCTTCCAAGTATCTTCAGCTTCTGGAGAAAATTAATAAGCTACTGAGCAGGCAGGAGCACATAGCTGGGAGCTTTCAGAAGAGAAAAGATCAGCAGCAACTCTGCCTTGCTCTGCCAGGCAGGAGCTCCTCTGGAGAGATGGATGACAGGAGCCAGGACAAGTCACTGACAGTCCCAGTGTGAGAGCTCCCATGGGACTGTGCCTTTCTCTCTCTATACATGAGTATTTGCTGCTCTGTGTGTGTGCATATACAGGCCCACAGTTAGAAAATCTCAGCCTATGTTGTGGGTTATGGGTCTTCAAATGTATTCAAACAGTGTTGCAATAAAATGAAAAACAGTCAATCCAGTCAAGATTTGACAAGTCACCTAAGTGGGTGCTGTGAAGGCACAGATGTGAGAAAAGAAGGCTCTGGGGAGGCTTTGGAGCATCTTCCAGTGCCTAAAGGGCTCCAAGATAGCTGGAGAGGGACTTTGGACAAGGGGCAGTGGCTTTAAACTGAGAGAGAGTAGGTTTAGATTAGATGTTAGGAAGAAATTCTTCCCTGTGAGGGTGGGGAGGCCCTGGCACAGGTTGCCCAGAGAAGCTGTGGCTGC
>JAYRBT010000054.1:2705489-2721513 GCA_036023395.1 Myiotriccus ornatus | reverse complement strand
GCTTTCCAGGGAATTTGTCTCCCTTGGAAGGGTCTGGTCCATCACAGAATCATCATCGAATCCCGGAGTGCTTTGGGTTGGGAGGGACCGTAAAGCTCCTCCAGTCCCACCCCCTGACCTGGGCAGGGACACCTTCCACTAGCCCAGGTTGCTCCAAGCCCCATCCAACCTGGCCTTGGACACTGCCAGGGATGGAGCAGCCACAGCTCATGAAGTCTTCACCTTCAGCTTCTGCAGAGAGGTGTCAGCACGAGTGATGAGCTGCGTCAGCCCAGTGCAGAGGCCAAAGGCTGCACCCTCAGGGCTCTAACCAGCAGTGTCCAGGGGTGCTGCTGTATCCACATACCCTTTGTCAGCACAAATATTGCAGCGTTTCCTTTACCCTGCACTACCAGGAGCCCCTGACAGGAGTGGTGCAGGTGCAGTGTGTCAGGGTCCACCTGTGGACAAGGCTGTTGTTCAGATATAAGTGTTTTTGTGGGTTAACAGTATCAGGTATTCCACTGTATGTCTGGAAGAGGAGGGATCATCTCAGGAGGTTGTGGGAATTTTTATATCCTGGGGTTTTTTTAATCTAAAGAGAATGTGGAGACAGGGATAAGGAAGGAGAGCAATTACACTAGAGTTTTCTCAGGTGCACAAAACACTGAGAATGCTTGCTGGGATGCTCTTCTGCTGATCACTGGTCTGATTGCAATATTTTACATTACAGGATCTCAGGTTTTAAATTAAGTAGTTTTGTGTTGCTAAAAACATGGAGTGGTGGCAGTCCTAGGGGAGAAAGAGGAGGGGGAGTCAGAATGCTGTGTAGAGAGTGAGAGCTCTGTTCAGTGAGATCTTCCTGCCTTTAGAACCTTAAGGATGGATCACAGACAGCTTCAGAATAGTTCTTCAGATTTGGGAGAATTACAGTTTCTGATGCACCATCGTACATCAATAGTACATTAAATAGTTTTTGACATTCTGGATTGTTCTTGAGGGCTGTTCTGAGGTGTCCTAATGCTTGTGTTTACTTAACTGGAACATCAACACCCTGGCACTTGTCACCGGCATTGCAAGGATTCATTTCTGTTGTTTTGTTCCAGCATTTAATCAGTTTAATTCAAGAGAGAGCTGCGTGTCACACTGAATGCTCGGTGAGATTCATAAATCTCTCCTTGGGAGATCTGTCCCTGAACAGAGACAGCAGCCAAAGCCAGCTCTGGCTCCTGTTTGCTGTTCAGTGCTGTCTGTGATACTGCTTCAGTTTGACAGCGCTGGGCAGGACCACTGACAGAATCATGGAGTGGTTTGAGTGGGAAGGGACCTTAAAGCTAATCTTGTTCCAAGCCCTGCCATGGGCAGGGACACCTTCCACGAGAGCAGGTTACTCAGAAGTAGTAGTACTGGGTAGGAGTGGTGGAGTAGTGAGAGCTGGTTGAAGTAGAAAAGGCTTGTGAAGAATTAGGTCTGAACTCTGCAGCTCATCTCTGTGAATTAAGGGAGATTATTAGCCTGGATGGCCACCTGATAATAAGGTCCAGAAATAAGGACCACGTTGGTCTGTGTTTCCCTTCAGTCCCTTGTTTCTGGCCTGTGTAACCATGAGGTGTTTCTTGTGCTCTTTCCCCAGGAGCTGGTGGTGGCCCTGAGTCACCTGGTGGTTCAGTACGAGAGCAATTTCTGTACCGTGGCTTTGCAGTTCATAGAAGAGGAGAAGAACTACCCTCTCCCTTCTCCAGCTGCCACAGGTGGGGGCTTTGGGTGGGCAGGAGGTGCAGGGCCTGAAGGCACTTGGGAACTGATTGAAGGAGTTTTCCCAACACCCTGAAATCCTTTCTGGTGGGGATTTATTGAACAGCACTGTTGTGACATGATGAGTGATGAGGTGGCAGCTGTGGTGTCTGTTCAGCCCTGTGAGAACTCCATCCAGGTCATGGGGGAAATAGGAACTGAAACCAGGCTTGGAATTTGGTCAGTAAACTATAATTGTCATAATTCTTTACAATGAGAAAATCTAAGGGGTGTTTAATGAGCAGCCGCAGAGAGGAGCTGGCCAACGCTCCTGCGGCTGTCCTGGCACAGGGGCCAGGCAGTGGCCCAGCACCCACCTGCAGAGAAGAGCCACTGTGTCCCCTGGGCAGTCCACAGGCAAGGCTGGACTCACCTGGCTTTGTTGGATGTAACAACATCTCAGGCTGGACAGCAGATACACGCCCTCACTGGTTACGTGCTCGGAGGACCCTTTGTCATACCTCCTTCCCTTTTAGCCTGACAGAAAATGACTGAATTTTGTTTGTATTAGTGGTATTTTAGTTACATATTTGCTGGGAAGTAACCAAAATACCATGGTTGTTTTTGGTTACATCTGTAGCTGCTACATTTTGCCTCCACAGAGGGCGGGAGCCTGACGCCGGTGCGGGACGGGCCGTGCACGCCGCGGCTGCGCTCCGTCAGCTCGTACGGGAACATCCGAGCCGTGACCACAGCCAGGAACCTCAACAAGTCCTTGCAGAACCTCAGCCTGAATGAAGAGTGTAAGAGATGTCAGAATGGTTTCGTTTTCCTTTGCCCTTTCTTCCCCTGTCCCCACTGTGCAAGCCAGGAGATACCACGTGCAGGACAAGGGCTGGAACCGGCACTTCAGCCCGAATTATCCAGCTCCAAGGGCTTGGATGAGAACCTCCTTCATAATTAGTTTCAATTTGCTGGTCATCAGTATTGATTTTCCTGAGTGTTTGGGGACCAAAAAGGTGTCTTCCAGCTTCCAAGCATAAGTGGATTTTTAACTCAGTCTTTTGCTTATGCTGTGTTTAATCATTCAGTATTAAAAAGGGGAGTTGTGAGTTTGCCCACACCTTCCCTGAGTGTGGCAGGATTTAGAAGAGAGCCGTAATGTCTGGGTAAAAATTGTTCTCTCACCAGTCCTTGTTCCAGCATCTGCTCTTTTCTGTTGGCAGCTGGAAGCTCTGTTGCATTTTCCCCTGGGAATCTGAGCACAAGCAGCAGTGCCAGCAGCACCTTGGGCAGCCCGGAGAACGAGGAGTACATCCTGTCCTTTGAGACCATCGACAAGATGAGACGAGTCAGCTCCTACTCCTCTCTGAACTCCCTCATAGGTGAGCAGAGCCTCTCCTGCCCTTCCCTTGGGGTCACCTCTTGGCTGTGTGGAAGGCTGGGATCTTGGCTCCTGCTTGATCTTACTCCAAGAAAATTTCTCATAACACTAGAAGTGCTATTTTTGTGTTTGGTTGGGTCGCTCCTGCTCTGGTAGGAGGACTGGGAATGGGAGCTGTTGGCTCCAGCTCTGAGCTCCCTTACAATGGACAATGGTCCTATTAGGAATTTAAGCACAATAATGTGGGGTATACAGGAATTCCACACCCACTGCAGTTTCACTGGCTAGACAATGAAGCAAGGACTCCCCATCCTGTGGATGCAGCAGCTGAGCCTCAGCACTGACTGCGTCCCTGGGGATTTTTCATGTGGGTTGTTTCTGTTCAGCCCCTGTGCTGTGTTACTCCTCCAGGGAAACCTGACCCAGCTTATTTCCTCTGCAGGTTTATGTGTATATAGTTAAAACAGGATTTAAATAATCCCAGGTTGTGTCTTAAAAGCAAAAAGACTGAGTGTTCCATAGAACTCTGAAGGTCCCATGGCTGATCCTGCTGCCTCCCATCCCCTCTCCATTGTTTCTCCTGGATAAGCAGCTCTGGCATCACGACCACCGCTCAGCAGCCCCTGTCTCTCCCATTTCCCTCTCTGGGTGATGTGCAGAGCTCTGCAGAGCCCAGTGCTGAGCCCAGAAGGAAGGGAAATTGCCTCTGTGTTTGTGCCTGGCTGATCTGGGGTAATGGATTATTTGCATTTCTTTTATGGAACAAACTGGAATGTTTGCATGAAGCTCTTCCAACGCAGTTGTTTTTCAGGTAACTTTCCCAGTGGTGTCTGACTGCCACAACAGCTTTGCTTTAACACTGCCTGTAGCTTTTCAAACAACCTAAGTAAGCCATTTTGGCACGACAACACAGGCACCGTGCAGAAGGACCTGGCTTTTGGAACAGCCTCTTTCCAGGGAAAGCAGCATGCACAGGGAAATGCTGGGGGAAGTCTCTGTATTTCCTTTGTAATCGGTAAATGGGCCCATACTTTCACAAATCAGTGAAAAGAGAGTGGTGCAACTCAAGAGAGGAATCACCTGGGTGATAACCTGTGTTTTTTGGGAGAATTAATGGTGATTTGGCTCTTCTGAGTTGAAAGATTCTGGGATTGTATTTCCTGAGCCCCTGTGGCAGTTTAAAATCATGTGTTCATTAGGAACTTGATCAGTTAATTTGCTTTTGATTGTCAGTAATGAAATTGGATCTTGTAAAGCATGACAGGGATGCTGGGAGATTTCTCTCCATCTTGAGCTAGGACTCAAGTTTTCCCATTCCCACTGGTGCACCCTGTGTCTGCTTGATGGCTTGTGCTTGTCTCACAAGGGCTGTACAGCACAGCTGGAAAAGAGTCTGGAGAGGAGCTGGAGGAGGTGAAGGAGACCCGGGAAAGCAAAGAGAGCAGCTCTCCAAGGCCTCCCTCATTCCAATTCCATCAAAGAGCTCAGACCCAGCTGGAAATGGCAGGGCTTAGAGAAGTGTTTAAAATTCATGACTCGCACAGAATGCCATTACCTTCCCATTTGCCTGCTGCAAGCCAGGCTTTTCTCATTCCTGCTGAAGAATCACCATCCTCCAGCCCCCTCCTGCTCCCCAGGGAGAGCTGCCATCAGCCCCAGCCACCCTCACAGCTCTGTGGCTGTTGTGCCTGGCCCAGGTTAACCCCATATGTAGTGTCCTAATGGGCACTAAACTGCTGCTGTACAGCCAGCGAGGGGCAGCTCAGGGAGCCCACCTGGGGGAGAGACTTGGCGTGACTGAAGGAGTGCTTTGCTCTACTCTGTGTCCTTTGGAGGAGGAAATGGGTCTTTGGCTCTGCAGTGACACCTCTGCTAAATATCCGAGGCAGCCAGAGCAGCAAAAACGGTGTTTTGGGGCACGTGGGGAGACTCAAAGCAAAGCAGAAATGTGGTCTGTAAAAGTAGAAATTCTCAGGCACACTTTAACTGTGTCCTGTACTCTGCATGCCCTGGGCTGACCCCACTGATCACAGAATCGTGGAGTGGGTTGGGTTGGAGGCACCTTAAAGCCCATCCAGTCCCACCCCCTGCCCTGGGCAGGGACACCTTCCACTGGCCCAGGTTACTCCAAGCCCTGTCCAACCTGGCCTTGGACACTTCCAGGGCTGGGGCAGCCAAACCTCCTGATGCTCAGGGCTCTCTTCCTCTCTTGCAGTTGTAGAAACACGGTGCCAGAGGGGTTGTTCTGGATCAGCCTCTTTACTGGCCCAGAGGCATCACACCATGTACTTCTTCCCATAAACTGGAGGAAAAACTCTCCATTCCTCCTTGTTCCATTTTGCAAGCAGTTCCTGAGCTAACTGTACACCAAATGTCCCCATTTATTGCCCCCCCAATGCAGCTCGTGCTCTCAGCCGAGGCGTTTGTTCTCTGGCAGCTGCTCCTTGGCCAGACAGGGCTGTACCAAGAGAGACATTTATTTCTGGCCCAATTTTCAAGCTGGCAAGAGGCAGTTTGTGGTTAGTCAACAAAGACATCAGTTTGGAAGGGAAGCTGAGCCTTGCTGCTTTTCCATACAGCCACTCATTAATCTTGGTGTCCTGGAAATGTTTAGTTTTAAGATAGGAAAAGGGAAGGAATTAAGACTGGGGGGTTGCATACCTTGAGGCTGATTATTCATATCCAAACTGCATGATGAAAGTCTTTGTCCTACAGAGAGCATTGCTGGAAAGATGATCTTAAGGAGTGATCAAAGAGGGAGGAAAATAAATCTTGGAGCAATGAAATGCTGGGGAATAGTTGTCTTTTCCAGAGGGAGAGGCTGGGGGTGGAGAACTGTTTGCCATGTCACAGGATCTGCCTCAAAGTAACAGTGACAGCTGGAGATTGCTGCAGTGAGGATGAGGAGAGCAGAGGTGGAGGTGGACAGGGAGGTGCAGGAAATAGGAGTGAGTGTTAGGACAGGTAGAGCCTCCTGCTCTCTCACCAGGCAATATGTTTCATGCACAGAGATAATGAGAAGTAATAAGGAGACAAACACAGGGATTTGGGCAGGTTTTGGAAATGCAAACTTGCTGTGGAGGCTGGTCATGGTGGGCTGCTTTCATGTCGGTGACAACAGCCCTGGTCAGGGGGTACCTGCTCTGAGGGAACTTCTTTCTAACGAGCTGGTTCTGCCTTGTGCTGAAGCATCAGAAGCTCAGCTCTGCCGTCGGGCTCACCTGGTGCTGGAGTGTCAGGAGCCCGTGCAGAGCCCAGGGAGGCTGGCAGGGGTGCAGGGGGGCGGGTTTGCCGTGGCTGCAGGCAACAGGCAGCGTTTGTCCGAGTAGAGTTCAGAGATAGCAGGGATTTGGGTGTGCTCTCCACCCAGGGTCCCTCTGTGTCCCTGGTGGGAAGAGGGATGCACACTGACAGAGCAGGAGGGGCTGGCACTGGTGGGAAGCAGATACCTGAGGTGCTGTTCAGCCTGACGTATTTCCCTGCGTCCGAAGGTTTCATGCCCCGTCCCCGTGTGCCCATCCAAAGGTTCGTTCCCTGCCACTCTGCCCGTCCAAAGATTTCACTCTTGCCACAGGAGCTGACTCTGGGCCAGCACCCTGGTGCTGCCATTGATCTGTTTTTGCTGCGGTGCCAGTGGGGAGTGGAACTGCCCCTTGTGTGGAGGTCAGGCTTGAAATCACTGCAGTGATTTTTACAGGGGCTTGGAAAGAAACCCTGTCCCAGCCTGGCAGACCAGGGAGAATAAATAAAGCCATTAGCAGTCGGGTTTGCGTCCGGTGTGACCCCCCTGGAGCTGCAGGACCCCGGCCCTGCCCCGGGGTGGCTGCGTGGGGCTGAGGTGAATCGAACCAACTTGTGTGTGTGCAAGGAAAATCAAAGTCAAGGGAAAGGCAGACCATTTATTTTTGACATTCTTGGCGTAGAGGAATCATTTTGTAAACATAAATCCATACTGCAAGGTCCATTGAACTGGCTTTCAGTCAGTGTGACTAATTACAGAGCTGTCTGGTTAGATTAACACCCATCTCCTGCTCGGCTCTTTGTTTGCATCTCGTGGATAGCGTTTGCATTTGAGTCCATGACGTGGAATGAAGCTGCTGTTCCTCCTGCCACCTCTGCTGTTCCCATTATCCCAGGGACTGGGAGCTCAGGATTTTACACGGAGCTGTTTCAGATGTGTCACTCCATGCACTGAACAGCACTGGCATGGGGAGGTGGCATCAGGGAGGACCAGCCCCTGGAGCACCAGCCCTGAGCCCCAGATGCCTTTGTGGAAATTCCCTGTGTTCTCCTCAAAGGCTGCCAGGTGAAGGAGGAGTTGCACCAGCACAGTTTCTGCTTTAAATTTTTTTTTTTCATAATGCTTAGATGTATAAAAAATGTCACTGGGTTTCTTTCTTTCTGAACGAGGTGGTTATCAGAGACCTGGAAATTCTGCCAGGTGCCCCCTTGGTCTCCCTTTCCTTTTACTCTCTTTCAAGGGCTTTAAAGAATTCAAGGCAGCCAGATTTCCCTCTGGTCCTTATGTAACTCCTGCACAGGCCTGAGTGTAGGAGGCAGAGCTCTGGGCACACCTCAGACCTTACCTGCCTTGCTGCTTCAGAGGCTCAGGCTTTTTTCCTCCCACAGCTTGTAGCACTTCGCCTCTCTCCCTCTCTTGTTCTTTATCCTTCCCCCTCCAGTTTTTCTTTCCTTGGTAATAGAAGCTTCCAGGATTTAACATTGTAATATATTTACAGACTTTACAATTTTACACTATTATATAAATATTCTACAGCATTATATAAATATATATTTATAGCCTTTACAATTTACAGCCTTGTAACAATTTACATTGTTATATGTTTTACAGCCTTGTCAGTGCCTAAAGGGGCTCCAAGAGGGCTGGAAGGGGAGTTTGCACAGGGGTCTGGCAAAGGGGGAATGGCTTCCCACTGACCCAGGGCAGGGTTAGATGGAATATTGGGAATAAGTTCTCTCCTGTGAGGGTGGGGAGGCCCTGGCACAGGTTGCCCAGAGAAGCTGTGGCTGCCTCAGCCCTGGAAGTGTCCAAGGCCAGGTTGGACGGGGCTTGGAGTGACTTGGACTAGTGGAAGATGTCCCTGCCTTTGGCAGGAGGTAGAACAAGATGATCATTAAGATCCCTTCCAATCCAAACCACTCTAGGAAACCCAGAACACTGTGACCATGATCATCCCCTTCCTTATAAGACGCAGATGATCCTGCCAACCATTTGATTTCCAGTGCTGGGCTGGCAGTAGCTCCCACCACCTCCCTCAGCTGAGCAGCCCTGATTTCCACATGAGCACCCCCAGAGCCCATTTCCAGCTGCAGAGAGATTTGCTGGGTGGTGGAAGCACAGTGGGAGCCACTTACTCAAAGGCAGGGAATGGCATCAACAAATTCATCCAGAGCCTCTCTACTGGCAGGGGGACACTGCAGAGGCAATGATGAAACCTCTGATACTGCTTCTAATTGCAGCCTTTGCCCCCCGGGAGCTGCTGTCTTTATTAATGCAATTATGATGTAGCCAAAGGCAGCAAATGCTTCTGCTGACCTTGCTTGGGGAACGGAGGCCTTTCGTCTCCACGGGAAATTGCTTCTTCCCCTGGCAAGTGGCACATAACCCAGTGTGTTCCCCTGCCTGCAGATGCACCATCTTGTCATCTGACCAGACAGGATGTAAATTGCTGTTTGATGGCACCTCCCTGGCTCGTGCAAGTCAGAAATAAAATCCAATCATGTTCAAGTCAGTCTTTCGCTAGAGGAAAATCAACAGTAAAAGTGAACAGTCACACTTACACCATGATTTACAAAAGATAGTAATAATAATCCTTTAAAATTCCTAATTACAGGCATTTTTGAGCTCTGATTTAATTGTAGTTTGCAGCCTCGGTTCAATTAGCCTAAAGGCACTCAACATGGAGACCTGATCTCAAAACAATATGTCCATAAATTGAAATTCTGTATCATGGCAAGAAGCTGCTGTTAACAATAATAATGGGGTGTTGGGGGAATATCTTAATGATTTAAGAATTAGATTTCTAATCACACACTACAGACTTACAGCCAAAGCAGATTCCAAACTCAGAGCAACATTTACATCTACTCTTAGTCAAAAGAGCATTTCCTAAAGTTATGATATATCCTTTGTTAATACAAATTTGAAAGATAATTAACAGCTGTGCTTGGATTTTAGAGAACCAACACCCTCTTCTCCAGACCTTAGTCTGGAGAATTATTTAGCACTTTATCCCCAGAAGCTCTAAAATTACACTGGCTGCCATCAAGATTTGAGGTTCTCCATAGATCAGTCACTGAAAGAAGAAAGAACATCCCACTACTGGCCTTCTCAATTTGACTGCTCAGGGCAGAGAGTGAGTGGAAAAATGAGAACTGTTGATTTACATAAAAATATACTGAGACCTGGAGGGGCTGGGTGCTTTAGGCAAGGTCATTCATGAAATCATACGCAAAATTATGGAATATTTGGGTGTCATAGGACCTACATTTGCTGCTGGAGGCCACAGGATGGGTGGTGTTCCAGCCACAGGGTCTTTGGCTGGGCTTCACTGCAGAAGAAAGTACATCCTCCACCTTCAGCATCTGCCATCCTTGAAGACTTCACTGGGGGTTTTTGGGTCATCTAAGTCAAGGAAACCTTTAGGGTCATTTTTCAAGGTACCTACCAAAAGGACAAAAAGACCTACAAGGTCATTTTGCAGAGCAGGGGATTGAGAATCGAGAGAAATAAATGAGTGTGTGGAGAGGAACGGAAGGCAGGTTGGGCAGGTTGCTGACACCTGCCCTGAGGACTGATACACACTGTGACAAGGCCCTGGGGAGCCCTGTGTCACCAGCCAAAGGCCCAGAGAACCAAAGACCCTCCCACACTGTGAGGGAACAAAACATGGACAAATGCTTTTAGTCAGATGACTCATCGGCGAGAAGCCTGAGGGCCAGAGTTTTAAAAGACATTACAATGCATTAGTCAACCTTAAAGTAAAGGCTTCTGTGGGCCTCAATATCTCAAAATAATTATGCCTTAGAGACATGCCCAAGGTGGCACAGTCAGCCAAGGTGGACAGCTCAGCAGGGGAACAAGACCCCGATCCCAAACTGCTCCTCCCCGCAACAGCCCCAGACACCCTTTAAGCAGCAAAGTGGGATTTGCATGAATTTCCCTGTGCTGCTCACACCCCTGATAGCTTCCCATTCTGCATGATGCTGTAGTTTAGTCTCCTACTGTTAAGCATGAAAACCTGCCATGAAGCAGCAGCTGGTGCTCGCAGGATCTGCTCAGTCCCCAACACCACCCAGCATGTACTAGTGCTGAATACTGGTGGAACTCAAAGCTTATTACTACGAGCACAATCTGTTCCTTGCCTGTACATAACCTTCATTCAGGGGAAAAAAAAAAGAGAAACACAAAATGAGGATCCAGGTGAGGTGCAGATTCAAAAAAAAAACATTTAAGTCAAGGTTTTGGGAAAGCCCTATGGGTCTTGTTTGGCTCTAGGGAGAAGTGCTTCCTACTGCAGGGGTCTAACCCAGCTGTGAGTGACCCCAAAGCTCTGGGGGTCAGGTCTTGATCCATCTCTACTTAAGAACACACTTGGATCCAATCTGGTGTCACGCTTCTTAAGGATAAAGGTAAATTAACCACTTCAGAGCAGCTTCCACACACAGTGAATTTTGTTCTCTCTCTAGAACCCAAAATAAAAATCTCTGTTTACCAAAATCAGTTTTTCATCTTGATGTATTTCCAGTTCAAAACTGGAAATGAAAAGAAATGTTACATGAGCTGTATCAGTTCAGAAATAGAAACACAAGTGCAAATGATAAGACAAGGCTATTTCAGATACAGATACATTTTGAAGGAGTTTTACTTCTGGGAATTTAGTGAACTTAGATCTGTGCATCACTGATTCATTCTTTGGTAGTGTTCCAAATTACACAAGATCCTCTTTATTAACTTTCTGTAGCTGATAAAACACATTATGAATTCCCACATTCACCCCCTCAACCAAAGAAATTTGGAGAAACAGCAAAAGCAGTTTTAAATACTCTGGTGGTCTGCAAGATGCTCTGTAAAAGAAGAAAACATCAGAAAGCCAGGGGCAGGGGAACATGCACATTATTGCCTTCCAGCACCCACACACAGGGCTGGTTCCTGACGGTGGGAGTGATCCCAGACAGCATCCCGGGAACCCTCTCCTGCCTTACAGACCAGAAACAAGGAGGGGAGAGACCTCAACAGGCCAGGCCTCTACACTGGGGGAGATTCACTTTCACACAAACCATATCTTCATTTCCTTTTCCTGCATGATGCTTGTGATGAAGCTTTCACAGTGCCCTAAGGCCAGTGATGCCAGTACTGGATTATCCTTCCTCTTGGGAAGTTGCACTCAGTGGTCTAAGTATCCAAACCTAAACCCATGACTTCTCCTCACGTGAATAGTGGGCACAGAGAGAGCATTTTATTTCTGTCTTTTTTGTTCAAAATTATTTTATATCCTAATCCTTCTCTGACATATTTGCAGCTGAGACCTTCTGTTTAACCTCATTTGCAAATCAAACAAGAATATCTCATCCTCGAGATCATTAATGAGAACACTTATGGACAGTAACCCCAGCAACCTTTGCAGAACCCCACTTTGCAAAGTCTTCTCTTTTGATAAGAAACGACTTTCTAGCATTGCTTTCCAACCAGTTTTGCAACTACCAAATGAAAATTTTCTTCTAATGCGGTTTCTCTACCTTGATTACAAAAACATAATTGGAGAAAAATCAAAAAGTTTTATTAATGTCAAGTTATACAATACCCACTGCTTTCCTTTTGCCCATAAAATGGGATTATACTGTCACAGGAGAAAAATCAAAATGTTTTGAAAGCCATTTGCTCTAGACAAAGCCCACGGGACGCTGCTGACCTCCTTGTTATGTGCTAAGGTTTTCATTATTTGCTCCAATATTTTGCTGGCAGAAAAATTTAAACTGCTGGTCTTTATGTGGAGCTTCCTTAACCCCATTTGGAAGAGAATTATTTTTTTAATCTTTGCCAGGAGACATTACCCACACTTCGTAATGTCTCAAAACCAATGGTGAGCAGCTCCAACTTTGCTCCAGGTTTTTCCCTGTGTCCCCTACGGTGATTTGAGCACGATTTGAGGACAGCAATCCACATCTTTCACTTGCTTTTTCCTCTGTGTTGGCTGCCTGATGGCAGCTGCACATTCTAGTTCAATCTGAAGCAGTTCAGCATGAAACACTGATGAGCTGGGCGTTGCTCCTCCACATCATCCCCTTCTCTCCGAGGGCCAGACCAGCACTTCCCAACTGCCTCTTGTGTCTCATACACTTGGGCTGAGCGTCTTCCTCTACATCCTGCCTAGTTCCCTCATCTTTTTGTGCCTTGGCCTTTTAGTTCTGCCCTCCCAGGCTCACACACTAGGCTTTTGTACTCCTCCTCAGCAATGTGACCCAGTTTCCCTAAGTCTGGACTGCTCTGCTTTGCATTTGTGGTGACCAAAGGCATCGTGACTTAGTACAAACAAACAAAGCCTGTGAGCTGCACAGAAAAAGCACAGCAGAGAGATCTGGGCCACCATCAACTCTGTCTAGTGCACCCATTTTTCTCTGCATGCTGATCCCAGAGAGTCGTGCCTGCAGAAAAACAGGAGAGACAGCCCTGGGGTGCCATTAGCAATTATTTGTGTAAATGCCTGCAGAAACTGGCTATGACTCAGTTGTTCCAGACAGTTTACAGAGCAAAGAAGTCTCTTCCTCAGGTGATGAAGGTATCCCATGTGAAGCTGATGGGACAGCAGAGGGAACTGGGGGCAGATCTCCAGGCCCTGGGCTGGGAGGAGCAAGAAGCAAAGGGCAGGGAGCTGGTGTGACCTCCTGCACATCACAGGAAGGGCATCAACCCGTTGGAGTGAGTAAAGAGGGGACACCAGGGTGATTAGAGGGAGGGAGCACCTCTGGTATGAGGAAAGGCTGAGAGAACTAGGATTATTCAGCCTGGAGAAGAGAAGACTTCGGGATGACCTAATTGTGGCCTTCCAGTGACTGAAGGAGCCCGCAAGAAAGATGGAGAGAGACTGTTTACAAGGGGGCCTGGAGTGACAGGACAAGGGGCAATGGCTTCAAACTGAAAATCAGTAGGTTTAGACTAGATATTAGGAAGAAAGTCTTTACTGTGATGCACTAGCACAGGTTTCTCAGAGAAGCTGTGGCTGCCCCATCCCTGGAAGTGTCCAAGACCAGGTTAGACAGGGCTTGGAGCAACCTGGGCTAGTGGAAGGTGTCCCTGCCCATGGCAGGGAGCTGGAATAAGGTGATCTTTAAAGTCCCTTCCAGCCCAAACCACTCTGTGATTCTACAATCACTCACTGCCCCTGTGGACCTACTGCTGCCCTCAGTGAGAGGAGGGAAGCAATAAGGAAGCAGAGGGGCTACACTGAACATCCCCACACAGAAAAGTCCCATGTTTGTCCTCTCCCTGCTGTCAAGGTTTGAAGGTGCAAAACAGACCTTAAAGGAAGAAAGAAAAAGCCCATCGTGAGGAATCTGGGACGCATTTCTAGGCAGTTTGTCCAGTTGTGGGAGACCACTGAGGAGAGGCTGCAAAGATGCTTGTCAAGGTTGGCATCAGGGAAGGAAAACACTCGAGTTTTGCAGACTGAAGACAACAACTCTACAGGAATGTTGGTGCTGTGACAGGGGAGAGGAGCAGCAGGAGTGCAGGCACAGGAGGGGTGGTCACAGCAAATTCGCTGAAACAAGATTCCCAGCGAGGTTTTGACTGAGCAGAGTGGGGCAGGATGCATTTGCTGAGGGAAGAACAGGGCAGTAGCAGAGATGACATCACATTCCCAAGTTTCTGGCGCGTCTGGGTTTGCCTAGCTGTGGGGGTCTTATCCATCTGAATGAAAATATCCTGCTGAGGGGAAAAAACCCAGGATTTATGGGGTTTTCCCATAACTCTGGAAGTCTATTGACAGAGATAATTGAAGTTGGCTTAGGGGTATCTACAAACCTATCCAAACAGGAAGAAAGTCTCCAAACCTGCAACAAGTTGGTCAAGCTCCAGACCCAGTTTGGCTATGGAAGTTTTAATACCTCCCTCCCCCTGCACTGCAGCACCAGAGGAAACACATGAGCCCTCAATAAGCCAAGGGGCACACACAACCCCCCTGCACAGGTGGATCAGAAGGGCTGAATTATAGAAATGTTAGGCAGAAAGCCTGCAAAATTTAGAAGTAGCTCCAACATCAGGACCCAGAGGGAAATGTGAGTCTGAGGAAGCAACAGGGAGCTGACCTGAATGGTAATCACGGTATTGGCAGCAGATCAAGGAGGGAAGGGCATGGGGAAGAGACTGAGGTCTCTCTGCTACATGGAGACTGATGGTTGTACCTGCAGAGGACACTGCACAGACAGGCTGAGATTTTTGTACGGACAGAGGAGAAAGTGGAGTGACCAGGCAGAGGTACAATAAATCTGCACAAAATCAGGAGCTGAGTATTTCATAGAATCACAGAATAGTTTGGGTTGGAAGTTTCTCTCATTCCACTCCCGGCCATGGGCAGGGCCACCTTCCGCTAGCCCAGGTTGCTCCAAGCCCCATCAAACCTGGCCACCTTTGCAGCAAGAAACAATTCACTGCAGCCTTAGAGCAGAGGTACATTATATCAAAAAATAGTTCATTAAAGAAAGATCTGGTGGAATATCACCCCTGGATATAGGTTGCAATTCCTCAAAGGAAGGCTTTAGGGATCCTGGCACCGGCTCAGCTGCTGCTGGACCCAGCCTGGTACTGGAAGTTGAGGGGATCTCTGTATTCATGGACATCTCAGTGCCCACTTTGGCTCCCAGCATGTTTGGATAGCAAACACACAGCTCTGGGAATTCCTGCCAAAAGTATTCAACCTCTCTCAACCCAATATTAACTGTTACTGAAGCACTCTGAGGGAAAATCTTCCTTCGACTTCAGAGGCTGCAGATCAAACCCCAGTAATAATACTTTAATTTCTAGATGGATAGGCTCTCAAATTAAAAAATAAAAACACAAGTTGACATGCGGTTCCTGGGGGGGGTTTTGTATGTTCTGCAATATCTTTGTTCAATTGGGATTACCCAGGTGGTTTGCTTGAAAAGAAAGCAGGAATACTGTGGCAAATATTTGTCCATTCTTCCACTTTCTTTCAGTTTCTTTGTAAAATACCAGATCTTCTCAGAACTGTCCACATTTTCCATGGCACTGATCAAAGATATCATTATTAATGAGGAACATCTTTGGACAGGGCATGTTCAAAAATACATTTTCCCCTAACAAGACCCTCAAACCAGGAGCTCAGCATCAAAAACGCCCCCCAAAAAATCCAGCCTGTGTTGTAACTGGGGGGGAAAGGCACCAAAGGGGCTGTGGGGCAGAGATCCCACGTGGCCAGGGCAACCACACACCCTGAAATAAATACAGCACTGCCACCACCAGCAGGCCAGAAGCTCTGTACCAAGTTTGATAAGCCCAGGACTACAACGAGCCATGGGATGCAGCAGAGAGAAGGGCGTGGTGTAAACACAACAGCAAACAGCTCAATAATGGCCAGTTAAAGAAATTCAAACCTGGGGCAGGGCAGGGTTGGGGTTGAGAGTGTCAGAGGAGGTAGAATCAGCAAATAACACATGAAAATGCCACAGCATGTGATAAATTTAAACATAACTCATCTGCAGACCACGGAGAAAGCAACAGTGCTGTAAAAGCACCACATCATATTCTTAGTAAAGTATTCACTCACTGCCACAGAATGAAACCACCAACATCAAGAGCCAGGGGAGCAAAGCAGGGATGAGCATAAGGCTCCCCCAAAAAGGGGTAAAAGCCAATTGCATGTATAAATATTTTAATTGCATTATATT
>JAYRBT010000054.1:2626818-2695737 GCA_036023395.1 Myiotriccus ornatus | reverse complement strand
TACAGCCTTAATGTCTAACTAGTCCCAACTCAGCTCTGACAAGCCCTGACTTGTTTCTGGCAGGGGCTTTTCAGACCAATGCTCCAAGTCTTGACCAAACTGCAACAGTACCTGGGCAGCAGTCCCAGAACAGGGCTGGCTCAGCCCTCACCTGCCTCCCAAGCCTGTTGCCAGCTGGCTGTGCTGTACAGGTGGGGAGATGTCATATCCCTGTTGGGATGCACAGGTACTGCTGGATGCACCTCCTGCTGTGGTGGGATTCACATCCACTGCTGGGTGCAGAAATTTGAGTTCACATGGACAAGTCAGAGCCAGGCTGGGAGCACAGGGATGAGTCTCCAGCTCCAGCAAGCAGGCAGTGAACGATGAGACCACCCAGATCCTGGAGATGGGCATCCCGGAGGAAGGCTGCTCTCTAGGAAAGCAATTTTACTTTGCTCACCCTGAGCACTTTTGAGGGTGTGTCATGTGCCACATCCTTATGACATCATGGGGGCTGTACCCGAGAACAAGGCTGGGGACAGGCTGCCTTCATCCCTGGCTCCCCTGCAGCTGTGTGGCTCCAGGAGGGCAGCCCACGGTGTGCCTTGTGTTATGCAATTAGCCACTGCTCAGAGGAAAACTAATGATCTTCATTAATGAGCGCAGCACTTGTCGGTCAGGGCCTGACGTCCTGCTCGGGGGCATGTGCAGTCATGCAGCAGGACTGAGTCACAGCTCTGGAAATGATGCTGTGGGGAGGGCAGCCTTCGTTAGCTCTGGGCACGGGTTGCTCTGCAGCACGTACAGAGAGGCAGGTCCTGCCACCCTCCATCCGTTCCTTTGTGCCCCAGGATGTTGGACAGGACCTGTGACTGCTCAACCTGCTTTTTCCCACAAGGGGTGGGTTCAGGCAACGTGCCAGAGCCTGGAAAATGGCACCTGTGGCTGTGATTTATCCTGGAAAGGGCAGGAGTGCCCAGGGACCTTCCCCTCCCCGATGCAGTGGCTGTATTGCAGCATGGGGATGGGACGCCGAGCCTCCTACCTCTTCCTGAGAGGATTCCATCCACACCCCCCTTGTCATGCTCATGGGATGCTGACAGGCTGGAGACACCACCTCAAGATTCACAGAGGCACAGCGGGGGCTCAACAAGCTGTAGCCAGAGTCACCCACCTGATTTGCAGCCCTTGCCCAGGCCAGAGGCAGGAGGGAGTGATACCTGCAAGGAAAGCCTGGGTTTATTGTACAGTCTTTATTTTGCTGTGTTGGATACATGGCTGGTTTAAGGCAGAGAGGGGGTGCAATCCCACCCTGTGTCCCAGAGGTTGCCTGGTGCTTGGGGAGGCTCCCAGGGAGGGCAGGGGGCTGTGTGCTGAGCCGAGAGGGGTGTTGAGCATTGCCCTCATAAACCCCACATGTGTTTATTTGTGTTTGTTTTATTTTAATCCCATCAAAATGCAGTGTGGGCTCTGCCCCTCGGCCAGGCTCAGGTTTGCCCCTGAAGGGAAGAAGCCACTGCCTTGGGGTTGTGCTACCCAGCATTAAAAACCGAATCTGAGCATCCAGGGGGCCCAGGGGTCTGTATGACACGGCAGAGGATCGCTTCCCATGGCGAGGTCACGGCCGGCAGTGCTGCCGCGCGGGAAAGCACAGAGGAGCATTTTACAAACACAGCTGAGGAGCATTTTTCAAACTCAGCCTTCGGATGCTCACAGAGGGTTTGGGGCCGGTTGGTAACGTATGAGACGCGGCGGGTGGGTGGGAGCAGACTGGAAGAGGCACTCGCTGCTGCTGCCTTCCCCCGGAGAGGCACTGTGCGCACTCAGACTGCTCACAAGGCAGCTGAGCCGGCCCTGGGCAGCGTAGCAGGGGACCCCAAGGGACCCCCACCGATGGGGTTGCCTCAGGGGATCGGGGCCAGGAGGGGCCCCCGGGACCTCCCACCCACGGAGTATATGAGGGATTTCCATCTCTGAGGATGCCCTGTACTTACAGTGCTGCCCCGGGGGACCCCCACCCACCGAGGTGCCCCAGAGACACTCACCCACGGGGTACCCTGGGGACCCTCAGCACCGAGACTGCCTCGGGGGACCTGCAATTACAGGCACTCCCAGGGAACTCGCTCTGCTGAGGACACCCTGAGGACCTTCTTCCCCAGACCTGTCCTGGGGGACCCTTACTCTCAGAGGAGTCCCAGGAACCCCCACTTCCAGGATTGTCCCGGGGTGACTCTGCCCCTCAAGGGCACACCAGCGACCTGCCCTGCAGAGGACAAGACAGCATCCAGGGATGCTCCAGGGACCCACTGGGGCACGCTGGGGGCACCTGCCATGACACGGCTCTCCTAAGGACACGCACTGATGAAGATACCCGGGGAGGACCCCTCACCCCGGGGATGCCCTATTCACTGGGAATGCCCCATCCACTGGGGACGCCCCATCCTTCGGGGATGCCCCCATCCATCCCGTTTGTCACCATCCATCACGGGTGCCCCATCCACGAGGGCTGCCCACATTCATAACGGATGCCGCCGTCCCTCGGGAACGCTCTCATCCATCACATGTGCCCCAGTGGCGTACACCCCATCCATCGGAGATGCCCCCATCCATCGGGGATGCCCCCATCCACGGGTGACACGCCATCCACGCGGGGTGCCGGGGATCCAGGGTGGCGGCGGCAGGGTGGGATCTCGCAGCGCGGCTCCGGGCGGGCGGAGGGGTCGCTGTTGCCGCCAGCACGGCCAACTATCAGCATCCCCCCCCCGCTCTCCCCCTCACTCCCTCCGCCGCCTTTTGTTCGCCGCCCGCGCTCGTCCCCGCCCGGCGGCGGCGGCGGGCGGAGCCGGGGCCGAGCCGGGGCCGCAGCCGCAGCCGGGGCCGAGCCCAGCGCAGCGCAGCGGGAGATGGAGGCCGCGCCGGCAGAGCCGGGTCCCCCCGCGCCGCCGCCGCCTCCGCCTCCTCCGCCGCTCCCGGAGAGGAAGAAGAAGCCGCAGCGGGCGCCGTCGCCCGCCCGCCCCAAGGAGGTGCCCGGCTGGTCGCTGGCCAAGAGCCGGCGCGGCGGCCCCGGGGGGCACCCGGGCGCGGCCCCGCGGCTGGCGGCGGGCGGAGCGCACCCGCACCCGCACCCGCACCCGCGGCGGGCGGGCGGCAAGGACGGGCGGCCCGAGAAGCGGGGGGCGGCGGGGGCTCGGACGGGCGGCAAAGGGCCGGCGGGGCGCGGCGCGGCGCGGCCGAAGGGCCGGCGGCACGGAGCCGACACGGCGGCCCCCGGGGCGCGGAGAACGGCGTCGGTGCCCGGCTCGGTGCCGGCGCCCGGGCCGGGCTCCGGGCTGACCGACAGCAGCTCGGAGGTGTCGGACTGCAGCGCCTCGGAGGAGGCGAAGCTGCTCTCGCTGGAGCTGGGGCTGAGCGGCAGCGATGGCGAGTCCCCCGGCAGCGCCCCGCCGCCGCCGCCCTCGGCCGGGGAGGCGTCGCCGCTGCCCGAGGAGCCCTCGGTCGCCTCCGTGGCCAGCAGCCGCCTGCAGCTCAGCACCTCGCTCGCCTTCTCCGACCTCACCGAGGAGCTGCTGGACGCCGGCACCGACGGGCTGCTCCGCGAGCTGGAGGACCTGCGCTCCGAGAACGACTATCTCAAGGTGGGCACGGCGAGACGTCCCTGGGCACGGCTCGGTGTGGGGTGGTATCCCTGGGCAGTACTGTAGCAAAACGTGGCGTGGGTCAGCCAGGGTCAGCGTCGCTGTCCATAGCGTGGTTCAACGTTCTAGAGCTTTGCAGGGCGTCTGAGGGCACGGCTAAGCATGGCACAGCATCCTTGGACGTAGCATGGCATGGTGTGGCATCCGTGTGCACGGCTCAGCACCTCTGGGCAATAGCATGGCACAGCTTCCCTGGGAATGGCATGGCATGGCACTGCATGGCTCGGCATGGCACAGCATCCCAAAGTGTAGCTCAGTGTGGCACAGCATCCTTAGATACAGTGTGGTGCAGGGCACTCCAGGGCATGATTGGGCACAGGGCATGGTTTATCTCAGCCCAGGGTGCCCTGTCTCAGCCTGGCATGACATCATCAAGCACAGCCTGGCCTGACTCTGTTGGGCAGCCCAGCACAGCATGGCTGGGTGCAGGGCTTGGCACTGCTCAGCCCAGCATGGCATCACTGGTACGGCACAGCCAGGGATGACCTGGCATGTTGTGACTGGGCCTGGCTTGGCTCGTCTTGGCACAGCGTGGCATGACTGGATGTAGGGCCTGGCTTGCCTAAGCCTAGCATGGCCCCACTGGACACAGGACAGAGCTCTTTGGCTGTGGCACAGCGTGGCCCAGCTGGGCATGGTCCAGCGTGGTGTGGCATGGCTGGGCACTGCTCGGCTCAGCGTACCATGGCATGGCTTGGCACAGGGCAGGCACTGGCACAGCATGGGCCAGCTCAGCCTGGCATTACCCAGCTAGGCATGGCTTGCCCTGGCACAGCACAGATGGGTGTAGCATGACCAAGCCTAGTATGGCCCAGGCTCAGCATGGCGAGGCTCAGCACAGCCTGGGCTGGCACAGCTTAGCACGGCACAGCTCAGCATGGCCGAGTTTGGCTCAGCCTGGTTTGGCATCCTGGGACACAATATGGCATAACCTCACCTTGTGCAGCTGGGCACAGCCCAGCCTGGCACAGGGTAGGATGCTCCCTGCTGCTCTCTCTGCCCGCTGATGCTGCCAGACCCTCGGGAGATTTTCCAGCTCTCTTCTTCTCACTGGTTCCTGTGCTCCCTGGGGCCTTTTTCCAGGCATGTGGAGTGGTTGCCTGGTTCATGGGTGCGTGGTAAAGCCAGGGCAGATATGCTGTGAGGGGACAGGGGCACAGAGCCATTCTGCCTCTGGTCACACATTGGCCTGATGCTCTTGGCACACGCTGTCTGCTGCAGAGTGGGCACCAGCACCCACCAGGTGCCATGTCCTTGGGGCTGCAGGCATTTTGAACCCTCTGATCTCCTTCAGGGTGGAGCTGTGGGTGAGATGCTTGTGCAGTCACTTGCTGCAGGGGTCAGGGATGGGTACCAGCTCCCTGACTGCTCTTTGGATGCCACAGGTTGGAAGTCAGGCCAGCTCTCATCTGCTGGTGCCCGCGTTTGTAAATGTGTCAGGATTGCAGCCCCGAGGTGGGAGCTGGGCATTGGTGACATGCTCTAAGATGCTCAATCAGGCCCTTTGTCCATTAGCAAAGCCCCGGTTCACAGCTGGTGTCCCAACTCCTGCCAGAATTAGCAGCAACAGCTTAAGGGCTTTGATTTACTGGGAGTTGGAAAAATACAGATGAGGCCCCTCCATTTCCAAGAACAAGCGTGCGAGCGCTGCCATTCCTGTGGACAGAGTGATTGCTTCCTCCATTTCCACAGGATCTCCTTCCTGGCAAGCTGCAGGCATGTGGGGTGTGAGTGTTTTACCTGCCATGAGGAGTGGTAGCACAAATCCCCTGGCCAGGAGCAGTGGGAAAGTGGAGAGCTGCTGGAGGTGTGCACCAAGACTGACCATGGGCATGTTGGTGGCATCCTCCCTCCTCTGCCAGCATGTGTGTCTCCTCTCTGGCATGTGCATCCTGCTTACATCCATGTTTCTGTGTTGGAGCTCGCTTCTCCTGATGCTCAAGGAGGAGATTGGGGTGGTACCCTGGCTCCAGCTGGGCAGAAGCCCAGAGCACACTCCCCCTGTGCTCCAAAAAATGCTGGAAGGTTTGCCTAGTTTCTCCAGCAAGGAGCAGAAAACTGGGCTGGGCTGGGCTGCAGCAAGAGTGCTGGCTTGTGCTGTCTGTGCTAAAAAGTCAGGAATTTGAGGACTTAGGGCAAAAATAAAGCCCTAACCCAAGTGTTGGCATTGCCTGCCTTGCCACGCAGCTCCCTTCCCCTTGGGTGTGGATGAATCAGGCTTATCCAAGGTGACTTATTTTCTAGGACTCACTCGAGTAGCTGCAAATGAATATTTTTTTAATGTATTCACCAGAGCCAGCTAAAACCTAGTGCGTATTGAAAGCGAGATGAGGATTTTTGGGGGTGGGAGGGTTTTGGTGACGTTCTGGCATGAGCCAGACGTGTGTGGTGCTACTACGCCCGTGTGCCGCACGCTGGGGTTTGGGAGCTTCCCAGCAGAGCTCCGGCAGTGCCAGCTCACGTCCCATCTTTCCTCGGCTGCCATAATAAAATGTACATGTTTAAACACACTTCACCCATTTTTCTTTGCAGCCCAGATTTGTGCAAGGCTTTGCCTCCTTCCTCCCGCTCTGGGAGTACGAGGCGGACTGGTGTCTTCTCTTGTCCCTGCTCTCAGGGTGGTGCACCTGCTGTAACCCTCCCTCAGTGGGTTATTCCAAGTGTTTTCCCAAAAAGGGGCCGTTCCTCACGTGCAGGTTGACTGCCTGGTGAGGGAGGAGGTGTCTTGGGTGTCCTTGCCCCGTCTCGCTGTCGCTGAGCCGTGCGCTGGAGAGCAGCTCCCAGCCCTGCTCAGCGGGCTGGAAAATGTGAGATGTGATACGGCAGCAGCTGCAGAGGGACAGGCAGACAAAGAGTGGGCATGGAGGGGGTTTGGAGCGAGGGGAGGGGATGCCTGCAAACCCTTTCCTCTCCTCCCTGCGGGAAGGGGCTTAGGCAAGAGCCGTATAACGCTGGGAGCGCAGCCCTGCCTGCGCCCGCCTTCCTGCTGCTTGTCCCCCTCCTGCTCCCTGCCCTGAGTCATCCCACATCCCTCGGGGTTTGCCTGCATTTCCCAGCTCTGGGAGAAACATGCAGAGTGGGTGGGTGCCTTGTTTTCCCCGAGGCAGTCAGGGACCAGCACATACCAACAGCGAGGGCTCTCTGAGAGCATCCCGAAGGGGCTCTGGGGGCTGTGCCTGGGCAGCCTGGTTGACACTGAGCCCCTGCTCTGCTGCTGTTCAGATTCTGCCCAGCCACAGGGACAGGGACAATTCCCGGGGATCCCAGTAACCACCTACAGAGCCAGGGCACACAGCTTTGCCATGGAAGGGTCTCTGCAGCCTCTTGCCTTTTTGGATGGTGCACGACACGGGTTGGGCTGCAGAGAGCCCCCAGCTGCTTGCCTGTGAATTTATGGGGGCAGGTGTAAAGCCGAGAAACGTTGCTTTTTCCCTCACTCCCAGTGCTGAGCGGGAGCTGGTGTGCTGACCAGGGGCAGGGATCAGTGCGCAGGCTGCTGCACTGAGCTCCATCCAGCGTGACATGGAGGGAAGGATGGCTGGTGTTTGCTGTCAGAGCTGGGCTAGAGCTGCTGTTAATGCACCTAAAAAAAGCGTTGTGTGTGATATGGGTGTGCCTTGCCCATCCTTCCACCCACTGCACCCCGGCACGGGCTCGGGGACACGCCTGAGCACCCTGGGCAGTTTCCTTTAAAAATCCCCTTTGATTTTATTTTCTCTCTAGCAAATTCTAGCATAATTCCCTCTCCTGCCTAACGGGCGCTCAGAGTTAATTGAAAGCTGCTGCTTTTGTCCTGTAATCTCGGAGGAAGCCGGTGCTTGTTGCTTCTGCACGGTAATCCCTGTCTTTGCACGAGGGAGCCGCGGGCGCAGCCGCTGCCAGCAGGACCCTGAGATTTGCACAAAGGCATCACTGCAAATCATCCAGGCAGCTTCCAGCCTTTCTCCTCCTCTACATCCCGCTCTGAGGTTTAGGGGTGCCGGTGGGGGGTGCAGGCAGGGCTGTGCCCCACAAAGCGCTGCCCGTCCCCCACGGGCAGGCGGCTGCTGCTTGGCTCTGCCCCAGAGCCTGGGGCTGCCAAAGTGAGGGTGTGTGTGCTGGCAGCGGCTCCGGAGCCAGCCATGGCGGCATTTGCATGATCCTGTTTTGTATCCCTGGCTGCTTTCTGCTTCCTGGAGATAGCGGGTCCTGCTGAGGAGCTGCCGGCGTCGCACAGAGTCCCCTGCTCAGCTCTGAGCTCACTGCATTCTTGCACTCACTGAAGCCAGCGAGTAACTCCCCTTGGGCAGGAGACCCAAAGGTTGGACTCTTCTTCTGCAACCTTTCGTGGGTCTGGTCTGCATTTTGAGGTGTGCTCTGCTGTCCCCACTGGCCCCCCTCCTGCCCTGACGCTGCTCAGGGCCATCACCCTAAAGCTCAGCCCTTTCTGGGTCTTGCCCTTCCAGGAAGAGCTGGTGTCCTACAAGTGGATGTGTGGACACAGCTGTTACCTCCTCCTGCTCTGAAAATGCATGGTTCCTTTCTCCTGAACTGGAACCAGGCAGTTTGCATCCCACCTTTTTGCTTCTTAGTTTCCTTAATAATCTCCCTGGGGAGAGACGGTTTTCTCCTAGATTTGTGGGGAGGAGGTTGAGGGAAGGTTGTCTCTTGGGCTCCTCCATCGAGGGTAACCTGGCTTCTGCAGACGCAAAATGGGCTGTTTGCTTCTGCACACAGTCCTTTGGGCATTCAAATGAGTCTCCCTGGACTGCAGATTCCCAGTGTCTTTTCCAAGACAAGTGATTTCTAGTGTAAAAACACCGTGGAATCTTTGCTGCTGCAGAGGCAGGACGAGCAGGATGCAGCAGTGGGTAATCCTGGAGGATGGAGGGCTGGAGGGCGTGAGCACCTCAGGAGTGTTTGGAGGCTGTGACTACACACAAGGGTGGGAACCCTGTTGTTTATGGGACAAGTGGCCGAGCACAGCAATTGTGTTGGAGAGAAGTCATTTATCTCCTCCTCAGTGTTGCCCACCTCGTCTCCATTTCACACTTCATTTAGCATTGCTTACGGTGCACCATGCTCACAATGCCACCCCCCCTAATTTGTGGTGTTTCTGTGGGGTTCCTCCCTTCCTCTGGCTCTGCTCTCACCTTAATCCAAACGGATTTTTTGCTGAGTTGGGCATCAACTCCAGAAAATGTGCAGATGCACAGGGTGAGGCTCAGTGGCTGTCACAGACCCCCGAAGCCATAGGGAGCCCCCTTTGCACCCCACGTGCTGCCCCCAGACCCCAAAGGGCTGCTGCTCTTTTGCCATGGCCTGGCCGTGAAGGAGGTCAGCTCTGTCCTCCTAAGGTCTCCTTTAGTTAGCTGGCATTTTTCCACTCTCCAATCCTAATCCCTTTACTATGGCTTAGTGGCGTGGCTTCCTTCCTTGGGGCAAGCTGGGGCTGCTGGGCTGTGGCCACTCCAAGGGTTTATTTGCGTTATAGGATGCGGGTAAATTCCTGCAGCTGGAGTGAAGGGAGACACCGCTCTCCCAGCCCCCCCCAGTGCCAGCCCTGCTTCAAAATCCCCCAGCCCCACTCCACAGGGAAGCAGCCAGCGAAGGAGCAGCTCAGGGCTGTGCCTCCAGGCTTTGCCCAGGCTGTGGATCACACTGGACGTGGCCTCCCCCTAAAATAACGGTTGCTACAACCCGAGGCATAAACAAGCAGGAGCTCTTAGCAGGGCAAGCCCAGGCTTCCTTCCAAGCAAATGCAAGGTTTGGTTGGTTTTTTTCCAAGGTCCCTGCTCCCTGCCCTGCTCAGCTGCTGCCTGGGGAAGCCGCATAGCAAACAGGAGCGGGAAGGGTCAGTGCTGGAGTGGGATTGGAATTGTATTCCAGCCACGATTCTCCTGACTTTGGTGGTGAGAGGCTGTTTTCCACCACCCGTTGCACTGCGCCTGCTCACCTGCCATCCATAATGCTTTTTGTCCTACGAAAGCTCCCAAGGAACAGATGCCATAAACCAGCTCCCTGGGCTGGTTTGGCTCACGGGGGTTTTGCTGGTGTCCCCAGGGCTGTGGTACTGCCATGGGGGTGGGTTCCCTTCGAGTTTGTCACCCCAGGGTGTGTCACAGCCATCATAGAGCTGTCTGCCAGCACATGTGGTTCGTCCCTGGGGGATTTCACACCTGAAATCCGGGGGGATTTCATGTGCCTGAGGGGGGTTTCCAAAACGTGTCTGCTGTGATGCCCTTTCACAGGACACTCTCTGGCAGTCCCTGGAACAGCCTGGCTGGCCGTCCATCTCGGAGCCTCGGGGCTGTTTCTGCTCTGCTGTTGTTCTCAGGACCCCCCAGCAAGAAGCAGAGCAGTGGAGGGTGGCCGGACCCTGGTGGCCGTGGTGCCACCGGGCTCTGCCAGCCCAGGCCAGGAGATAATCCGGGATTGTCTAATTGACGTTCCTTCTTTGTCACAAAGTGTTTAAAGCCAACAGTGAGTGACTGTGACTTGTCCCTGCAGCTGCCACCCCCCTCCCCGGGCTTGGCTTTGCCTTTTGGGGAGTTCTTGCAGCTGGGGCTTTGTCTGGGCCGGGCTAGCGCGGCAGCCGTGGTGCCAGCGCCTGGCAGAGCCGGCACAGAGCTGCGGTCTCAGGCTCTAGGACACTGTCATGGGCAGTGTGGGGAGCAGAGGGGTCCTGTCCCCCTCTGCCCAGGGTGAATCAGGGCTGAGCATCCCCCCTGCCTGTGCTGGCCCCTCGTGTCCCTCCCCTGGCCATGCTGTGGTGCAGGGTGGCGGCCTGAGCCCCTCACTTCTCAAGTGGCAGTTGTGTATGGCAGCAATGGGTGGTGTTTAGTCATGGGGTTTTTGGCAGGAATGCAGGTGCTTGATCCCTTCCTGGGAGTGTGCTGGGTCCATCGGGTCCTGTCAAGGAGGAGAACAACCAGTGCGATGGCTGGAGCGTTTGCTTGGAGGATTTGGGTCGAATCTATGTTCATGGCTACGTGGAAGGAGCTTTGGGCAGTGCAGCCTGCGTGGATCCATAGGGGACAGTCCTTGAGCATTCCCAGTGGCCACAGCCGTGGATGGGGCGGTGGCACTGGGGATTCCACAGCAGTTGTGTGCTGCAGCCCTGGAGGATGCTTTGGGTTGGCACTCTGGTCCCCCGTGCTGGTGGCATCTCATTCATGTCCCTGCGTTGCCTCCCCTGTCCTCGCCTGCTGTCTTCTCCCTCCCTTCCTTGCCTCCCTGACACATCTTTTCCAAAGATAACCTAATTTTTCTCCCCGTGGCTGCTGCCTGAGCTGCTCCTGCAGCTCCTCTCCCTCCCCCTCCTTCCTCTTTCTTTTACCGCAGATACTCTCAGGCACCCGTGTTGACTGTTTCCCCCCCCAGCGGGTGTCTGGCTTGCCTGTGGGTGATGGTGCCCAGATGGATCTGAGCCCTTTTCCTGCCAGAATTGGGCTTGACCCAAGGAGTTGAGGTGCTGTGAAAATGGCTTATGGGGTGGAGGAGGACAGGGGAGCCACAGTGGCGAGACGTCCCACAGGTCTGCCCCCTCTAACACACATCTCCCCACAGGATGAGATCGAGGAGCTGCGCGCCGAGATGCTGGAGATGAGGGATGTCTACATGGAGGAGGACGTGTACCAGCTGCAGGAGCTCCGGCAGCAGTTGGACCAGGCCAGCAAGACCTGCCGCATCCTGCAGTACCGGCTGCGCAAGGCCGAGCGCCGCAGCCTGCGCGTGGCACAGACCGGCCAGGTGGACGGAGAGCTCATCCACAGCCTGGAGCAGGACGTCAAGGTGAGCCTGGCAGGGGACATCCCCACCCAGGCAGGGCCCCCAAAGTGGTTCTTGATGAGCTGTGGCCGTGGAGGTGGCAGGGGATGTCGGGCTGTGGGGAGCTCCGTGGGGCTGTGCCGTTTGTGAGGCTGTTGATGGGGACAGCACGATTCCCCACTAGCAGTGGTGATGTGAGAAGCGGGAGCAGTGCTGTGACTGCTCCCGTCTTGGGGTGGAGATGGCCAGCATGGCCCAAGGATGGGGGTCTCAGTGCCATATGTGAGGTTCATCCTGCACAGACTGGAGCTCCCTTATCCTGCTCCACTGGGGATGTGATGGGGCCACCACTGAGGGCAAGGAGGGAGTGTGGGGACTAGGACCCTGGGGACCTGGGAGCTGCTCCTCTCAGCCCTTGGGGAAACCTTGCAGAGCCCCAGGAATCACAGCACTCCAGGCTGGGGCAGGGACAAGGGGATTTCTGCAGGGTGACGTTGTTTTGCCCTCAAGGAGCCGCTGGTGCCGGTGAGTGTTTGCTGAGGGCTCTTGCTGACACAGCTGCTGCCAGGAGGGGGATGTGGTGCCAGTTAGAGACAACTCCGCATGGATGGGCAGCGGTTCGAGGACTAACTTTGTTTTTTGAGCAGAAAACAGCCGGTCCTGGTGCCAAGACATGCCACAAGTGTAGGGCTGTGAACCCGCCCTGTGCTGCCCATCCCTGCTGGGGCCCTGATCCTCTCCCCAAACCTCCCATCAGCCCTCAGCTTGAGCTGCTACTGCCAAAAACGCCTCCTCCAGCTTCTCCCTTTATGGGAAAGAAAGCACAGCCCATCCTTGGGGGAACAGGAGCCTGACCCCATGGCCTGAACCCTCCCCAGGCCTACAGAGGGTCTTGGTGCTGCCTCCTCAGCACTGGTGTCCTGGGCTGTGCAGGGGAACACGGGCTTTGGGGACAATTTTTCCCTTCCTATGGATGCAAGAGTGAATGTTTTGTGCTATTAAGGTCCCTTTACTCCAGGGGCTGCTCCCTTGCAGGGATCTGGAGAAGAGGGGAGGCTCTGGGGTGGATGTAGGCACCCTTCACCTCGGGGCAGCTGCTGGTTTTTCTGTAATGTGATGCAGCAGCTCATCTTTCTCCTGACCAGCACAGCTGCTGCCCACAGTGAGAGGCTGCCTGTTCTGATGCTTCCCAACAGATTTTCCATCTGTCTGGGGGCTTTTCCAGCCTCATGGTGTGGGAAGAGGGTAGAAAAAGGCAACAACAGCATGGGGTTAAAGATGGAGAAGGCAGGTTGGCCAGGGGATGGGGGCGTGAGGCAGCCTTGCAGCTGGGGAAGGGGGAACAGCAGTCAGCACATGATCAAGGGACACACACAGGAGTCAGGGTGTCACCCACCAGTGTCTGCTCCAAAGGATCTCAGTAACAGCCTGAGGTTCTCTGTGTGAGTATTGTAGGTGCCCAGGAGCCACAGTCCCAGCCTCCTGCACAGTGTGGCAGTCTGATGAGACCCCTGTTGTGTCCCCAGGTGGCCAAGGACGTCTCTGTGCGGCTCCACAATGAGCTGGAGGTGGTGGAGAAGAAGAGGATCAGGCTGGAGGAGGAGAACGAGGACCTGCGCCAGCGGCTCATCGAGACCGAGCTGGCCAAGCAGGTGGTGCAGAACGAGATGGACAAGCTCCGAGAGGTGAGGGGGACACGGGAGGAGTCCCCAAGGCTCTGCCTGTAGCAGGTGTCCTGGCCCTGAATCATGGGATCCCCCAACCCTGCTTGAGTCACTGAAACCCAAACCGTGCTGCAGATGCTTGTGAAACTTGAGCAGTGCCTGCCCTCGGCAAGATTCATCTCACCCTGCGGGCACGGGCTGGCTCTGCCCCGTCTTGGGGGGGCTGCAGGACTTCCCCCCTGTGCTAGAGACACTTTATATGTCCTCATCCACTTGCTCAGCCTGGCCCCCTGGGCCGTGCCCAACTCCCACTGGGCAAAGCCCAGTGTGATGTGTGGGGTCTGTGTGTCCGTGGCACAGTGCCCGCTGCTGGATGTATCCTGGCCACATGCTGCTGGTTCAAAGTGGGCTGAGCCGTGGGGCTGCATGGCAGCCATCTCCTAGTGGTGTCCCAGCAGTGTCCTGGTGGTGCTGCAGAGCTGGGTGGGTGCACAATCCCCTCTGTGTCCTGGGCAGCCACACATGTACCCATATGCGCAGGTCCACGGCGCTCTGTGCCGCATTTGGGACCAGCTCCTGGCAGGATGTTATCCTTGGTGATAGGAAAGGCATCCTGGTGACAGCATGGACTTGTGATGCATTGCAGCACTTGTAACCCACTTCCCTACTGCCCGGGATGCCTTTGGTCCCCGGGGAGCCTCGGGAAGCACCGCTGGCTGAGCCATCAGGGCAGTGTGGGGGAGGGAAGGGAAGGCTCTCACTTCCCCCACCGTGCTTCCTGCACACGGCTTGGGATCTCTGGGGCCAGTTCCGTTTAATGCCGGGACCAGCTCCTACGAAGGAGCTGTGGGACCCGGCCGTGGTCACTGTCCCCTCTCAGCCATTCTCCCGCCGGTGACACGGAGCAGTGTCCCCCACACGGGGTGCCTCGTCCCTGGGCTGCGCAGGCTCCGCTGACAGCCATGAAATGGGTTTCCCCGCAGCCGGGAGCACGGGCTGAATAACAAATGGCAGCAGTGGGAGCTGGGAGGGAGCACTCCCGCGCCTGGAAAGCAGGCAGAGAAAATGGTTGCGTGGTCAGTGTGTGGGGGGCTCTGAGAGGCAGCTGCTGCCTTGCCCTGGCTGAAGAGCCTGGGACAGGACAGAATACAGCCCCTCTCTGCAGCTGCCTGAGCCCAGAGGGGACGCTGCCGGCTGGTACAAGCTTGGAGATGGTCCCCAAGCTGGGGATGGAGTGTCCCCAGGGTAGCAAGGGCGTTGGGGTTACTCACTGATTGCAGAGTGCTAATTAGGCAAACATTAGACAAAGTGAGCTAACAGCCCTCCTCTACCTCCTCCCTGCTGCTGAAGGGCACAGAGCCTGGCAGAGCTAAGAGCCAAGAGGCTGGGCACAGGGCTGGGCTCACCCCTCAGGGTTGATTATTTCTCCCTTCCAGGAGGTTTCTCCCATAATTGGATAATTGTCTGGGGATCATCCCCAAAGGCACAGGCTTTTTCCTCTCTGCTCTACCCCTCCATGGCATCTCCTGGGGGGGGCAGGAAAAAAGTAGGACCAATCCATGTACCCCACGCCAAACCCGCCACGTGGAGCCACACTGTGACCAGACCCTCAGGTACAGCCACCCCAAGGGATGCTCCCAAGGTGGAGTGATGATATCTGACCCAGGGTGCTGTGCCTGGAGTGCCTGGGGCTGTTTGAGGCTGGTGATGTCCTGTGCCAGCCCCAGTTCCCAGCGCAGTGGGGGTGAGGGCTGTCGACGTGGCACAGCCAGCCCCTGGGAGAGGCTCTGCAGCTCCAGCAGCTCCAGTGATGGTCGTGGCCTTAATAGGAAAGCCTGGAGCCCGGCACCTTGGCACAGGCAGCAGCTTACATTTCACAGCTGCTTTCTTTGGCTGTTGGGCCTCAGCACCAGCTTGGAAATAGGTCCAGGGCAGCTGCATGGATCGTGCTCATGCGGGCTGTGTGGATGTTCTTGAAGGTTTTCCCCCTGCTCCCCTCCCCAGGGTGCTCTGGGCACCCGCTTCTTTCTCACACTTTTGGTCTCCTGTATTGCTCTGTCTGCCTTCCCCATCTCCCAGCTGTCCTCACTAGCCTGGACATTGTCCCTTGTGTCCCCAGAGACCCTGAGAGCAGAGTCAGCACTGTCCTGCTGAGTAGCCCTCCCTATAGCTGAGTGACCAGGACATGTCCCTTGCTTGGGGAAAAGGCGATGGGGAATGTCATCAACTGCTGCTCTCACACTGGAATGCCCTGAGAGCTGTCCCTTGGCCTGGGGGTTGGATTCCCTGCTCCATCCAGCCCTGACAGTGACTGTGACTCAGCCTCTCCACTCTCCATGGCTCATTTCCTGCTCACTCTGCTCTCTCACTGCTCCCTTGCCTGCAGGGGGAATTTCTGGCCAAACCTCATGATGTGATGCTCGCCAGTCCAGCTCCCTCCAAGCAAAGGGCCTCCCTCAGCCCACCAAGGCTCGGGTGTTTTCCTGGCGTTCACAAGCAGCTGGAAAAGTTGGCGTGGATGTCCATCCATGCTGTGTCTGTCTGTCTGTCTGCACTGGGGTGCTGTGTGATTGCTATGGGTAACAGCTCTCTCTGCTCTCTGCAGAATTCCCTGAAGAAGCGGGGCTCTCGCTCCCTTGGGAAGACGGAGAAGAAGCCATCAGTGCAGGTATCAGTGCCAGTGAATCTAGGACACACCACAGTGACCCACCAACACCCACGTCACGGTGCCAGCTGGAGAATATGCTGAGCCCAGGAGTAAATCTGGGCATGGCAGTGCCATCCCCTCCTTGCAGGGCTTTGCAGAGCTTTCCTGCCTCTCAAAGCCCCCGCATAAGGGAGGGATTGATGTGCTGGGCCATCCTCTTTGTCCTCAGCCGCTCCCTTGTCTCATTTATCAATGGAGCAGCAGTGGCCAGGCGGTGGCTTTAACCCTTTCCCCGTGTAAGGAGCTGAAGGACTTTGGCTTTTACGTTTCAAAGCTGCTTGTGCCCTTGGGTTGTGACTGTTGCAGCCTGGGTCTCTCCTGCCTGTCAACAGCTGTGCTTGAGAGTGGCCTGAGAACCTTGAGGGGCCTGGGAGAGCAGAGGGTCCCCACGGGGGATGGCTGGAGGCCACACGCTGTCCCTGCCCCTCGCAGGCTGCCAGGGCAGAGAAGGGGATGGGGGATTTGTTGGTGGCAGCAGGATTTCAGCTGTCACTTGCTGTAGGGCTGAGCTGCTGTGACTCGCTAATGCTGTTACCAGGGCTCGGAGAGGCAGAGCTGCTGTTGCTGGGATAGAAAGGCAAGAGGAAAAATCCTCTTTCAAAGGCAAAAAGACATGAAAGGTTTATTTTGGGGAGCAGATCTGTTCCCCCAAAGCTGGAGCAGGGAAGGAGACACAGTAAAGCTACTCCTGACTGAGAGTGTCTCATGGCAGGGACCCCGAGCACCCCAAGGGTTCTGGGTGATCTGTGTCCTTGTTGGCACAGCCCACTCTGTGCAGCTGCAGGACAGGGATCCCCAGGCCCTCAAAGACTTTCTCCTTCAGTCTTTCATTTGTTATTTCCCTTTAACTCCATCCTTGAGATCCCTTTTCCGGCCAGCCCAGCGTCCTTCCCCCACTTCCCCAGAGAGCAGACTGTGGCTTTGCACCTACAGCCGGCTCTGCCCTGAGCTGAGGGGGCCCCTCCATCACTCCTTTCCCGAGGCTGAAGCCCCTCCTCTGTCTCCTCCTGGGGCAGAAAACAACCCCCAGCTTTTGGCAGCAGTAAAAACCCCTTCTGCTCCCCACACCCCTGTGGAGCTGAGACCCCTCAGCCTGGGGATGTAGGGCTGGATGCAGCCGCAGCTCTGTGATGGCACTAATGCTCCAGCAAGGAGCCCACCCTGGGCTTCCCTGGGTGCAAATGCCCCTGGATGTGGCCCCCCCATCCACTCCCTCTCCAGTGGCAGGGCTGGTGGCCCTGTGGGCACAGATGCTTGTGACTCATCAACGGCTTCCTGGGCCCCTTTCCTGCCCGGCCGAGCTGGGTGAGCATCAGCACTCGCCAGAAATGGAGCTGTGGGGGACAGACTCAACACCAAGGTCTGCCCAGACCCCAGGGACACTCGAGGGGGTCCTGGGGATGTGTGTGTCCCTCTGGCAATGCCAAGGGGTAGACGGACACGCCGGGTTGCTGCTTTTTTTTTTTCCCTGGAAAAACAGGAACTGAGGTCATGTCTGCCCTGGCGGGGAGAGCTGCCCGCCAGCCCTCCCCTAATCTCCACAGCTAATTAGGGGGATGAAGTTTAATGCGCCTTAACGAGGCCACGTCTCTGTGCACGAGCACAGAACAGCAATAGGGTGATTCCTGTGGTCAGGGCAGGACATTTGGGGAATAAAATGTCACCCCAAACTCATATGATCCCCCCCCTTCCCATCACCCTTGTTATGAGCAGTCCAGGAAGTTTGCAGAGTAAATACCTGCTGCAGGGTTTTAGGGGTGTGAGGGTGGGCATGGCTGGGAGAGCTGGGGTCTGGATCATCCAAAGAGGGGTACAGATTGTTTCAGCCAGCCAAGAAAAAGGGAAAGGAGGTGAGTTCAGCTATGGAAAGGGCTGCCAGGGTCACCAGCCACCTGGCCAAAGGGCTTGGCCACCTCCATCACCCACTAAGCTCCAGCGGGTGCAGCAGGGTGAGGGTCACGGGCAGGCAGGTCCCCTCCTGGCAGCCACCACACCAGAGCTCAGAGCACTCAAGTGACCCCACGGCACGGGAAGCTGCGAGCTGGACGTCAGGAAATCCTGGTCCTCCATCCAAAAACCTTCCCAGAGCAGAGAAACGCTCTGTCTGGGCAAATAGCCAACGTCCTAACTGCTAAATAAAAAAAAAAAAAAAACACACTGAGAAACAGTCCTGAGAAGCAAAGGGGCTTGGGAAGGGACTAGAGAGCTGATGCCGAGGCTTTGCTTGGGTTTTCAGTCCCCTGGCAAAGTGGTGGCAGCGAGACCAAGGGCTGGATTTCGGGAGGTTTCCAGCTGAAACTACTTCTTCTCTGCTCTGTGATGGAGTGTTTAGGGCTGAGTGGGAGGAGCAGAGCCCCGGTGAGGGTGCAGTGCAGTGGCAGCAGTGCCAGTTGTTGCAGTGCTTGCTGGCTTTTGAGGGAGGAAACCTCGGTGACTTTTATTTTGCCCTGTGGAGTCTTGACAGTTTTCTGTCCCTCTCTGCCCTGTGGTTGATCAGGCTGGGCTTGGTCTACACATCCCTGCTGGTGGCTCGATGTCCTTCTGGGGGCCAGAGCCATGGGTCCCCTTGCCCAGCCTCTGTGCTGTCCCTGAGAGCCTCCAGGATAGATCTCAAAGCTTTTTCCCCTCCATGAGTGGCTGCAGCTTCCCTGGGATGACCAGAGTGGGAGGGTGGCACGACCCCAGGGCTCTCTCAGAGCCACCATGGCCCCTATGAGCACCTTTCTAACGCCCACACCCTCCGTGTCCCCAGGAGGACAGCGCAGACCTGAAGTGCCAGCTGCATTTTGCCAAGGAGGAGTCGGCCCTGATGTGCAAGAAGCTGACCAAGCTGGCCAAGGAGAACGACGGGATGAAGGAGGAGCTGCTGAAGTACCGGTCCCTGTACGGGGACCTCGACAGCTCCCTCTCCGTGGAGGAGCTGGCCGACTCTCCCCACTCCCGCGAGGCCGAGCTGAAGGTGCACCTCAAGCTGGTGGAGGAGGAAGCCAACATCCTCAGCCGGAGGATAGTGGAGCTGGAGGTGGAGAACCGCGGGCTGCGGGCGGAGATGGACGACATGAAGGGCCAGGGGGACAGAGAGCTGCCGGGGCAGGACGCGCGGTTCCTGGTGGGCGTCTCGAGCTGCGGGGACGGAGGGGACACGGTGGCGGAGCTGCGCCGGCACCTGCAGTTCGTGGAGGAGGAGGCCGAGCTGCTGAGGCGCTCACTGCTGGAGCTGGAGGACCAGAACAAGCTCCTCCTGAACGAGCTGAGCAAGTACAAGTCAGAGCACGAGCTGGATGTGACGCTGTCGGAGGACAGCTGCTCGGTGGTCAGCGAGCCCTCGCAGGAGGAGCTGGCCACGGCCAAGGTGCAGATCAGCGAGCTGAGCGGGAAGGTGAAGAAGCTGCAGTACGAGAACCGCGTGCTGCTCTCCAACCTCCAGCGCTGCGACCTGGCCTCCTGCCAGACCACCCGGCCCATGCTGGAGACCGACGCCGAGGCCGGAGACTCGGCACAGTGCGTCCCCACCGCCGGCTGGAGGGACGGCACGGGCGGCAGCGAGGCCGATGGGCAGGACAGGGTGCCTGGCAATGGGAAGGTGCTCGATGTCCCCGCCAAGGTGCTCAAGCCCAAGGACCTGGAGACCTTGCTGGGCATCAGGGACCAGGCGACGCTCGTCAGCAAAGCGATCGACGTCTTAATTTCGGATGCCAACGGCTTCACCTCCGGGCTGAAGGCTTGCTTGGACAACGAGTGCGCGGGGGTGCTGCTGGGCGAGGCGGTGAGCAGCGGTGGTGAGAGCCCCAGCGACGCCAAGCTGATGAACGTGCTCCTCATGCGGCTGGGAGTGCTCCAGCAGGACCTGGGCTGCCTCGTGAGGAAGGTGGACCACCTCACCAGTGGCCTCAAGGAGCACACAGACTCTTTCCCCTTCTCCAGCCCCAGCAGCCACGATGTCACCAAAGAGGGGTTGCAGAAGGAGCATTCCTCCGACTTCCAGGTACAGCTTCTTCCCACATCTCTCACAGCAGCTGCTGCTTTATTTGCTGCCCCATTTCCTCCTGCTTTAACAGAGCAAACCCTGATCCCCAGTGTAACTTCCCTCCTGCCTCTCCAGAGCGAAATCCAGACTAACACTTCACTGCATGCCAGTGGCACCGGGGACAAGGTAGGACTCTGCTCCAACAGAGTGTGCCCAGGGCAGGAGGCAGTGGGAATCCTGGCACATCCCAGCACAGGCTGGTCATGCTGAGGCTGCCCTGCCTGTGGCCAGAGGCTCTCAGGTGCAATCCCTCCTTATCAGGGTCTAATGTTTTGGCCACTCAAACCAACATCCTCAGCTTGGAAGCTCTTTTGTGTTGGGGATGAGCTGGATGGGAGGAGAGTAGCCTGTAGTCCCTGAAAGCAGCCCAAATTGTGGGGACCCCGCTTGCAGGAAGCCTCAGCTCCCAGGGGTGCCCAGGCAGGGTAATTTGGAGAGCAAAGGCTTCAGGGCAAATCTGCATCCAGTGAGGAGCACCTTTGGAGCAGTGGAGAGCAGCTCATGCCCTGCTATCACCCTCCTCTCAGGGGTCATCCAGGGATGTCAGTGGTGGTTGGGGCTGCGGGCACAACCCCTTTTCTGGAGCACACTCCCTTGTTCAGAGTCCTATTTTTCTGCATGTGGTCCCACCAGTCCCGGGTCCCGGTCTCCCCCAGTCACTGCATGGCACCGTAACTGGTGTTTGCACATTTTTTCCCTCTTTCTCTCTTTCTTTCCCTTTCCCCAAACAATCCAGGCCACGTGTCTCCTCATCCTGTGTTTCCTTTTGGTTTCCGCATTGTCTCCCGCCATGGTGATGAAGCTCCTTCTCCTCATCATCCTTTTTGTCGTCTTGTAGTTCTTTACCCTTTCGGAGACCCATTGTTTTGTTTTCTGGCTTTTTTTTCTTCCCGCTCTTTTGGTTTGTTCTCATTAACTTGCCCACGCATGCAGCAGCCTGATTTTAGGGACGCCGACCCTTTCCGCATCCCCCACGCCAAGGACACGGACCCCGCACATCCCCGGAGCTACAAAACTTGCCGGCCTGAGGAGAACGACTCCTACGCCACCGAGGTATGACACGGGCAGGGAGCCACGTCACCTCGGCCAGCGCCGCTGGGGACAGGGCTGGGGGCCAGGGGTGAGAGCTGGGGACCAGGGAAGCTGCAGAGCCCCGCTGGGGAGGGACACGGGGAGGTGCAGCCAGACACAGCCCACCATCCCTGTGGCCTCTCCGGGCTGTTGCAGATGAAGGAGCTGCAGCTGGTGCTGTCAGAGGCCAACGAGAGCCTGCGAGGGCTGCAGGAGCAGCTCTCGCAGGAGAGGCAGCTGAGGAAGGACGAGGTGGACAACTTCTCACAGAAGATCTGCCAGGTGAGTAGGCAGCAGCCTGTCCCCCCACCCGTGGCTGTGTCACCGCCAGCCCCAGCCCAGTGTCCCACTTGGGGACCTGGGTGTCACCTGGAAGCTCACACGGCATGTCCCACCTTCAAGGGACACAGGCTGAGCTCACTCCTCTCACACATGGGTGTGCAGCCATGCAGAGCTTCCCCCGTGGCACTGCCTCAGTGTCCCCAGCACACTGCCAGGGCATTGCAGCTCCCCAGAATATGGATATGGGGCTGACACCAGGCTCAGCCCAGACCCTGGGGTGGAGACACCACCGGGTCCTGGAGCCCACACATCTCCCCACAGCTGAAGGAGGATCACCAGAAGGCGCTGCTGCGGCGGGAGTTCGAGCTGCAGAGCCTGAACCTGCAGAGGCGGCTGGAGCAGAAGTTCTGGAGCCAGGAGAAGAATCTGCTGGTGCAGGAGTCGCAGCAGTTCAGGCAGAGCTTCCTCCTGCTCTTCATGAAGCTCAAGTGGTTCCTGAAGCGCTGGCGCCAGGGCAAGATGGTGCACAGTGAGGGCGAGGACTTTTTGGAGGTACAGTGGGCTGAGGGGCTCCCACCTCAGGTGCCTTGGAGTGGGGAACACACCTCTGGGCATCCCCAGGGCTGTCTCTTGTGCCTACACGTCCCACCAGGGCTGTTTGGGTGTCCCCCGTCCCTGGCTGTGGGTCCCCTCCTCACCCCAGCCGTGGTGTCTCCCACAGGTGAACAGCATGAAGGAGCTGTACCTGCTGCTGGAGGAGGAGGAGCTCGCCCCACAGCAACAGGCAGACAACAAGATGTGTGCTGGGGACACCTGGACCCCCAACACAGTGAGTGGGGTCCCCACAAGCCCAGGGGTGGATCGGGGCAGGATCAGCCCCCGCTGTGGCTGTGGTCCTGCAGTGCCATATGTGAGGTGCATCCTGTGCAGACTGGAGCCCAGGAGCTGAGCTCCCTTATCCTGCTCCGATGGGGATGCGATGGGGCCACCACTGAGGGCATGAATATGCAGGGAGGGAGTGTGGGGACCAGGACCCTGGGGACCTGGGAGCTGCTCCTCTCAGCCCTTGGGGAAACCTTGCAGAGCCTCAGGCATTGTGGCACTGCGGGCTGGGGCAGAGACAAGGGGATTTCTGCAGGGTGAGTTGTTTTGCCCTCAAGGAACCGCTGGTGCCGGTGAGTGTTTGCTGAGGGCTCTTGCTGACACAGCTTCTGCCAAGGGACGTGGAGTGGTGGTTCCTCTTGGGGTGCATGGCTGGGCGGGGATGCTCACTGGAGACACATCAGCCCCAGGGGTGGTCCCTGCCTTGGGAGCAGGGCTGGGATGCAGAGAGGGCAGCTACCATGGAGTCCCATCCCCTTGGGTACCCTCTGGTCCCAGCTCCTTGTGCTCACCCCTGTTCCCTCTGCAGCCCAACGAGTGCATCAAGACTCTGGCAGACATGAAGGTGACCCTGAAGGAGCTGTGCACGGAGCTGCGGGAGGAGCGGCGCGGGGCCAGCGAGCTGCAGCAGCAGTTCACCAAGGCCAAGGCTGCCTGGGAGATGGAGCGTGCCGAGCTCAAGTGCCACATTGCCCAGGTGGGAGTCCTGGGCACCCCGCGGGCTGGCAGAGCCCCCTCCTTGCCTGGTTGGGGGCTGGGGGGCTACCTGTGCCCTGTGCCAAGCACTGGCCGTTGGGCAGGGCTGGGAGCAGGGTGGCACTGTGGGAATCTTAATTAGCAGCCGCTCAGGCAGGCGAGTTTCTATAGCAACGGGGCTGGCATGGAAATCTGACTGTGGAGCAGCAGAGGATGCTCTTTATTCCTCTGCTGGGTTTGTACGGGGGGGGGTGGGATGGGACAGGGGCTCAGCATCCCTGACCAGGACAGACATCTGAGAGTGGCATCACAGCCCTCCTCTCCTCTCCAGATTTACAGCACAGCTGGGGGCTTTGCATTCCCTGTGGATGCTGCAAAAGGAATGCATATGTGGTGGGGGCAGGAGGTGGAGGGAGGGCAGCCTGGGCTCCTGCCTGCAGAATCAATCCCGTTGGTCCCCCAGCCCTGCCCTCCCAGTGATAAGGGGTTTCTGCTCTATCACGCTATGTTAGCTGCAGCCCATGGCTGTACATCAGCTCTGCTCCCTAGAGCAAGTGCCAGTGCTCTCCAGGCAGGATTTCTCCAGGCAGATCTCAGCAGTGGTCCCCAAGTCCCCACTCCCCCTCAAAAGAGAGCAGCACCCCAGTGGCAGCAGCATCCTTGGGGTCTGCTCTGCCAGCCTGGCAGGTGATGCTACCCCTCTCCAGGAGCCAGGTCCCACGTGGAGGAGTGTGGGCAGAGCACAGCCAGGCAGGCAGGACATTCAGCCTGTGTCCCACTGGGTGACCATCTGCCAGGCCAGCTGGCACAACATGGCTGTAAGCCAGGGCTGGCCTTAGTGCCCACAGCACACAGCCTTGGGGACACGCTTGTTACCCGAGCTGGGAGCATGGGACCAGCACTGGGAAGCAGGATGCCCACAGCCTTTCCCCTCTGCTGGAGGTGTCCAGCACCACTCTGGAGCCACGGGTCCCCCACAGCCACCAATGTGTGTGTCCCTGCAGCTGGAGTCAAAGGCGGGCAAAGGGATCGCGGAGCGCGCGCTGCCGGACTGGAAGGTGGCACTGAAGAGGGAGCGCGAGGAGCACCAGCATCTCTTGGCAGAGTCCTACAGCGCCGTCATGGACCTCACCAAGCAGCTGCAGATCAGTGAGAAGAACTGGAACCAGGAGAAGGTGGAGCTGCTGGCTCGCTTCAAGGAGGAGCAGCAGCAGGCAGAGCAGCAAGCGAAGGACCTGCAGAACAAACTCAACCAGGTATGATGTCTCCCATCCTGAATGTGCCCTCCAGCCTCTGCCTCCTGCCCAGAGGGGCACATATTGCAGCTGTTGAGTGACTGTCACATTCTCCAGTTGCAGAAAGGATCCAACCCATGGGCATTGAAACACTCAGAAATGGAGAAGCATGGCAGCAACTGGAAAGAGGTGGGTAAGAGAGGGTGGAGGGCTCTCAGGGTGCTCCTTGGGTTCAGGTCTATGCTAAGGGTTAGGTGGGAGGTTGTGTTTACCCCAGTTAACACCCTCTTAAACAGCAAACGATGCTGCAAGTGGGAGCACCAGGAACTGGGGAGAATGAGAGGGTGGAGGGCATAGCTGAACCCCAAGAGCTTCTATCGGGTTATAAAAAGCTGATGTAAAAAAGATGTGGATGCAGTGAGCCCCATGCAAACCTAGGAATGGGATGCTGGGCCTGGGAGTGTGTGGGAAGCTGGTGGTGCTGGAGGGGAGCAGGATGCAGCCCATGCTCCAGCCCGTCTCTGTGCTTTGGTCCTGTGCTGGCTGACCCCAGAGCTTTCTTCTGTGCCCTCCTAGGCTCTCAATGAGAAAATCACAGACAAGGAAACAATCTCTGAAACAGAAGCCAAGGGAACCAACCTCAAAAGGTGAGCGTGCTGGTGCCTGTATTGTTCCCAGGGCACGGAGAAGGCCCCTGGTCTTGACATCCCTGGCAATCAGGGAGAGATGCAGCCATGGTCCAAGGTAGTCCTAGAGACCAGGGGCTCTCCATGAGGAGTAGAACTGGGCATCCAAGAAGGTCCCACTGTGGTGGGAGCGCCATGCCTTCATGTCCCCCAGCCTGCTGCCCTGTCCCCTTTTGATCCCGATCCTCTCCCCACAGGACCAAGTCGGTTTCCTCCATGTCAGAGTTCGAAAGCTTGCTTGACTGTTCTCCCTACCTCCCTGGAAAGACCGTGCCAGGGCTGGGTGACCATGCCCGAGGCAAAAAGTCATCCTCAACCACCCAGCTGCTGCCCAACGGGATCCGGGACAGCGCCAGTGTTCCTCCCTCCAGCTGTACATATGTGAATATTGAACAACCTGCCCCCGACAGCCTGGCCAAGGAGAAGCTGGGTGTCTCCTCCTGGGACTACTCGCGGGCAAGCAGCCTCTCCGGGCACGACCCAGCCCACAAACAAATACAAAGGAGCTACACGGCTCCCGACAAGACGGGGATCCGCATCTACTACAGCCCGCCCGTGGTGCGGCGGCTGGAGGCGCCTCTGGTGCACAACAAGGAGGGCAAGATCATGATCGAACCCGGGTTCTTGTTCACCATGGCCAAGCCGAAGGAGCCGGAGGAGTCGGCCAGCACCGAGGGCACCTACAGCCAGTGGCTGTGCAACTTCTCCAAGCAGCAGCGGGAGCTGCTGGATGGCGGCGCGGTGGAGGGCGCGGTGCCGCCGGTGCCGCGCTTCCCGCCGGCGCTGCACGACCTGGAGATCTCGGGCAACATGAGCGACGACATGAAGGAGATCACCAACTGCGTGCGGCAGGCCATCCGCTCCAGCTCCCTCGAGAGGAAGGTGAAAAGCACCTCCAGCCAGACGGTGGGGCTGGCCCACGTGGGGACACAAACCATCCAGACGGTGAGCGTCGGCCTCCAGACCGACCTCCCGCGCGGTACCGGCATGCATGGCAAGAGCTGGTCCCCGCGCAGCTCCTCCCTCATGTCCGTGCGCAGCAAGCAGATCTCCTCCTCCCTGGATAAGGTCCATTCCAGGATCGAGCGGCCGTGCTGCTCCCCAAAATACGGCTCTCCGAAGCTCCAGAGGAGGTCTTCCTCCAAGCTGGATGCCTCCAAGGACAGAAGCCTGTGGAACTTGCACCAGGGCAAGCAGAACGGCTCTGCCTGGGCCCGCTCCACCACCACCCGTGACAGCCCCGTGCTCAGCAACATCAACGACGGCTTGTCCAGCTTGTTCAGTGTGGTGGAGCACGCAGGCAGCACCGAGTCCATCTGGAAGCCAGGCTGCCCCGAGAGCAGCCGGGCCAAGCCCGAAGCACCCAAATATGGCCTCGTGCAGGAGTTCTTCAGGAACGTCTGCGGGCGGGCGCAGAGCCCCACCACCCCCCAGGAGAAGAAGGAGGCCGCTGGGGAGGAGGGCAGCAAGAGAGCCGAACACCCCAGCGCCGTCACCCACCACCCAGCCGAAAACATCTCCCGTGTCCTGAACAAGAAAGTCCTCAAGCAGAGCAGCTGCGAGGACCCCAAGCCCTCGTCCCCCGGGCAGGGCAGTAAGGACACAGCCCTGCGGGACCCCGACCTCATCTCGGCCTTAGCCAGCGAGGTAACGAGGCACAGTGCCCCCCGGGGTGTCCCGCCATGGCGGGGGTCAGGGTGCCCGGCCCCTCTAACCCGGCTGTGCCCTGTCTATTTTTGCAGGACACGGCGTGTGACTGCAGCTCCCAGTCCCTCACGTCCTGCTTCGCCCGGCCGTCCCGCTCCGCCGTCCGCCATTCCCCCTCCAAGTGCAAACTGCACCCCGCGGACCCCCCCAGGGCGGAGGAGAAGCCGGGGGCCTCGAGTGAGTGAGGACGGGGGGCCGGGGGACGCAGCTATCCAGTGCCTGCTATCCAGAGTCCTGCCGGAAGAGCGCCCGCACTGACGCCCGCGGGGGCCCCTCTCGGAGGCGGCGCGGGCGCATCTGTCTCCTAAACGTCCCCTCGCCCCCGGCGGGGACGCTTACGAAGCAGATGTGGGGCCGGAGGCTGCCGGTAGCCCTGGGGGCGCAGGGACATCCCAGCCAGGGTGGTCACTTCACCTCCCGCTGCCAGCACTAGGGGGTCCTCGCCCGTGCCCACCGCCCCGGGAATGTCAGCTGAGACCCTGCCACGTCGAGGGCTCGCCGGGCCCTGAGAAGGGGAGAGCGGCCGGGGGAGGCTGCTCGTGTGGACAGGGAGGGCTGGGGGGAAGCATTGCCCTATAGAAGCACTGGCTGGAGGTGCAGTGCTGCAGCAGCCCCACGGGTGAAGGGTGTTGGCTCTGGTGCTGCCTGCCCTTTTTGGGCTCCAGCTCATCCTGCCAGCCCCAATTGCGGTGCTGGCTCTGGTGCTGCCAGCACTGTCCGCCCTTTTCGGGCTCCAGCTCATCCTGCCAGCCCCGATTGCGGGCGGTTGCATCAGCCGCACGTGCTTCCCCGGGCAGGAAGGAGGAGGGAGGGAGGCTCCCTGCAGTCACCCGGGCTGCGCTGGCTGGGGGGCCCTCCCTGGCCATCCTTCTGCTCTGGGGGTGCTGCTGAGGCCCCTTTGCTGCTGGGAAGGGTACTGGCAGTCCCCGGGGCTCCTCCAGCTGCAGGGATGGGGTCGCTGGGTGCACAGCGTGGGGAGAGGCAGTGTGTGCCTCTGTGTGCGTGTGTGTGCCCCCCTCAAGGGGCCACAGCCATGGTGCCCCTGCCTTGCACCCACCTCCTTGCTTGGGGCCACTTGTAATTATTTCTCCTTCAAGTGCTGAATATACATATTTCTCTTTTTTTTTTTTTTCTCTCTTTTCTTGTTTTGTTGTTTGTTTGGTTTTTTCCCCTCCACTTCTGGCTCTGGCCAACTCCGGACAGCCTGCAATGTAAAACCAAGTGCATTTTAAAAATACCGAAATGAGCTACATTGGAGAGGCATCAATTGGATTAAGAGATTGTGGGTTGGGAGGCTGCAGTGTGGCCCGTGGCCTGTGCTGCACATCCCTCTATCACCACCAGAAAAAGCCTTACCCGAGGAGGGAGGGGGCAGCAGCCTCAGCCCCCACAGCAGTGCAGAGCTCCTGGGGCTGGGGGGCTGCGACCCAGCCCCACACAGAGCAGCGTTGGTGCCTCTGTGCAGCTCCAGGAGAGAGCAGAGATTTCTGAGGCAGCTGCCTGACCTATTTTCAAGCTGCCTGCCAGGGGCCAGGCAGGGATTCACCCAGATGGAGCTGCCTGCAGGTGCCTGTGGATCCTGGGGCTCCGTGCATTGCTCTAGGGCTGTGTACACTGCTCCAAGGGCTCTGTGCACTGCTCCACGGGGCTGTATACCCTGCTCCAGGGGCTCCATGTGCTGCTTCAAGGGCTCTGCACTGCTCTGGAGCTCTGTACACTGCTTCTGGGGCTCCACACACTGCCCCAAGGGCTCTGTGTGTTGCTCTGGGGCCGTGTACTCTGCTCCAGGGGCTTTGTGTGCTGCCCCAGGACCTCTGTACGCTGCTCCAAGGGCTCCGTGCATTGCTCTGGGGGTGTTTACACTGCTCTCAGGGCCTCTGCACATTGTCACCCTGCAGTTCCACTTACAAACTGCTCGTGCTGCCGAGGCTGCTGCCCTCTCCCGTCCAGTCCAGCCGCTCTCTGCCCGCAGCAGCAGCACCACAGGGCTGCATCACTGCCACGTCGCAGCCTCCGTCAGCACCTCCGCGACGGCCACTCACTGCCTGTGTCTCCAGACACAAACCAGCATCAGCCAGGGCTCTTCAGGCCCAGCACCGATGGCCTTTTGCTCCTGGCCCCACAGGGACCCTTGTCACGCGGGTGGGGGACACACAGGGCAGGTGCCACCCACCCTCACCAGCAGCCGGGGCCGGGCGCTGTCCCTGCCTTGCCAGGGAGCAGTCGGGTCTCTGTCCCACAGCACTGCCACGGGCGATCTCCTGCTGTACATAGATCCTTTCGGGGTGGTTTTTAGCCTTTTCATTGATAAATCGGGGGTTTGGTTTTGTTTGTTTGTTGGTTGTTTGTTTGTTTTTTTCAAGACTTCTCTACTTTTGGAATGTGGTTTTTCATTTTTACAACTGCCTTTTAATTATTTGTAATATTGGTCAGTTCTGTCTTACTGTGTAAATAGCAGTGTTGGGCATTTCCCAGGGGGGCTGAGCCGAGGCCGGTGAGGGATTTGTGGGGAAAATTTGAGGTGTGGAGGTGGCTGATTCTACCCCAGCCCCTGCAAGGACTCTGGCCTGTCCTCCCCACATGCCAGTGCCCGTCCTGGGGTGAAGCCCGAGGTGTTTTTGGGCAAAGCCATGCTTGCCCCTGCCCTGTCCTCCTGCCTCCTCTCACCAGCCCATGCCAAGGTCGCATGAAGGGCACCTTGTGCTCCGATGACAGGCTCCCTGCCCACCCTGTCCTGCACCCCTGTACCATGCCTGCTTGCTGTGTGATGAATAAAGGTCCTGCAACCCCTCACCTCACACCCTTGGTGCTGCATTCCTGTGCTGTGGTGGGAGGACCATGCTGCTGCAGAGGGAGCTGTGGGGTGATGCATCCTGTCCCTCTGCCCCCACCATCCTGCCTGCTGCCCAGCCCACACAGGGTGTCTCATCCTCTCCTCACTTGCCCTTCTCTCCCTGACACCATCTCCATGTGCTGACCCCACCTGTGCCACACCACTAGGGCTTTGCATTGTTTGTGGGATGCTGGTGTTTCTCATGCCCCCCTGTCCCATCCCAGCCTGCCCAGCTCACCCCAGTCTGCACCCACAGATCACCCTTTCCCATCACTGCCCATGGCTTCTTGTCCTTGTGCCCCTCAGTTGGACTCGATGATCTCGGAGGTCTTTTCCAACCTTCATGATTTTGTGATTCTCTGATCACTTGCAGGCCCCAGCCTCCTCCAAGGCTCACTCCATTAAACTGTCCCTCCCTGAGGTCCTCCAACACTCACCATGACCCACCTCTTCTCCTTTTGTTCCTCCATCACCTTTCATGCCCCATCCCTTTCATCCCTGCTCTTTGATCGCCTATGTCCCATCCCTCTTTATTTCGCTTTTTCATCACCCATGTAACCCAACCCAGCCCTTCTCCCTGTCATCCTCCATCACCCTCCACCCCCATTCCTCCTTCCCATGCTCCATCACCCACCCTATCCCATTCCTTCTCCTCTGTACCTCCTTTTATGTCCCACCCCTCCTTCTGCTGCTCCTCCATTGTCCACCCATCCCTCCTTCCTGTGCTGTCACCCACTGTGTCCATCCTGCCCTGTCACCCTCCTCCATCACCCAGCAGGTCCCATCTTTCCTTTCTGTGCTCCTCCAGCAGCCACCGTGTCCTGTCCCTCCTTCCTGTCCTCCTGCAACCTCCATCATGTCCTATCCCTTCTTGTGCTCCACTGTCACCCATGACCTCCTATCCCTCCCTGTTCTCTCCCACCCCATCCACATCCCACCCCTCCTTCCACATGTTCCAGAGTGTGCTATCAGCTGTGTCCCATCCCTCCCTGCCATGCTATGCTTCTCTATTGCCCACCACGTCCCCTCCTACTCTCTCCTGCTCCTGCATCCTATCCTACATCTTCTCCCTCCTTGTTCTTCTCCACCACCCACCATCTCCAACCCCTGCTCCTCTATTGCCCTCCATATCCACCTTCCAGTCTTCCTGTCACATTTGCATCCCATCCCTCTCACCTGCTCCTCCTTCGTTCACCACACCCCGTTCCTTGTTATCCTCATTCATCTCCACCATCTCCTCGTTTTCCTTCTTCACCTCCACCCTGTGCTATCCATCCTCATCCTGCTTTGCCTCCAGCTTTTCATATTCATGTCATCTCACTCTCTCTTCTTCAGCTCCCACCATCAGTCCTCTACATCTTACCATCATCCTATCCCTGCTTATCTTCCATTAGCTCCCACCTCCACCCCATGTTCAACTTCCTCCACTCTTCATTTTCTCCACATCTTTCTTCCTCTTCTCTCTTCCCATCTCCTCACTCAACTTCCTCCACTTCCCCATCTCAAAATCCACCCTAACCCCCCACCATTTCTCCATCCTCTCAACTGTCAGTGTCATCCAAATTTGTCTTCTCCTCCTCCACCTTCACATCTCCAATCCTACCCTTGTGCTTTTCCATTTCCCACCATCTCCTCATCCATCCTACTCCACTGTCCTCCAGTCTTTTATCTTCTTCTATCCCTTAGATGTCTCTTCATCGCTCCTGTCATCCTCATCCATATCCCACTGTCTCCTCATCCTTCCAGGTCTCTATCTCCTCTCCCTCCTTTTCTTCCACCACCTGCCATATGTCCAGTCTCTTCATCCTCCCCAACCTCTCTTTTCCTCTTCATTGTCCTTTCCACCATCTCCCATACCTTCTCCCTCATCTTCCTTCTCATACTTCTTATTCTTCCACCTCAGTCTCTCTGAGTCTCCTTCCTGTGACCCTCCACCTCCCGAATGTCCTTTTTCCTGCTGTTTCACCTCTTGCCCTGTCCCTCTCATACTTTACCTCTGGCTATCTCACCATTCCTTGTCATTTGCCTCCCACAGTCTCTGTTTCTCCTCATGCTCCTTCACCTCCTCCTATCTTGCCATCCCTCCTTATCCTCTAAGTGTCCTGCCTACCTCACAGATTTCCCCTCCACCCCATCCCTGATCTCCAACCATCCTTCCTTAGCTCACAGCTTCCTCTCTCACTGTCCTTTCATTCTCCTTCTCCCACTCCATCCTTACCTCCAATTTTCTCCCAGCCTGGCCTCTCCCATTTACCCTCTCCTCCCTCCTCCCTCCACTCTTTTACTCCCAGCACATCTGACTGCAGCTGCAATTTTCTGCTTCCCTTCCTCCTTCCCCTGCCTTGCATCCCATTCCTTTCTGACCTGGGAAAGCCACCACCAGCTCAGCCACCCCTGATGCAAGCAAGAAGGGCCCTTCCTGACATCAGGAAACACTTCTCCCTAGGGCTAGTGAAGCTGGAACTGGTCAATGGGGAAAGGGGAGGATCTCTGCCTTGGAAGGTTTCAATTACTCAGCTAGATAAAGTCACCACTGTCCTGACTTAGCATTAGCAATAACTATTTTGAAACATGGAGCTCAACCAGATTCCCCTGGGATCCCTTCATGCACGCACATCTTTGGGAGATCTCCCCAAGCAGTGAAGGATTTCCAAGAGGGGCAAGACATGGCTTTGAATGCATTGCTTGGGATGCTGCAGGACATGAACTATCCCTGCTACTTGCAGTGGCTCCGTGGTGCTCAAGCAGAACCACCACACACTGCTCAAGCAGGAATATCCCATCCTGCCTGAGCAGGACCATCCCACACTGCCATCCAGTGCATCTTGAGCAGGATCACACCAGTCTGCTTGAGCAGGACCATCCCACCTTGCTTGAGCAGGAACACTCCAGCAAGACCATTCCATGCTGTTCTACCAGGACCACCCCAATGCTGCTCCACCAGAACCATCCCATGCTGATTGAGCAGGACCATCCCACACTGCTTGAGCAGCAGCACCATGTGCTTCTTGAGCAGGACCTATTCCGGCTGCTTGAGCAGGATCATCCCATGTGGTGGAGCAGAACCTTCCCATATTGCCCAAACAGGACCACCCCATGTCATTTGAGCAGAACCATTCCAGGCTGTTCAAGCAGAACTATCCCAAGGCTGCTTGAGCACCATGAGCCAGGCCAAAGTGGCTTCCTGAAAGTCTGCCAGCTCTCAGGTCAGTGAGCTATCCCTGAGATGTTCCCTCAGACCCTGGAGCCAGGGATCCTTGCATCATCTTTGGTTTCCTTCCCTTGGGCTAGTCCATGCAGAGCCGTGGCCATCCCCTTCCAATGGCCTTTTGGCTGCTCTAGGGCACAGGGCTGCTGGCACTGCTGCCAAGGGAAGGACAGGTCTCCTCTCCATCCCAAGGGAGCCCCATACCCTGAGGGACCTGCACGCAGGGCCTCTTCAGAGCATCCCATGTCACTCACGCACAAGGACCAACCAGCCTCGCTTCTCTGCAGACTTTGCCTTCCAACATTGGAGGCTCCCAGCCATCCCATGGAGGGGACTCTGCCCTTTCCAAGGTGATGTGACTTAGGGACTGTCACACTGCAATACAGGCAGGGACAGGGCAGCTAGTGTCTTGATGGGGTGGGGGTGACATTCCTGCCCAAACGCCTTCTTGGCTGGGAAATCTGGGGGAGGGAATTTGCTACCTGTGTTAGGAACTAGCTGAACTTACGTGTCTCCCCAAGCTGGATTTCTTACTCCAAATGTTCAAACTGTTGTATATTGTACTGGGATTTTTACATTGAATTATTGTAGAAAACAAAAATTTAAACCAAGTCTGTTAAAAAATAAACATTAAAAATCTCTATTAAAAAAAAAAAAAGCAAACTTGTCTCCAAGTCCTCTCCTTACAAACGTGTCAGAGCAGGGACGTGTCCCCCGCGGTGGCTTTCCTGCATGAGACCACACCACCCTCTGGTGTCAGCACAGACCTCAGCTCCGTGCTGGTCCTGCTCCAGACGTGTTCCTTTGCTCCCAGGTCTGCCTGGCTGGGATCCTTGCAGATCCTTGCACCTTGCATCCTTGCACCCCCCCAGTCCTGCTCACTTGAAGCAGGTCTCATCCCAGCACGTTGACACCCCTGTATCGTGTGGGCCAGGACATGGCCAGGCCAGAAGGAAGCAAAGCAAGGGCAGAGCAGACCCTCTTTGTTGGGTGCTGCCCCCATCCCTCACAGTCCTGCCAAGCACTGGTGCAGTCTTGTTTCCTCCCAGGCTGTCCAGAATGTGGGACACGCTCCTGTGTCCACATGTTCCCGTCCTGGGGCTTCATGTCCGAGTGAGGTGATGGGTGTGGTGCTGAGCAACAGCTTCAGGCACTCCTGTGCAGGTAGGTAATAGTTTTCTTGCAGTTGGGTGCTGGAGAACCATCTGATACAGCTCAGCTTCTGCCTGCTCCAGGCTCTGGGCAGGGCAGAAGCAGCTGGTGCCAGGGGACAGCGTGTGGGGACACGTGTGCCCAGTGCCAATGACCGGGCTGAGACCCATGAGACCTGGCTGCAGGGAGTTCATGCCTGGATCCTGCACCCCTGGCACTTCGCAGCTGACATTGCTGGCAGCTCAGACTCTGCGCCACTGTCACCACAGCCCCCGTACTGGTGCCACCTCAGACCCCACATCACTGGCGCAGTGTGCCCTGCATTGTCAGCGTCTGCAGTACCCCACATCACTCGCACTGCAGACTCCACTGAGTGCCCTGCATTGCTGGCACTGGGGGCCCTGCATGGTTGGCAACTCATTATCTGAGGGCACAGCCACTGCCACCTGCCCGCCCAGGGGCCCGTGCCACCTAGGCAGGACATGGCTGCTCCATGGGCCACAGTCACTGAGCTCACCAGAGCTCCAGCTATCCCCTACTGCTCAATAAACCAGGGACAAAGGGAGGCAGCCACACTTCTGGAGGTGCTCTGACACCTGGGGACAGCTCACAAGGGGAAGCTGGTTGAAGGCACCACGTCTCCCGAGCCGAGTTTCCGTTCCTCCATCCAATCTCTTACCGTCCTGGCCCCCTCTTCCAGAATGAAAATAGCAGCAGCTGGCAGAGCCCAAGTAAACAAATGAGCCACTGTGAGAGGAGAGAGCATCTTTATAAGTTAATTGGCCCCATCTAAGAGACAGACAGACATTTTCTCATGGATAGATAGCTCAAGAAGCTCAGGCAAACAGCACTAACATGTCTCCTGGGTTTGATTTATAAGCCTGATTGCATTACTAGCTCATCTCCATATAAAATGATTATGAATATATTGTCTGTACTCTGCAGAGGGCTAAATTACCAGGCTCTGATAATCATCAGCTACTCTTTGAATCTTAAACAGCCTGAAGTTCAGAGGTCTCTCTCTCTCCCCCAGTGATAGCAGAGGTAGAAAGGAAGCAGCTCAGGCTTGATCCTTGAGTTCAGCACAACCTGGGCTGTTTTAACACCCCGATTAACACCCCGGTACCCCCAGCACCCCCTCCTGCTGGAGCAGGAGGCTGGAAGGAGGGAGGTAGTTTGAGCCCAAGGGCTGTGGAGCAGGCGTGTGCTGGAACCCAGAGCCAAGCCTATGGTACTGAGCAGTTACATTTACAAACAAAGGAGCTGATAACTCCCAGCAGGACTGAAGGGCTGTTATCACGGTGCTGATTAAAATTTCCTCTGCAGCCAGCTTACTGAGGAGGAGTGCCATCAGTGGGGAGACAGTGCAACACAGTGTTTAACCCTGTGCTGATTCATTCAGCACAAGTGAAGGGCTGCCCAGTCTAGCCATGTGCTGAAAATTAGCCCAAAAAACCCCAGAAGGTAGATCCACCACCTGATCACACCCTCCCACTCCATCTTCTGTGCCTCCCACTCCATCTTCTGTGCCTCCCACTCCATCTCACCCCTGCTCTGCAGGTCCCAGGAGCTTTTGCTCGTGTCACTTGTGATTCCTTCTAGATCCTTTGCTCTTTTGTTCTGCCCCTCAATCCTCTGCCTTTGCCTTTGGTTAAAGAAAACTTTCCCACTGCAGGATATTCTGATAAAGCCTCCCACTGCCTGTGGCACGTCCATGCAAGGCATAAGCTTGTTTGTGTGCTGTGACATGTTCATCATGTCCACGCTAAAAAGATGCCTTCTCTGATTACCATCACCAAGCTGCTGAAACTGCATAGCCAGACCCTGGTCCAGGCTGTCCTGTTCAGGAGATGGTCTGGGATGAGTGGGCAGGCAGTAGGAGAGCAGGTGGTTTGCTGTCCTTCTCCTCCATTCAAGGACATGAACCTCAGCCATCACACTGACCTCGGTGTTGCTCTCACACCTCTGTGCCTTCCTGGGTTTCATCCTTCCTGCAGTGTTGCCTCCTGCACACCCAGATTTTGGCAAAGAAGAAAAGACACTCAACTGCAGAATGATCAGAGGAGCAAAAGAGCCCCAGAGTGAGCAGAGGAGCAGAAGAACCCCTTCCACAGGTTCCACTCCGAGCCGGTCCTGAAAGCAGCTGACAGTGACAGCACCCCAGAGCTGACCCAAACCATCTCCCACATAGAGCCCATCCCAGGCAAACTGAATGCATGTGCTCCCATGGGAGGGCTCTCCCACAGGACACCTGGGACAGGTCTCAGCAGGATCCCTGTGGTGGCAGAGATGGTGAGAAGTGTGGAGACACCCCTTGGAGGTGCTTTGGCAGCATGTTCTCAGCAGGGTATGGAGGCTTTAACCCTTTGTAACTCTCATGTATTTTCGAGTGGAAGGGGGGTTGGATCAAGTGCTCAGGGTGAGGGGGAGCAGGTGGAGGGAGCTCTGCTTGTTTCAAGCTACCACTTGGCTGATATGCTCAGTGATTTGCATGAGCAGAGATGTGATTCCCACACATTTATTGGCAGTAAGGCTAGTCAGAAGGCAATGCCCAATTGGGGCCCCAGGTAAGTCAGCTGCTCTTCTGGAGCAGTGCTTTGCCCAAATTAACACAACTTTCCCATGTGAGGCTGCCTCACTCTCACCTCACTGGGATCAGGTGGTCTGAGACGCACAGACCATTTCACACTTTCCAGTTTCTTTCCCCCATCCCCAGTATTTCCAGGACTGAGGTCTTTCATGTCAGGGAAGATGCAGTGAAGAGTCCCACCACAGCCACTGAACTGCTGCAGGCTGTTTCCAGAGTATCCAAGCAAGACTCCACATATCCTGGCCATTGACTCTCTGAGTATCTACAAGAGACCTTAATATGCATTAACATGTACCCTTTATGTACTTTCACTTCTTTACAGGAAGAGGAAATAAAGGGCCCAAAATGCAGCTGATTTTCTTGGACTGCCTGGTGAGTTAGAACAGCTGGGAGTCAAGCTCAGAGCAAACCCTGCAGCATCCAAGCCCACCACACACCAGCTTCCAGGGCAGGAGCCCATCTGGACGCAAGATTTCCTGGGGTGGAGGGAGCTGGGCCAGCAAGGCATGGACATGCAGCAGGAGCCCTTTCCCTAGAGCCCATAAAATCACAGAGGGAAGCTTGGACGTTTGTTCAAGGCCAGGTTGGACGGGGCTCGGAGCAACCTGATCTAGTGGAAGGTGTTGGAACAAGATGGTCTTTAAAGTCCCTTCCAACCCAAACCATTCTATAATTCTATGATTCTGTGGTATTTCAGCTGTGGAACACTGAAATGAAAGTGTCTTTGTGCCATGGGGGATCTGACTGATGGTACCAACTTTACAGTTTGCAGCCCTGTACAATTGGTGCTTGCAGAGCTACTGGAAGAGGAGAGAGCTTGGGAAAATGCCTCTGGGAGGCTATTTGGAATTTTCTGCTTTGGAGGTTCTTTTTGAGAGGTGCACCCTCTCCACATCAGGCAGCTTCCTGGGCCCCAGCTGTGGGCAGCTGCAGCACAACCACAGAATTCTCTGGCTGCAGCAGCCAAACTGGACAATGCTGGATGAGGGACAGCTGTAGGCCTAGTGGGACATGGTGCTGTCCTGGCCTCGTGGCCTGGAATGTGCTGCACACAGAGGCAAGAGTTGCTGGAGAGAAATCATGCTGTCAGTGAGCCTGGTGGAGGATTTCAGCTGGATAAATCACCGAAAGCAAAAGGCCAGTGAGAAGGGAAGCAGAGGGTGCCTCCCAGATCTGCAAACCACCTCTTTGCTGGCTCCGGGACAGTCCCATGATGGGGAGAGTGACAAAGCCCTTTGCCAGTGGTGGGGTGAACAACAGACCTGGCACGCAGGGGGACAAGGGTTTGTTAGAAAGCTGCTGGGCCCTGCTGGCATAATGCAAAATCCCTGAGACAGAGGCTGCTAAAACTAAAGGCCGGCAACTAGTAACAGAAAATTTTCAGCTTGAGGTGGCTTCTGAAGGACTTTAGGGTTGGGTTAGTGTTTAAAAGTGTTGTGTTTATCCTGCTTCTCAGGAGAGGATCACTGTGATTTCCAGTGGGTTTGTTAAATTATGTGCCATCTGTACCCCGAAACTCATGGGGCTGTGTCCAGACTGTCAATCCAAAAGCAGTACTGAAGCAGTGCAATTCCCATAGCTCCTGGGGAGCTTCAAAAATATCCATGTCAGAGAGCCCAGGCTGTGTAGCCAAAATCACTTCTTCTTAGGAAGCCCTCTTTTTTTTTGTAATAGGGAACTTGGAGGTAACAAAAATGCTGGCTGGTGGAGGGAAATACCTTGCAGGGTTTGGCTGTGTTTGTACTGTGTCCACCAGGCAAGCCTGGGCTCAGAGACTGGTGATTCCAGGCTGAAACTCCAACAAGAAATATGCTAAAATTGGGCATTTGGATACATGTGGACTTGTGTTGGAGACTTCACCTTCAGGTGTTTTTTTTCTGTTACTAACAATGAAATCAATAATCTGAGGCCACACTGCAGCTTTCCAGAGCAGGGATTTGATACCACATGGCTGAGGAAGCTTTGTTACAGTGCTGCAGTGTGATGTGAGGGTGGCTGACCCATTTGGAGTGTAAAGCCTGCTGAGGTCATGTTGGAGGGGTATAGAGTATCTCTGGAGTGATACTGTCCACAGAGTACAGCCCATGGCAGGAGGTATCACCCGAACTACTCCTGGGTTTCACCTTGGAGGAAATCAGCTGTGTCCTCCTAAATGGAGTCACAGAAGAATCTCTGCCCCCAAACAGTGTAGGCAAGGCAGCAGACTGAGCCCAGAGCAGGGAGCTGCAGGATAGACGTGTTCTTCAAAACTGGGGAGCATCCTTAATGGAAAATACACACCACCACCACCGCTTTTGTCTGTAGAACTGTTTCTGGCCTCTTTGCTGATGAGAACTCTGCTTGAAGAGCAGACAGTGCTGACCAGCCTCCAAGTTTGCAACTCCTCCCATGTACAGCAAGGCAACGCTCCCTGGGTGTTCAAGTTTATGGACTTTCATCTCTTGAGTGCTTCTTGGCCCTGACCCAAACCACCATAGAATTCCCTGACTCCAAGACAGGTGGCTCCCTGGGCACAGCGGTGATTTGCTCCAAGGGGTGATATTGCCCAGTGCAGAAGTGGAATTTGAGGTTTTGGCAGGTATTTCCTGCCTAGGAAATATCAACTTGGCAGGCAATGCCATGGGGGCAGTCTGGCTGAACTCAGGGAATGTTAAGGATTGGAATGACAATGGAGTTGCTGCAAAAGGTACAACCACAGATGACTCATGGAATCACACTGGTCTCTGGGAGACCCCAGGTCCAGCCCCCTGCTCCAATGGGGCTGGTTGCTCAGGGGCTTTGGTTGAATTTTCTGTGTCTGAAGACTGAGACCCTGCTGCGACTCTAAGCCCTCCAGTATTTGACTGCCTTCTTGTTTAATTTCTCACTAACTGCACAAGGTCTGTACAGTTTTTGCAGGGGGAAGGTGCTCGGTAAACTGCCACGGCTTACTGTGCTCACACAGCTCAGTGGAGGCGAAGTGGAGGGTCGTGAATCCAAATGATGATTGTTTTCTGCAGAGGGACCAGACGCAGGGTGTGGCCATGGTTTCAGGCTGGTGTTGGGGCTGGTGAAGGAGGATCTCTGATGGAGCTCTGGGTTCCTCCCCTGTGCCTTGCAAAGTGGCAGGAACTGGCACTGAGGGGAGTCAGCACTCCCTCACTGCTGATGAGGGAGATATGACTGATGGGGCAGCTCTGCTAGTGGGGACACAGTGCTGGCATAGGGGCTGATGGTGGAGAGCCATGGCCTGACAGGGGACACCACTGACAGGGGGGGAGACACCTCTAATGGAGGGGACGTGGCTCAGAGGGGACACCACTGGCATGAGGACACAACGGATGGAGGGGCATGGCTGACAGGAGGAGGCGGCAGTGACAGAGGGGACAGGCCTGACAAGGGGAGACGCCACTAATGAGGATGATGGGTGTGACACGGCTGATAGGGGGACACACTGACAAAGGGGACACTGTTTGACAGGGGTCACCACTGATGGGGAGGACATGGCTGACAGGGGTCACCACTGGCAGGAACACACGGCTGACAGCGGCGACATGGCACTGTGGGGGGATTCACGCCTGTCGTGGTGACAGGAGGTCACCACCGATGGGGAGGACATGGCTGACAGAAGGGCCGCGGCTGGCAGAGGAACACACCTCTGCCGCAGCAAACACGGCCGATGGGGGGGACACGGCATTTAGGGGGCTCACGGCTGCCGGGGGGACAGCACTGACACAGGGGGATAGCACTGACAGGGGACAGCACCGACGGGAGCGCACGGCCGCGGGGGTGCCATGCCCACCCTGCCGCAGCGCCTCACGGCCGCCCCTCCTCTGCCGGGGCCCTGCGGGCGCGCTCCGTCGCTGCGGGGCGGTGCCGCCGCTCTCCCCGCCGTGAGGGCGGGCCGTGCCCGCCGTGCCCGCCCCCGGCTCGGCGCGGCGGAGCGGGGCGGGCTGGGCGGCCCCCGCCCGGCAGAGCCGCGGCGCCCGGCCATGGTGCTGCCGGGGGAGCAGGCCCGGCTGTACCGGCCGCGGCCCGAGCTGCTGCCCGCGGCCCACGTCCCCTCCTTGCCCCACTACCAGCGGCTCTACCAGCGCTCCGTGGAGGAGCCGCACGGTGAGCGGGGCCGGGCGGGAGCGGGGCGGGGGGCAGCGGCTCCCCGGGCCCTCCCGGGGCTGCCCGCGGGGCTTGGCGGTGTGTGGGGACCGCGGGGAGCCCCCCGCGACTGAGCTTTTCGGAGGGTGCTCCTCGTGTCCGCAGAAGTGTCATCTGCCTCATCCCTGCCTGTTCCCTCTCATCGCTGTTTCCTTTCATGCCTGTTTCCTCTCATCCCTGTTTGTTTCCTCTCATCCCTGTTTGTTTCCCCTCTTCCCTGTTTCTCCCTCACGGGCTCCGGCCTCCGCCTGCCTTCGCAGAGTTTTGGGGTGACATCGCTAAGGAGTTCTACTGGAAGAGCCAGCACACGGGACCCTTCCTGAAGTACAACTTCGACGTGACCAAGGGGAAGATCTTCGTGGAGTGGATGAAAGGGGCGACCACCAACATCTGCTACAATCTCCTGGACAGAAATGTCAACGAGAAGAAGCTCGGGGACAAAGTCGCGTTTTACTGGTAAGTTTCTGTTTTTGTTGTGGTATAGAAGGTGTGGAAATTCCGCGCGAAAGGGGATAAACAGTGTCAGTTTCTGCTGAGGTGAATGAGAGGGTGAGAACCTGGGAGGCTTTAACCTTTAGGTGGGTACAGCAGGTGTTTGCTTCCAGTGTCCTTGGGAAGAGCTGTGCCGTGGAGCTTCTCTGCCCTTCCTGGGATGCACTGGAGTGCCCAGCATAGCAGTGGGGGAGCACCTGACTTCCAGCTCTGCCTTTGCAGTTGTACCTGCTGAGAGCTCAGAGCAGTCAGAGGTGGGAGCGAGGCCGGTGCTACAACTCCCTGGTAAAGGAGGTAGATGTGGATGGAGACCTGGGGTGAGGAACAGCTAATATCTGACAGCTAAAAGCTCATAAACCCCATATCTCCCATGTTTTTGTTTTGTGGGTCTGGCAGGCTTCCATTCCTGTGGTAGAAAGGTTCTCCAAGTACCTGAGCTTATATACTGATTCATTGTACTTGAACTCATGTCAACACTGGTGCTTTCAGAAAGACTGGGTTATCTGCCTTTTCAAAGAAAAGTTACTTCCAGCCCTATCTGAAGTATGTTTGTGCTTTTTACCAGAGTAGTTACTAGCGTTAAAATCCATGTGAAACTTAATTTTCATGTTGATGCAAAGTAGGTTTCACTGGCGATGTCTGAGCTCCAGAATTAACGATCCCTGCTGAATTAGCTCAGCTGGCACCTCAGCTGTGTCCCCAAACAGAGCCATACTGGCTCTCCTGTGCATTTTGCTATTTCCCTTGAAATAGCATTTATGCTGCATGGATATGACTGTATGTGGCAGTGCAGAAGCACAATTAAATGTACCTTGTGTTAGGGATGCACTCTTTGGGATATGGGGAGTCCCTTCAGCAGAGCAGCTGGAGAAGTCTTACTGTCATTAAAAATATCAGATTCTCTAAGTGATTTGTGCAGTTGAAGGTTCCCCTTGGTGTAAAGGTAACAGGAGCTACCCTGTTGCAGAAAAGGACATGGGTAGCTCTGGCTGTAAAACTGGGCTCGCACTGGAGTTTCTATCCATAGCACTCCTGCCTGCCTCAGTAGAGGAATTACATACACTGCCTAGCAAATCATCACAATGATAAGGCACAGGTGAAATGTTGGAAGTATTTACTTCCCTGGTAGTTAAATACATTCTCAGACTCGCTCAGATGCAAAATGACTGTGGTTTCTGAATGAAAACTTTGTAAACTTATTCAGGTAAGGGTGTGCCAGCAAACAGAGCCATTTGGCAGCCGGTGCTGGGCTTTATGGAGGGACTGGGTACTTCCTTCTCGCACAGAAATCTCTGGGTGAGAGCAAAGCAGCAGCCTACTGCTTTAATTTGGGCTTGGTGAAGATTTTTCTTAGTTATTCTGGCAGCCTGTGTGTGGGTATTTATGGTGCTGAGCAAAACTTGGAGTGGATATGAAAATGGTGGGTGACTGTCAGTCGTGGTGTTCACAGTGCTGAAAAATAAGGTCTCTCCTCCTCCTCCTCAGCAGACAGTTTTCCCTGACTGTTTTGGGATAAATTCTCCTAGCATGGTTCTGTCACAGGTGACCTGGAACTGCTGTGTGGAGCTGGGAATGTTGTGTCAGGTGGGAATGCCGGTGGGAGGGATGGAAGAGGCACACTGGACATGACATGTGTGGTACTGACCTGCAGACCCGTAGCACTGAGGACTTGAGGAAGTGGGGCTGAGGGCTGTGACTTGTAAAATTACTCCTCTCTGGGCACATGCCTTTCTTCAAAACAAAACAATAATTAATTGCTGTCATCTTGTCCTCTCACATTTTGTGTTTAACACTCTGGAATGAGCCTGGCTCTCTAAAACACTTGAGGTTTGCCATACTGTATGAAAGATCAGAAAAGAAATTAAAGCCTCTGAAAGCCAAATAGGTTTTTTTTACTTTTGAACACCTGAGCCACTTCTTTCTAAGAAGTCTGTAGCCTGCTTGACAGGAAAATGTGCTGACCTTATACCGAGGTATGGGTGACTGCCCAGCTCTGGGAGCTCTGAAAAGATACAGAACCATGGTCTCTGCTTTCAGAGAGGAGAAATTAGGGAAAAGGTGAATAATGTTTGGAGGCATTGCTGAATGTCTCTGAGAAGTGATGTGTCCTGACAAAACTCAGCTGCTGACTGGCTGTCTCCAGCCTTGCAAGGAGTGCAGCAGTTCATCTGCATTTGTTATGGCCAAGCTGCTCTGGAGGTTCCTGCACCACCAGCAGTCCAGGACTGCCCAAATTGGCTCCACTCAGGGGGTTTAATCCCAAGCCACATGGAATTGCATTTTCAGCACAAAGGGCAGTACAATGATTGCTTCATGCACCAGAACTCGTACATGGGTGACGTTTGCTGTCGTGGTGGTGTCCTCACGGTGCTGTTAGGAGGACTGTGTAGTTCAGAATGCCCATCTGAGTTGCGAGAAACACTCGGATTTTCCCTGTGGCCTCTTTCACTCTGTTATCTCACACTGCTCACGAACGTTACAAGTATTTCTCTTTCTGCTGCTTTTGATTCCTCTTTCTCTGCTTGGTGTTGCTGATGTGGCCTGAAAAAAAGGAACAGGAGCTCCAGGAAATGCTTCTGATAAAGTGCTGCTCTCAAAAGTGAAATCTCTTTCACAATGGTGTGGGAAGGCTGAGGTCAGTCACAGTGGTTACTGTGGAGGTGGGTACCTGTGGTGACTTCTGTGGGACACTGAGGGGCCTTGCAGCAGTGCTGAGGACTTTGTGATGGGTGGTTGGTTAGGGCAGGAGGACAGCAGTCCTTCAGTGTGCTGTAGACATGCCCACGGCACGGGGACAGCCCTTAGTTCTGTGCTGAAGTGTCTGTCAGAGATCTCAGGTAAACTTCAGCCTGGGCAGCTGTGGAGGAAAAAGTATAACCAGGTGGGAATTCCAAAAGAACAACACCTATTGCAAAACTCTCTCTAATTAGACAGGGTGTGAAGGCACTTGGATGCAGCCTGTCCTGTGCATAACCTGTGTCTCTGTTTCTCAAACCAGTCACTCCAGCTGCAGTGCTGGTGGTGCTTGGTGGGTCCAGGGGCAGGTGGTGCAGCTTTGCACAGTGTTTTTAGAGTCCCTGTAGCCAAGGTGTCGGGGCGTAACAGGGGACTGCTGGCTTCTGCCAGCTCTGGGAGAGTGTATTAATTTTCTGCTTCTTTATATTGACATATGACATAACACACCTAGAGAGGAGCAATAAAGATAGTAAAGGCTGCCAGAGCTCTCTGGAGCTTTATTTAAACAAGAGAATAACTGCATATGCTGCCCTAGAACAAGCAGGACATGCAAATATAAGATGAGAAGGTGTGGTTTGTTTGGTTTGGGTTTCTTTATTTTATTTTATTTCAAAATGTAATAAAGGATTTAGGGGCTTGTAGCTCTGATATTTCTTCCAGTAAAACTTTCTGTAAGAAAAAAACCCCACAACTATAGATCATTTTAAAAAATACCAACCAAATCAACCCACACATCTGTCATATGCACTGAGGCTGTGACTGAGGATGCTGGCTGTTGATATCCAGCCTTTTAAAGTACTTAATTGTAGCCAGTTTTTTCATGATGCACTTGGCTCTGCTGCTCCCACTGGCTTCAGGGCTTTGGAGTGTCCCGTGTCAAACTGACTCTTCATTTCTTTGGTAACTTCCTGGATGACTTTTTATACTTCCAGTGATGAAGCCTCTTTCAGTGCTCTTCTGGTGGTGAAAGCACATCAAACACAGTGTGTTTGAAAAACAAAATTCACCACTGGGAAGGTTTTTACTGATCCACACTTGCAGGCCTGTGCCTGGTTTGGTTCATGCTCACAGCACTACCAAGGCTCAGCACAGCTCCTTTCCTCCTGGGGATTTCCATGGGAAAAGAGGTGGCCCCCTCGGCAATCCATGTCATCTCCCCGTTGTGCTGAGTGATAGATTGGTGGGTTTGGCAGATATTAATTCTTTTGGAAACATTTCTGGACTGTACAATACTCTTCTTCTGGAAATCAAGGAAATCAGGTGTACCTCAAGTAGGTAAGAAATTACACTGAGTTTATTAGTATGTTATTGAGCTGTAAATCTTCTACCCTCTTCAAGGGCAATGACAGTTGTAGTTTCCATGCCAGAAAGTGTAACTCTCTCCTCTCTGTGTGAAATCTGCCAGCCTGGGAGGGTTTACAAAACTGGCTGCATGTGCCTGAATGCTCCAGACAGCATTTCTCATCCCTCCAAACGAGAACATCTCTGACTGAGCTGTGTGGGTAGTGCAGGAGTGGGAGTGGTGGGAACATCAACAGAAACACAGGATTGAAACGTGGAGTAAGGGGAGTAGTGTAGTAGTAGCATAGTAGTAGCTCAGACACATCCAAGTCATGTGCTTTCTGACTTCTTTGGGATTCTGCCTCTCCCAGTTTTGGGACAGTCACCAAGCAGTGTGGTTAGTGCTGTGGCAGTAGTGCAAGCAGCTGCTGTGTTTGGATACTCAATAAGTGCAAACTGGGACAGGAGGGACTCATAGCTTGTCCTCAGGTGAAGCTCCCTGGCATTTCTCCATAGGTGGATGGAGTCCCCAGCTGTGGGCTGTTGGCTGTTATGGAGCAAGGCCATGCTGGGCTGAAAATTAACCAGTTCCATGTAACTTCTCTGACTGTCCTTCTGTGGGTTGGGTTGCAGATGAGATATGAAGACAGTGCTGCCTCAGGACAGCATGGTGATGTCTGCTTAAAGTTTTGGAGGTTCTTGGTTTGGCCTAAAAGGCTGGAAAACACAGGGATCATGGTCTAAAACTTGTTTCCAAGGGCTGTGTGTGTGCACTGAGACCTCACATCTGCCAGTTTTCTCCTGTCAAATGTCGAGGTTCTTCGTTCCCAAGTGCTTTTGTTTAATGGCTTGTACTCATGGGCTCCATCCTCTTCATTACTAGAGAAATCCCTGAGGTAGTTTCCAGGTGAGGGATGGACTAAACATGTGAGAGCAGCAATGTACCCCCTTCAGGCAGGTCCTGTCCTGTGGGTTTCCCACCTGTGGGGTGTTCTTTCCTGGATGCTCTGAGTCAGGGGGTTGAGCACTGTGGTACTCAGGCAGTTGGCATGCACAGACTCACTGGAAATGGTTTTCCCATTCCAGGGGCTGACTCGGAAGCAGAACTTGACTCATCCATGTCAGGTACACTTGCTGGTTTTCAGGGAGATGCTGGGAAGGGTGATTAGTTTGATGTTCTGGGGATCCCAAGCCCTGTTACTGCTCTGCAGAGCCTCTTCCATCGCAGGATGCAGCCCTGTTCTCCCACCCTTGAGCTGTTCTGCTCTGCATTGCAACAAGGGGAAGAGAGAGCTGTGAAAGGTTGGTGACCACTTGATTACACAGTGCCTGTGGTTTCCTGTGGTTTTGCCCATTCAGAAGCACCCCTGGACTTGTGCCTCCATGGGAGGGTGCTCTGCATCACTGAAGATTTTCTTTGGAAGTAGCTTTTACTGAGCTCAAATAACCTGTAATCCTGCTCCTGTAGGCAGAATGGGACCTTTCTCCTCTGTTAAGTCAAATCTGTTAAGAAAGAAGGCACTCAGGCAGCACTTGTGTGGTTGCTCCGTGGCAGAGCAGTGAGGAGAGAGGTTGTTTAAGCCCTCCTGCCTGGGAGAGCAGCTCAGCTGCTTTGAATCAGGGGAGCAGCTTTCCTTTGAGTTTTGTTGGATCTGTTTGTTCCCAGCCTTTTTGCTCAGAAACCTTTGGTAGCTGCTGCTGGCAGGGACACAGCATCCATCTATATAAATACGAGGGAGTACCCAGGAAGTATTTGACCAGATAAACAAGAGGGATGTCTGTGCATGCCCAGGATTAGATGGCATGTGCCCCAGAGGAGGGCAGGAACTTGGATGTGGAATTGCAGAGCTGCTGGCCGGGATGTGCTGGTGGTGTTTGCAAAGGGCTGCCGTGCCAAGGGCTGGGAGGTTGCCAGCCCCTCTTTGCTTGGAGAGGGCAATGAAGGGGGTCCTGGGAAACAGTAGATCTGCCTTGCATCCCCAGTGGAACAGGGTCAGTGTGTGCATGGAGCAGTGCAGGCTGCTGGGAGAGGTAGTGGAGCTGCTGGCAGTGCTGGAGCGCAAGGCAGGCGGCACTAAGCACATGGATACGGCTGTGTTCCTTCTGGAGGTTTCCCACAAAAGGTTGTTCGAGAAAGTAATTTAACTGTGAATGGAAGGAGAGTGTTTCTATGGAGCTGGTTTACCCTTGCCCTTTGCTTCCTCACTTTGAGGTCACTTTTCAGGACTGGCAGCAGGTCTCCCGAGGGCAGTGTTGAAACCGAACTGCTGACGGGGGCTCATGTGCCCTCCAGAAACAGCATCTCCTGCTGCTGGTCCTGGAGACAAAACACCAGATGCTGGTTCTGCCCCACCATGACATTTTGGTTTAGTCTGAGAGGCTCTTGGCTGAGCTGCTGTGAACACCTCAGTGCTGCAGTGCAGTGCTGAGGCCTCAATGACATCCATGACATCTTTTATGTTCCTATTTACTACTTTTTCCTTGTGCTGCTCATTGCTCTGAGAGAGAGTCTTGCTCTGGTGATTCAGCACAAGGGATTTAATAATTTTTCATAAGTTTCTGCTTACACCCCTACCCAAAACTGTTGGTTTATACCCTGTCCAAAGCTGCATTTCTGCAGGGCTCTGGGTGTGTGTAGCACAATAACTACTTGGGGTCATTAATGAGGGGGGTGTGTGCACAGACAATAGCACCTGGATTTTCTCATGTCTGTGAAAGTTTCATCTTGTTGTGCTGGCAGGTATTACAGGCAACTTGATATGTTTTAAGAATACTTGGTTACTGTTGGGAGGGGCACCACAGTTGTGCAGTGATGGCATATTGCAGATATTGGCATGCAGAGTTGAAACTGGGGGTGGATAAATGGAGTTCATGGGCAGAGGGGATGGTGAACTCCTATACAGATTCAGGACATGGAAGATCAGAGCCTTCAGTTTGCTTATTGGACTAGAAAACCTGATTATTTTAGTTGTGTGAATGGCTTGTGTGTTCTTCCCTGGCACCCTGGTGTGAATGGAGCAGCAGTGGACAAGGCTCAGGCTCCATGTGGGTGCTCCAAGTAGGGGATGAATTGATCAGGCTTTGCCAAAAGAGGTGTGAGTGGCGCTTGTTCCAAGCGTGGCATCTTTCCTGTTGCCTTGGGTAGTTGCCTTGGCTGCACCTGGTGGGCTCTCTGTGCCCAAAGCTTTTGGGCTGTAATACCCGTTGTGAAGCCACCAGACCTCTTGCCTCCCCCCAGCACAGGGAGCTCGGGCCTGTTGGAGCAGGTTTCAGTTCTCTGTTTGCATTTCTGCACATCACTTGTTGTAAGTGTCGAAACGTGGTGTGATAGGAAATCGTGAGCCCTGGTAGTTGGCCATGAATTCAAAGCTCATCATTTTCTTAGGTGTCACCTCCCTTCTTTAGGGGAATCCCTCAAGGAAATGGAGGGCCTTCCTAGTTGCTTTTTCACACCCAGCTATCTAATAGTGCCCAGAGAAGCTGTGGCTGCCCCATCCCTGGAATTGTTCTAGGGCAGGTTGGACAGGGTTTGGAGCAACCTGGGCTAGTGGAAGGTGTCCCTGCTCATGGAACCAGGCCATTTTTAAGGTCTCTTCCAACCCAAACCATTCATTCTGTGATAGTGAAGCATGTTTTCCATTCCTGTTGCCACTGACCATCTTCTAAGAGATGTTCTTTAGATGACAGTCCAGCAGGTGACATCTGGTCATCACCTGTGGAGGTTTATGAGGCGTGGAGGTTTATGAGGCATGAAGGTGAAATATCCACCATAAAATCTGATTAAAAGTTTAAATTTCCTATAATGACATTCATGGATATTGTTTGAGCTTCCATTGAAATCAACTTGCCTGGCTTTCTGTGTTTCTAGAAGGTCTTCAAGATTTGGCAGGATGCTCCATCCGGAGATGCAGTTATTTGCCAAAATGGAGCATCTCCCAGCTGCAGGTGACTTGTTGATTATTTTACCTATAAGTAAAATAAGCTTCATCCAGGATCTGTAAACTGTTCCATGGCCCAACTGTAAATTGCTTAAACAAGGAATCAGCTGTGTTTTGCTGGAAATAAGCTCTCCTCCTGTTGGACTGGTAAAAATAGTCCTTGCTCCTCTGAAAAACTTACTGCTGGTAAACATCTAAAATGTTTCCTCTCATGTCAAACTCTCACATTTTTCCACAGCATTCCATGGGTTTGGCTTGCAGGGTTACAAGTGCTGGCTGAGGGCAGCCAAGCTCAGTGATGTACTGCATGAGTCCTGCACATGACCTCTGTTGCAACGCTATGTAATCATTCTGTTTCAAAGAAAAAAAAAAAGTAATTAAAGTTGCTTAAAAAAACTTCCCTCTAAATAAAATAGGCAAAAAGCCGGCATTTTTCTTCATTGGCTGTTCTCTTATGCTGCAAAACAACATCAGAAAGTAAGAACATGATTAGAGTTAATATCCCCAGGACTGGATGGTTCCTTTATGTCTGAGCATCCTGCTGCCTAAAGAAAGGGGCTTGAAGTAGATTTTAGGGCGTAGCATGGCACGAGTGGGAAAATTGGAGGGAATTCTGGCAGGTCAGTAAATAAAGGAGTGATTTTGGAGCAGTGTCCACCTCCTGCTGGGCTCTGTGCTGTAGGATTGCTCAGGGTATGGCCAAGTGAACAGTGGTTGGGCTGCACAAGATAAATATTATTTCTCTAGATGCTTCTGGTATTTGTTCAGGTTCTGAAAGGCTGCAAATACAGACAGTAGCTGAGAGTGTATTTAATGAGAAGGAAGGACAGAAAGATGGATGTGGTTTTCCTCTGGGACCCTAGCAACCATGCAGGGTGTTGGGTGTTCACTTTGTAGGCTGCGTTTCCATATGGCTATTTTTGAAGGTGATTGGAAGGCTGATTCCTTGATCAAAGAGCAGATGGTGGCCCAGTGTCCCTGTAGAAATAAGCTCTGTTTTAGCTGTTTTGTAAAATACAGGCACAGCAATGCCTGTGTTGAGCTGGGGCTGGACTTAGCACATCATGCTCTGTCGAGCACAGGGCTCCTGATTGCCAGCCTGCTTTGGGTTTCTTTATGGAATAGGAACCTGTTCATCCCAGATACATGATCAACTTTTAAGTTGTGATGGTTTGGCTCAGAGATGGATTTGGAGAAGAGCCTTGTTAGGCCCTACCTATGTGTATGGGGGGCACTGGAGGGGAAAATCATGGGGTGGTTTTAATGCTGTTCTCAGATTTAACCGTGTGGTCTTAGGAGGTGATGCTGTTAAATTGGCCAGATTTTTCTTTTTCCCTGGGATTTCTGTTCCCAGGTTTACTCAACAGTGTTCTCTCATTGCTGCCAAATATTTCTGAACTCACTGGGGAGACCTCTTCACCAGCCCCTCCCAAGCTGTGCTCCGTCATTACGCAACTTCTTCTTTCGTGATCCTTGTCATGATGCAATGGGATTCGAGAGTGGCTACGGGGATGGTAGAGCCTGAGCTTTCTGGTAAACCTGCTGCTCAAAAAACCTCTCAGCCTTCCCAGAACTCCTTTGGGAAATCCCTGCTGTGCATTACTGTGGTGGGAGATGGGTGACATTAAGCGTGGGCAGGGCTGGGCTGGCTGCCCGGTTATTATGAAATGTTCTCGTGAAGGTTTTTTGCAAACCTGGAGCCAGAGGTGCAGACCTGCTGCAGATCCATCTGCTTGGGCAGTCTGTTCAGTAGTATTTCCACACTGAACAATCCATGCAAATGCCAGCATTTTTTTCTGATGAAATGGTGTCTTTTTCTGATTGTCTTGCACAGCTGGTCTCCCCACATTCCATGTTTCACCGTAATCTGTTTTGTCAAGGACAGATTTTTAAGGTGTCTCTACTCAAGTGCTGTTCCTGCATCAAATGGGCATAAGCAAGGCTGGGGTGGAGGGAGAAATCCTATTTTTATCAGTTTTGGCTGCTCATGTTCCCAAAGGACCAGGCTGTCTCCAGGCAGACCCTTTCCAGGCTGCAGGTTTGGGAAGTGTCCTGAAAACAGGAGGTGTGTGAGCAGCTGGCGTTGGGCAGGCGCCAGAAGGGCCTGGGGCTCCCACTGCCCACGGGGCACACACGTGAGCCCATTCCACACATGGCAGGAGCTTGGCTGGGCCCAGCTCTCCATGGCATTTTGGCTGCTCTAATTCTGGACATGGAATGAATCAGGGAGCCATGAGCCCATCTGGCTGCCCCCAGTGACCTTGCACGTGAGGAGCTGTCACCGCAGCAGGGAAATTCCTTCCTTTACCTTGTACCCTGCTCTAGGGACAGGCTGCTCCTGGAGCAGGAGTTGGAGATCGTGCTGTCTTCATCCCATGCCTCTCATGCAGCACTTGGTCCCATGCTCAGGAGGGATTTTGGGCTCTGAGCGTGTTTTAGTTCAGATGGCAACAGAGATGTCCTAGGGCGGACATTCTCACTGTCCCCATCTCTGCCCTACTGGAGTCTCTCTGTGGTTCCCCACTGTGCAAATTCTTCCTGGGATGTTGCATCATTCTCTGTTGCTTCTTTCCCTCTTCCAAAACCTTTTTTAAACTGGGAATCCACGTTTTCTTACAGGTGCTTTCCAGTAGGTAAAATGTGGAGCCTTTTTCCTGCATTAAGCAAAGTTGCCCTGTGGGCTGCTGTCGCCTCCCTGGTGTTTGGGGAATGAAACCTGGCGGCTTTGAGGTGATTTGCTGTTCTCTGAAACTTACCTTGCAGGTGCCCCACACCCCAGCTGTGCTTGGTCACATTGGGTTAATGCTTTTATTTAATCAGAGAGTCATGGAATGGTTTGGTTTGGAGGGAACTGAAAACCCACCTCGTTTCACCCCCTGCCATGGGCAGGGACACCTTCCACTAGACCAAGTTGCTCAAAGTCCTATCAACTAGGCCTTGAACACTTCCAGGAAGTGGCAACCTGAGTCAGGGCCTCACCACCCTCACAGGGAAGAATTTTTTTTCTAATATCCAATCTAAACCTACTTTCTTTCAGTTGAAGCCACTCCTGCTTAGCCTGTCACTACATGCCCTTGTAAAAAGAGAATAATGTGCCACAGGAGTTTAGAGGAGAAGCCTGAATGATCTGCAGCCCCTTTGGTCCTGCTGTGATTTTCTGTTTCTGTTTCTGACTGTGTGGATCTGCAGATGGTCTGGCAGATCTTGAAAACTTCTAACACTTCACTTGCTTGCCTTCATTTCATCCTTTTCTCCTCTACGCCAGAATCTCTTAGTGGTGTTATAACCCTTGTAAATCACAGTTATCAGCAGCAATTACCTTGAAAACCGTAATTTCCCCTGCAACCTGTGCTTCCTGCTGCTCCATGCAAATACAGAGGGAAGCAGTAGTCATCCATTACTTAAACAGGTTATGCAAATAATTTTTCTTTGGAAATCTGGAGAAAAGGAAAAACCAAACAGTGCTGCTGATTCGTTTCTGGGCCAGCTTTGCTTGGTCCATTTGGCTGCTCTGGGCAATGTGTTTCCCCTTGGCCCCTGAGCTGTAGCAGGTAAGGAAGTCCCTGTCCCTCGCTGCTGCTGGTCATCCTGAGACGGGCTCAGCTTGCTTGGGTATGTGATGAGTGGTTGAAGCAGACCAGTGCTTAGAAAGTCCTGTAGTCAGCCCTGATGCCTGGCAGAGCATGGTAACTTCTTAACCTGCTTTGGTGCAGACATCCAGGAGGACATCTGGGCGCGGCTTCCCTCTCCCACACTGCTGCTTCTGACTCCTGACTGCTCCACGGGGTCAGTGCTTGAGCTAATGGGGCTCTCAGAAATGCTTGCCTGCTCCTACAGACCACTTCCCTACTCCCCAGGGTACCTACAGCACTAAATCATTTGCTAACCTTTGTGGCCACTCTCACAGGGAAACTCAGCCTTGATTTACTACCTGGGCACCAGGTGAAACAGCTCTGGGGCTCTGCATCTCCAGGGTCAAACTCCCAGCTGAGCAGGCAGTCCGAGTCCCCATGGAGGTGACAAGTGTTCAGGTTCCTCACCTGGTGTTTTCCTGCTCCCTTGCCTGGGGTGATTTCTCCACGGGGTCATTCTTTGCTCAGACACTGGCAGGGCCACTGGAGGCCTGTGCTGTGTGTCGTGGTGCTTGTTCTGCAGTGAGGAGCCCCTTATTTTAACTGCTGGCAGAAGGGAGTCGTATGATAAGAGCTCTGCAGAGCCTTTCCTATGTTGACAGGGATCTGTTTTGTGCAGAGGTGGGCCCTGCTGTCCTGCACACTGTGGTGGTGGTGGGCCCTGGTGCCCTTGGGCTGTCTGGCCCTGGCAGTGAATGGCTGCAAACAGCTAGAAAAATGTCCTCTTGGCATGAAACCCACCTTTTCCAGTAAATCAGGATTTCTAGCAGAAGGCCTGCCTTGGAAGGTCCCCAGTTGTGCATTTGTGTGTTTAGTTTAAAGGACTTGCATTTACTTAGTTGGTGGATGGTTCAGTGGAGACCACAGAATCCTAGAATAGTTTGGGTTGGAGATCATCCAGTTCCTCCCGCTGCCTTGGGCAGGGACACCTTCCAGTAGCCCAGGTTGCTCTAAGCCCTGTCCAACCTGGCCTTGGACACTTCCAGAGGTAGGGCAACCACAGCTTCTCTGGGAATTCCATTCTAGCCCCTCACCACCCTCACAGGAAAGAATTTCTTCCACATATATATTCCATCTGGCCAAAAATTGCCTTTCTCCAGCTGAACATGCACACAACATGCAGCACGTAAAGCAAAGGCTTCTCAAGTGCTAAAAAACTCAGATGCTTTCCTGCTGTGACCCAGATGATACTGTAAAATTTTGAATTACAGTTGCTAAATGTAGGACCGAGTTGGAGGAAGATGAGAAAAAACATCAAATTGAAACTATGTTTCGCTGTGAATTTCACCTGATGGTGTATCTGGGAAGTTTTGGGAGCTGAGAATTGGGTTTTCATTTCAGAAGCCTTGCTGTTAGAGCAGAGATCGCACACGAGCAATCACAGCAGTGCTGCTGCCAACTATTTTCACCAGCAGTTCCTAAAAAAAGGATATATTTGGAGGATGTTGGATTCTGTGAGGTCAGAACTGCACGCTGTAGGTGTGGAGGTGGGCTCTGCAGTAATTCTTGCAGAAGAGTGAGGGATTTTATTTTATTTTTATTTCTTTTTCAGTTTAATTTGGAGAAGTGAGTCCTTTTGTGAGAGGTTGGGGACTGAGAGCTCTTGCTATGTCCAGTGGGTGCTGCAGGGAAGATGCTGCTGGCAGAACTTTGATGCCAGGAATTTACAGGCTCTTGTACTTGGTAGTGTGTGAGTGGACATTGCTTTCAATTCCCTGTCTAAAATCCATCGTTCTCTGGGCTTTTGTGCCAGAGCAGAGGGGACAGCACAGTCTGGGTGTTGCTGTAGCCCAGTGAGTGTAGCTGTGGGCACTCCAGACTATTTTCAGACATGGGGAGACTTAAAGCAATGGCCTGTTCTTAAGAGACTGCTCCAGGCCTTGACTGTGGATGCAGTGAAAGGAGGTATTTTGTCCTGTAGAAACAGGACGTGACTTGTTTCCCATTAAGCACAAGATCACTTTAGAATCTGAAGCCCGAGGTTTCCCCCGCTGGTGTTTGTGGAGCTCTTCTGCAGTCACGCGAATGAACGGGAAGGACTTCTGAAAGCCCCCTGAAAATCCTTGCAGAAGTTTTAACTTTTGCCTGGCTTTGCTCTGCACTTCTCCTGTGTGCAGGCTTTGAGGACAGGCCTGGCTTTGTTCCATGGCCTGAATTTCCCTCCCCAAGCCCGATGAAGAAGGACTCGATGCATTTGAGATGCGCTTCTCCCGTGCCGATGTGAGAGGTGCCTCACACGAGGTCTGTGGCCCTTGTGGGTACTGTGTGTGAGGGGCAGCACAGCCCTGCCCAGAGGGGTCTGCAGGGCTGCTCACCTGAGAACCCACAGTTTGGTTGACCTGGATGCCCCCAAAAAGCACTCAGGGCTGTGGGCTGCCAACCTGCCTTTTGTGGGAAGCCTTCCAGATGGGACAGCCTGTTGCTGGTCTTTCCTCCTGACGTGTTTCTCTCTTAGTAAAGGCTGTAATTAGACCCTTTACTGCAGCTGAGCACAGGCAAAGGGATGTCCCTCCTCTCTGCCCTGTTCTGTTGGGCCCACAATGCCCAGTAGACCCCAGTGCAGAGATCTTCAGGTGAGAGATTAGTGGGCTGGGAAACTCCATTTTTTTATTTGGAAGCATTATTATGTCTTTAAAAACCATTCCATAGCAAGGCTCACGGCTGAGGGCAGAGCTGCTGGACCCAAGCAGGTTTGCAGAGCACCAGCCTTGATATTGCTGGAGCTGCAGTGTAGAAAACCAAACCTGGATGGTGAGGGAAGGCACCCAGCGTGCAGCCACACACAGCAGAAGCTCTTCCTTTGAGCCAGATCCTTTACAGCTGCTCAGCCCAGCACTGAAATCAGCTCTTGGATCTTTGATTTCAAGTAATGAAATCAAAAGGGAAACACTCTTGATTTCCTGGTTTCTCTTTCCTAGCTGAGAGTTCTGCTGTAAGGAACTTTGTCTAATGGTTTCACGTCTCACTTAGCTCAAAGTGATGCTCATGGCTGTGATGGGGAAAGGAGAGGGAACTGCTGGATGCCAGGGCTGAGCCTGCCCTGGGCACTGGTTCATGTTACCATGCTTTGCTTTTTCTTTGTGCTCTTGTGTCTCCTCTTTGCACTTAGAAGGAGCCAAACTTGCATGAAGGATCGAGCAGGGAATCGCTTTTGCAGGAGCCAGTGGTGGGAAGATTCCCTGTCCAGTGTCAGTGCAGGTATCCATGGGCCCAATTGCTGCAGAGCTGCAGGAAGCCAGGAATGTAACTGGGTATCAGAAGAGAGAAGTGTGTAAGCATCAGATCCATGAGTAGCATTTGAATGGGATGATCCAAGTGTAACCACCAGTTCTGAAGCCCCTGTTCTCTGTGGGGCAGGAGGAGCAGAGCTTGTGTCAGCAGGCCTCTCCCAGCTCTTGTGTTGTTTCCACTAGAACCACATCTGCCACTGGAACATGTGGTCACTATTGTGCAGGCACAGAAGGGCACATAATTACATGAGAAATGAGGGTGTTACCTTATGCATTTCTTCACCCCAGAAACCTTCCTGCCCTCTGTGTTGCTGAGGGAAGTGGTTTTCACTAGAATTCAGTATGTGTTTCTGGTATGCTGACGTGTTGGAGGGTGAGGTGTCTGTTTCGGAGTGAGATGGAGCCTGGCTCCAGTCCCAAGGGAGCACACAGAGGTGCTTCCTGGCTTGTCCCCAGCACCAGTGTTGCTTTTGATTTGGCTGCTCATCCGCGAGGGGACACTTTTCCAAGGAGACTTTCAGCTGAGGGTGATGTGATAGCTCTACTGTTCCCTTAGGTCATTGGTGTTTCTGTTCTGGCTGCCTTGGGGAGACCTGGGAAAGTGTCTGACTGCTTCCTGGGTGTGGGAGACCACTGCTTCTCTGAGTGTGAGGTTTCAGATCAGATTCTTTAGTCACCTCCTGATGCACTGGGAGTGCAACCTCGTGTGCATGGCTGAAGCATTGTGTCCCATTAATATTAGCTGGTTTTCATTTTGGTGCCACACCATTTCCCTGGGGATATAACATTCCAGTCCCATCTCCTGGTGCAGCCCTTGGCTGTTCTTCCCACCAGTGTTTTTAATGGCCTTGTCCCACTGAACCATCACCTGGGCTGCAGGAGCCTGGAGTTGGTCCATGGAAGACCACAGGGAGAACGAGGCAGAGCAGGCACTGAACGAACAGACATGGGTGTATTTATATATGACCTTGGAAAACAAGACAGCCCTTGGCATCCCATCCCAGTCCATCAGATGTCAGGTATTTTGGGGGCTACGTGTTGTTGCTGAAGCACTGGCCCGTGTTTCATGCAGACATACCCACAGAGGAGCGAGGGAGCCATGCCATAAATCCCACAGTGCCCTTGAGCTCTTAGCTTTGCTTCTCTTGGACCCTTCTTGCCTCTCTGAAAGTGCCACATATTTCCACTTCACACATTCAGTTGCTTTCAGTAGTGATCTACGCAGGGATGGGGGCTTTGGGCTAAACTTTCCTGCCATTGGAGAACTTTAGTCCAAAAGTGGATCTCTGGGGCTTGGTTACTCTGTGCTCGGAAGGGCAGGTGAGGACATGCGTGTTGTCCAAAACGGTTCTCGGTGTCACTCTTACCTTGTGATGCCTGTACAATAACAAATATTACCTGTTTTTCCAGGGAAGGGAATGAACCTGGGGACTCTACGAAGATCACCTACCGTGAGCTGCTGCACAAAGTCTGTCAGTTTGCCAACGTCCTCCGCAGCCAAGGTACGGATGAAGCAACAGGAACAGTGGATACTGGGAAGGCATTTGACCAGCAGTTTGGAGACTGGGTTCACTTTTTGTGTGGTTTTCAGTCTGTTGAGTAACTCTCATCAATTTGCTCTGCAATGCAGTGCAACTCTGGCTCTGTTGGTGAAAATGGATCAATGCTGGTCATGTCAGCTGTACAAGGAAGAAATCCATGCTCAAAACTTCCTGCTCTGGGCTTTTCCAACAAGCAGTGGGCACTGATTAGTTCCCTGCTTCCTTCAGGGGGGCAGATGAGAAACATGGAGCGTTCATTGGTGTCATCTCTCAAGAGCCATAGGGCTGGTGCAGCTCTAGCTCCAGTAGGAGTTTTACTGTGTGCATGTAAATGTGGAATTAAAATCATGAATTTCTCTCTACATCCTGTTCTTTTGATGTGTGATGTGTTCATTTTGACAAATGCCATGTTCTTTTTCCCTCCGTAGGCGTGAAAAAAGGAGACCGGGTTTCCATCTACATGCCGATGATCCTGGAGCTGGTCATAGCCATGCTTGCCTGTGCCAGGATTGGAGCTCTGCACTCTGTTGTGGTAGGAACAAGCTCTTGGTGCTGAGCTCTGGGGGAAGCAGCTCCTGTTTTTGGGAGAGGAGCTGGAAAGATGAGTTTGATCCATGAGATGAATGGAAACTAAATTAAAATGCTGCTGTTTCCTTGCATTAACTGTGGAATGAGCTATTTTAGCTTTCTCCATCAGCACCTGGTGGTACTGTTTGCCGTGGGTGAACTGCACCAGCAGCAGTTGGGTTTTTGGGGTGGGTTTTTTGTGCGTCCTTGCTTACCTTGCTGTGTGATCTCTGTCAGTTCGCAGGTTTCTCCGCAGACTCTCTTTGCGAGCGGATCCTCGACTGTGGTTGTTCTCTCCTCATCACGGCAGGTAAAACAGGCATCTGTGCATCTGCATCGTTGTTCCCTGTCTGAAAGGGCTTTATTTAAAAGCCAGGTGCACTTGGAAATGGAAAAGGCAGGGCAGTGCCTCAGCTGAGCCTCTCAGGGTGAATTATTGCTTCCCACTCTGAACACCCAGTGAAGCTTCTAAACAGCCCTCCCAGTTGGTCCTGTAAAGCCTGATGTCACCAGCTGCTAATAACTTGTTTCCAAACACTCCTCCTCCATGCTCCTCCTCAAAATCAGCCAGATGTTTGCAAGATGTATCATGAGGCAATCCTAATATAAAAATTCCCACCCTTCCCAATTTTAAGGACATTTTTGCTCCCACTCCCAGCCTTGTAAAGCAAGGGATCAAGAGCGTGGCAGTGGTTGCAAGTAAGGCCGCAGCATTTCCCCCAGCTGTTTTTTGCAACAGTGCAAAAAACAGTGGTTTTAATAATTTCCATGGCATGGAAAGGACCCATGAAACTGCAATCCGTGTTCTGGCTGAGTTGGATTATTTCCCACAGAACATTCCCAAGAGATTTGTTGGGTCAAACTGGGACCTCTCCCAGGGAAGGAATTTCACCGTTTCTTTTGGCCTCTGTTTCTCTGGGCTAAAGGGGTGCATTGGGAAAGCTTTCCCAGCAGCTGCCTGTCAGCTTTCCCTCCCTCCAGTGCAGGAGCTCTGCTCTGCCCTCCTTAAACTGCTTGTTGCTCCAGCTGTTCCCTTGGCTGGGAAGCCCCTCTGATGTTTTCCTCACCACTTTGCAGATGCCTTTTATCGAGGGGACAAACTGGTCAACCTGAAGCAGATTGCAGATGAAGCCATCAGGAAATGCAAAGACAAGTAAGTTTGGATCCCCTTATGAGAAAGGCATTGCTGCTGGAATCTGCTCCTGCACAAATGGAAGTGGAAGTTTTCAGGTTCAGACACAAACTGTCATCAGATGTTAGGGAAATAATCAGGGTGAAATGACTTTGCGAGGCTCATGGGCACAGCATCTGAGACTGAATGTGGGTATGTGTGTTAGATCAGACATGAAAATTCAGGGCAGATAGTCTGCGTGTTGGAAATTTAAACTCTTTAAAAGCCTTTAAAACTCTAAAACTTGAAAACATAAGCTTATATGTCTGTAAAAGTAGGTTACTGGCAGGACAGAAGTGATGTTGAAGCTGGGAATTAATTAGTGGAGGCTGTGTTGATGCCCTGACAGGGCTGAAGGGAAATGAGATCGTTCTGTTAGTATTTTATAGGTTGTGTTGGCCCTCATAAGGGGACAAACACCCACTCTTTTTCTTGAGGTATAATCAGGCTTTGAAAGCCTTTCCTCCCTCTGAATCAGGCAGTTGGTCATGCCTAGGGATGGGAGCAGCCTCCTGATACCTCCTGGGTGCTGTGGGAGGTCATCTTCATGGTCACAGGCAGGCAAATTGGGGATTTATAAGGAGTTTCCCCAGCAGTGGCCTGGGAGAAGAACTTGTGGGATCCCCACTTTCTTCCCAGGAATCACACCTGAGGAATCCCCACTAAGCTGTGCACAGACCATTCCTGTTCTCTGAGCTCTGTTTCTGTGGCTGGTGTCCTTGGAATTCCATGGAGTTTGCATGGCAGCACATGCTGTAGCTCAGCCAAAGCAGCTCCAGGCCCCTGCTCTGCTCCAGTGCTGCCTGTGAATCCCGGGAAGGGCCAGCTCAGCCCCTGAACAGCCTCATCTCACAGCTCCTGCCTTTTACAGGGGATCCCCTTTGAAAAAGTGCATCGTGGTGAAGCACCTGGGGAGGGAAGAGGTAGTGGTGGATGGGACCTGCAGCAAGTCTCCCCCTCTCAAGAGGCTGTGTCAGGATGTACAGGTATGTTCCTGGGGGGATGAGAGGGGGAAGTTGGATTGCTGTGGACCTGACCCAGCAAATCAGTTGGTGCAGAACCACTGCAGTGATTCCCTGGATGCTCCTGTTCTGACTCCTGTCCCTGTTTCCTCCCCTCCTTGCTGTCATTGCATTGTGAGTGGTCTGAAAAATGGTTCCTTTGCCTTACCAAGGTCCTCTCCCTGCTGCTTCCTTTAACACCATCACAAGCTGCCAGCCCACAGGACCCCTGGGCACAGGGGTACATCCTTCAAAGGACAAGGACAAGATGCCTGTTTTCCTCTGCCCAGTAAAGGACTTTTCCTTCCCAGCCCTGTACCTGTCTCCCCTTTTGTGCAAAGACCAGGTGCTGTCCTGCACTGAAGCTGTCACAGCAGGAGAGGAAAAACCAGGAGATCTGTGCTCGTGGTGTGGGTTCAGCACAGCCCCCTGCCATGACAACAATCCTCCTCTGAGGACAGTGCAGTGTGTGCAGGGCACGGTGACTGCGTCAGCTCTGGGACTTTCCCTTCACACTGAAACCAGAAGGAAGCATGTGGGCCAGAGGAATGTGGGCAGGAAGGTGGTGGTGTGGAGCTGTGGCTGCCTGCTGAGCTCCTGAGGCTGCCTGGAAGAGGTCCAGCAGATTCTCTGTCACTGAGTTAGTTTTCCTTGTTCAGGTGTGTTAATTTTATTGGAGTGTTGCTTGGTGTTTGCCAACCTGGCTGTGTGCCTTGGCCTCCTCTGCCCCTTCTCCTGTGAGGGCAGGGTAGGAATGTGAAGGAATGGAAAATCTGGACCAGCCCAGCCTTCCTTTGTGAGGTTTCCCTGGTTGGGTGGTGGCAGGGAAGCTGCCCCTGTGCTGGTTCCTATAGGTGAGTTGAGGTTCTTGTGCAGAATGACCCAAGAGAGACTGAAGGAAGTTCTCTTACCCTTTGGCTCTTGCTGCTCTACTTGTTCAGGCACTTTCTTAAACATTATTTCCCTTGTGGATGCATCTTTACCGTGTCCTTGGCTTGTGTAAGGATACTGGATGCTGGCTCTGTGCCTCTGTTCCCAGCTGTGCAGGGGGTGGTCTCAGGGACCTGCCCTGAAGGCAGCAGGTACCCAGGGAAAGTGGTGGAAGCGGGCAGACTTTTGCTCCAGAGGGCATCTCCTGGCCTGGCCCTGGATCTGAGCGTTTTCCAGCCTGCCAGGATGGTTTCCCAGCATCCAGGCCTGTGGGCTTCCAGCTCCCTGCCTGCAAAGCCCCGTGTGGATCCTCCACTTCCCATCTTTCACTCCCTCTTTGTGGATTTTTAACAGGAAAAAAAGACTGAGAGTTCACAGAGACTCCATCCCAAGGTATTTACACACAGCACTGCCTTCCTCTTTTTGGCACCTCCCCTCTGCTTCCCCTCCAGCTCCCCACCTCCCTAACTGCTCCAGCTGCACAGCCACACGTGCCCTCCTAACCTGGGATAGCAGGTGCATGTTAGTGACAGATCCCACCGCTGCTTGCTGGAGCTGCCCACGGTGTGGGGGTGAATGCAGTGCCACCAACTGCTGCCAGGACCAAATCCACACCCAGAGCCCCCCACGTGCAGGTCGGCGTGCTGAGGGGGCAGTGCAGAGCCACTGGGATGTGCTGTCTGGGTGAGGGTGGAGGACACTCTGCCTTTCCAAAGCAGCTCTCGGAACACACTTCGGGGCGAGGCTGGCAGGGGTCACCTGCAGCTTCCTGGCCACAGGCAGCGAACCTGGAGCTCCAGAGCCAGTGTGTGGGCTCTGCCTGCCTCCCTCATCCAAGGAGCTGTGGCCTCAGGACCTCAGAACAGGCAGGCAGAGGCAAGCCTGGCCTCAGGGGCTGTGCTGTGGGTCTGACCTCCTCATGGGGCAGAGGAAGCTGAGTGCTCCTCTCCTTGAAGGAGAGATGGAAGAGGCAACTGTTGGATGGGCTGGTGTGAGCCTGCCTTGGGCTCGTTTACCTGGTGCCTTGCTGGTGGGACAGACTTGTGGAAACACTTCCCCAGGTAAAGCCAGGAGCCCTGGGGGTCCGTGAAAGCTTTCTAGGTGGGCTCAGTTGTGCCAAGCCATCGAGCTGCTGGTGTCCCTGCACCACATGTGCAGGAGCTGCGTGCTGGGCTGTGGGGTCCCAGTGCCCAAATGGCACATGAACATCTTCAGGGCTGCAGAGAGACCCCGTGGCTGCTCTTCGTGCCTCTGTGCCCCCAGCTGAGGGAGCTGTGGGAGCTCCAGCCCTGCAAGGAGGGTGTGTGCAGGTACCTCCTGTCACAGAGGTGTGGGAAGTGGAGGCCTGAGCTCAGGCTGGGGAGTGTTGCCTGCTCAGCTGCCCCCCAGGCTGCTCTGAGGAAAGGTGAGAAGGCCAGGGGGAGTTGAGTCTTGGCCTGATCTGTGCCACCCTGCAGAGGTGGGCAGGCAGCACAACCCTCAGGGTGACCTCTGCCCGTCAACCACAAGCACTGGTGGCTCTGTCACCTTCAGGCAGCCAGTGCTGGGTGGCTCTGCAGTGGAGCAGTCGCTTCTTATCAGGGTAATTACCTTAAAATGCAGAGAACAGCCATTTTTGGGTCAGCAGGCCAGGCAGTGTGAGCCCACCGTGTCCCTGTTTGTCTTGGGCCGTGCTGCCAGGGGCGTTCCTGCAGGGTGTGTGGGACAGGTGGCTGTGTGGCTGTGCTTGCTGCTTCGCTGTGGGGCTGGGGCAGCCCCAGAGGGCAGGAGGAGCCTGGTTTTGGGGAGAGCCCAGAGCAGCTGCTGCTGCAGGGCCTCTCCTGGTGCTGCTGCTGCCCAGAGGGATTCGTCGCCGTGACCTGTGGTTTGGACACTCTGCTTCAGGTCTTGCAGCCAGACCATGTTTAAAGGTTTTCCTCGTGGCTGTGGGCTGAGAAAAGGAGCTTGTGGAGTGGGAGCTGTGGCTCTGATGCATGGTTTGCATCAGGCTGTGCTGTGAACATCCCTCTTGACGGCCCATGAGTGGGGCAAGGTTGGGGCTGCACTCCTTGTCCTCCCTCTCTGGCCTTTGGGGCCAGCCTGTTTCTAATCTTCTGCTTTCCTCAGACTCCCTGGGACCCAGCTGTGGACATGTGGTGGCACGAGCTGATGGGCAGTGCCAGCACTGAGTGTGAGCCTGAGTGGTGCGATGCCGAGGACGAGCTCTTCATCCTCTACACCAGCGGCTCCACTGGAAAACCCAAGGTGTGTTTCCAGCTCCCTGCCATGGGACAGGCTGGACCATGGTAACACCTCAGCTGGGGAAATGGTGAGGGTCACAGTGGGAGGAGGAACGACAGATATCTTGGGAAAGAGCTGGTCATTCCTGCTCAGCTGCTGTTGGAGCTCAGTGATGCTCAGCTTGGCCTGGGAGGGCTCAGACTCAGATGGGAGCTCTCCCTGACTCTTATGTGCCTTCTCCTCACAGGGTGTGCTGCACACTGTGGGTGGATACATGATTTTTGTTGCCACCTCCTTCAAGTACGTGTTTGATTACCAACCCGAGGATGTGTACTGGTGCACGGCCGACATCGGGTGGATAACAGGCCATTCCTACCTCACCTATGGACCCCTGGCAAACGGGGCAACCAGTGTGTTAGTAAGTGCTGGGTGCTGCCTCTCCAGCAGAGTGCAGATGGTGGTGCTGAGCTGCATCCCTGCATTGCTCTGTGATGGTGTGCAATGCCCTGTGCTCTGTGAGGGAGCTTGGTCGCTGCTCAGGGGGTCAGTTTGTGTGTTGCTTTTGGGTGGTTAATTTTTCAAATGCTCCCCTGCTTCTTTCCCTTAAAAGTACAAGCCAGTGGAGCCAGGGCTGCTGGGGGGTAATGCAAAAGCTGGATCAGGGAGTGATGCTTTCCCTGCTGATGCTGATTTGACAACCTGCTGTTTAACTCCTGTGTCTGCTTCTCCCTTAGCAGTGTAACTTGCATATAGATCAGGGTGCCAGAGACCTGTGCCCACCAGTCCCCAGGGAAATGCGAGCAGCAAAACCACTGTTGTTTTGGTGGAAGGCCTTTTGGGGGTTCTTGGTACTTTGGGTTGTGGTTCTGTCACTGTGGTTGGACCTCTCACCTTTCCCATGTGGGCATTTGTGCTGGTGGGACTGTGTCACTGTGGTGGCCATCCAAGTGTTGCAAGGGGGTGTCAGGGGACATCTGGGGCTGGGGTGATGCCAAATCCATCCCAAGGAAGCAGTTAAGGGGGGTCCCCGACCTTGGCTGGTTTCAGTGTGTGGTGCCCCTGCCATTCCTATGGGCATTCATGCCAGGGTCCAGCTGCAGTGTGGCTCCTCCTGCCTGGGCAGGTGCTGCAGGTGGGGAGCAGTGAGGAACAGCTGTGTCACTGCCCCGTGTCCTCTCAGTTTGAAGGTGTCCCCACCTACCCGGACGTCGGGCGAATGTGGAGCGTCGTTGACAAGTACAAGGTGACCAAGTTCTACACAGCACCCACGGCCATCCGGCTGCTGATGAAGTACGGGGAGGAGCCAGTCAAAAAGTGAGTCCCAGCGGCACAGGGATACCTGGCTCTGGCTGTGCTACAGCAGAGCTGACTGGGAGATGCCAAAATAACCAAGGTCTCCGTTTGTCCCCCGTGGAAAAGAGCTGAGAAGGCTCTGAACAGTGCCTGGAGGGCTCCTGTACATTTTGGGCAGCCCAGGGGTTCCTGCAGGCTCTGCTGTGTGGTGGGCTCACAGCTGCTGCTCTCCATGGCCTGCTGAGCCCCTGCCAGCCCCTCCTCTCTGCAGGCACAGCAGGAAGTCCCTGAAGGTGCTGGGGACCGTGGGCGAGCCCATCAACCCTGAGGCCTGGCTGTGGTACTACTGCGTGGTGGGAGAGGAGAGGTGTCCCATCGTGGACACCTTCTGGCAGACAGAGACGGTGAGTCCTCACTGGGGGGTCCCTGCCACCTTCCCTCCCTCGTGCTCCCCACAGGGTCTCTTTGGAGGTGTTGCCATAGTGGGTTTTTGGGTCTGTGGGGACCAGTTGTTTGGCTTGCCCGGGAGACTCTGGCGTGGCCTGCGAGTGGTGGCTCCGCTTCTCTTCCCTTCCTGGACCTCAAACAGGCTCCAAGGGGATACCTTCCCCTCCAAAGGGTCTCTTCCAAGGTCTGCTTGGACCCTGCTCTCCTCCCCCTCTTTTTCTCCCGTAGCAGCTCCAAAGCTTTGTGCCCAGAAAGAGGCTCTGTGTCCCCTGCCATATCCCTCCCAAGGCCCCATCTCCAGCCCTGCCAAGCAGCCTGTGCCTGACTGGGATGGGATGTGACCAAGCTGATGCTGACAGCTGTGGGACGGGCTGGCAGTGCCCACCCTCACCTGTTTTTGCCTCTCTTTGCAGGGAGGCCACATGCTGACACCCCTTCCTGCTGCCACCCCCATGAAGCCAGGCTCTGCTGTGAGTACTTGTGTTCTCCTCCCCAGGGGCAGGGAGGGCTCCCCAGCAGCCTCAGCAAGGCCCTGTCTGTACCGTGGCTGGGTGGTTGCAGCCTGCCAGGGGGGTGGTGGGACTGTGGTACGTCTGGGGAGGTAACCACAACCCAAAATCCCAGGCCTGGCCCCCTGCACTCACAGGCTCCGTGTACCACAGCCTCTCCAAAGCTGCCCTTCCCCTGCCTCCTGCTCCCTCTGGTTCACAGGGGTTTGATGTGTGGGCTCACCTCCATGTCTCCTTGCTCCTCCACTGCAGACATTCCCCTTCTTTGGTGTGGTTCCTGCCATCTTGAGCGAGTCGGGGGAAGAGCTGGAAGGAGAGGCAGAAGGCTACCTGGTAAGGAAGGGCTGATCTTCCCACCCTTCCTTTGTACTTTCCCCATCAGCTCTGGGACACTCCTGGTAGCACACACACATCTTTTTGCCCAGGGAAGGGGTAGAGTCACCATCCCTGGAAGTGTCCAAAAAATGTGTGGATGTGGCACTTGAGGGCATGGTTCAGTGGTGAACATGGAGGTGGTGGGTTGATAGTTGGACTTGATGATCCTAGAGGTCTTTTCAAACCTCAGTGATTATCCACTAATTCTGTGTTCACAAAAGGGGCTCCCGTGGGTGGTGGAAACACTCCGCCAGTGCCATAAGTGGTTGGGAGCTTTTACAAACTGTTCAGCTGATCACTAAACGCACTTGTGGGCAAGGCAGGAGGGCGGGAACACCTCAGCCAAGCTCCTTCTCCCTTGCCAAGCCTGGCAAGACTTTCCCAGTGGATTTGCCGTGGGCAGCAGATGTCTGAGTGCTGCTCTCTGGCATCTCTGTCACCGTGGTGCAGACCTGGGTGGTTGGTTTGGCTCTCAGTGCCCCAGGTGTGTGTTTTGCCCACCAGGTGTTCAAGCAGCCCTGGCCGGGGATCATGCGCTCGCTGTACGGGAAGCACCAGCAGTTCGAAACCATCTACTTCAAGAAGTTCCCCGGGTACTACGTGACAGGAGACGGTGAGATGGTCCACATGTGTGGCCACAGGGGCCAGCAGTTGAGACCTTGCCATGTCCTGCCCTCAGAGCCCCTTATCAATTGCTCCAAGGGCTGGCACTGCTGCCTCACGCTGTCGTTTCTGCCTATTCTTAGGTTGCAGGAGAGATAAAGATGGTTATTACTGGATCACGGGGCGAATTGATGACATGCTGAATGTTTCTGGTAAGCAGTTGTGCTTTCTGACACCTTGCTGTGTGGGGGGGACACTTGTGCAGCTGTTTGTGATACTGGTTACAGAGGATACCTGGTTTATGGGGGATGGTCCTGCATCCGTGACTCCGCCCAGCAGCCTGTCCTCAAAGTGGCTGGAATTGCTGGGTCAGGGTTATTCCAGGGACAGACGAGGCTGTGACTTGGTGAGTTTCTGCATCACTTCCCCTGGAGACAGCGCACTGGAGGGAAGGAACCCTCTGTAACCAGCCACAGTACCTCTGGGCTGAAGGATTTAGGATCACGAGGGTTGGGCAAGACCATGTGATTCCTAATCCAGCCTGCTGCTCCATGGAGGGATAACCTCAAAGCTGGATCAGGCTGCTTGGAGTTCTGTCCACAGAGGTGGAGATTCTCCCACCTCCCTTGACTGAGTCTTTGAGATTCAGCTGCTTCTCAGCCCATCATTTTCCATACCCTGTATTTAATGGCTCCCTCCCTCCTTCCTTGGAGGCTGTAGCCTACAGGTGTGTCCTGCCAGCTCTGAGATGCTGCTGTCCTTGTCCCTGGATCAAACCAGATCCTTTCATCTGACCAGCAGTGCTTGATCCTGCACCAGCTGATCATTGTGGGAGTTGACCACCTTTCCTGTGACAGCAGTGCCAGGGTGGGATGTCAGAGCACAGGAACAGGAGCAGAGGTGTACAGGAGTGAGTCGTGGCCCTATCCCAAAATGTGGAGTGTCATCCCACCTCCCCACAGCGATGAGCTGGAGCCTAGACTCTGCAGATCCAGACTCTGCACCTCCCAGCTGACCATGTGGGCAGGTCTCCTCTTGCCCAGTCCAGCTCCTCCTCATCTTGTGCTTTGTTTAATCCCACGGCTGGGACCTGTCCATGATCTGTTAAGGGAAGAAGCCTAAAGGTGGGGGGGGGAGCAGCCAGGGGCGTGTCCTCGCTCTACGGGCGAGTGATACCTGGCAGCTTCCCGAGCACAGCTGGAACGAGTTTCTCCCTCCAACTGTTGCCTCTTCTCAAGCAAATCAAACTGATGCTCCCAAACCTGTAGTTCAGGGCCTTTTCCACCGGCAGACCTCTTCCTGCAGGTCAGTAAAGCGCTGCCTCCCCTTGCTTCCAGGCCACTTGCTGAGCACGGCGGAGGTGGAGTCGGCCCTGCTGGAGCACGGGGCCGTGGCAGAGGCTGCGGTGGTCAGTCACCCCCACCCCCTGAAGGGAGAGTGCCTCTACTGCTTCGTGACCCTGAGGGAGGGCCACGAGTTCACCCAGAACCTGATGGATGAGCTGAAAAAACAAGGTAGCAGCAGCCAAATATTTGGGAGGCTGGGCAGGGGGTGGAGGGGTTAAGGGCTTGGGTGCTGCACGAGGTTTGTGTGGCCTGGGGAATGCAGCAGGGACAACTGTGACAAGGTGCCCCCTTGATTAGAGAGCACGGCTGGCCAAGACTAAAATTAGTGCTCCCAGCCTTTGGCTGCTCATGTGATGCCATCTGTGTCTCGTGGGAGCTGGCAGCCCTGGGAGGGACTGGGGTGCTCAGCAGGCTTTTGTTTGCAGCAGCGCTCCCTCTGGCACACTGGGACTTGCTGTGGGGATCCTTGGGTTGCTCTGGGGTGGTGCTCTGGGTGTTTGTGCTCCAGTCTCAAGAGAGTTCTTGCATTGCCACAGCAAACTGGAGCGTTTAATACACAAAATGGACCCATGGCAGCTTCTCTGTGGGAACCCAACAGCGAATCAGTTGTTGCTCTGTTAAAATACTCACAGTGGTTGGTGTAACCATTGTAGAGGTCTCTGGAAGATGAAAGTGTGTGCTCTTGCCATTGGGAAGATGTGCTTATGGCCCTGCTGGCATTGCAGGTCTTGCAGCCCCTTCCCAGTGCAGAGGCTCCAGTGCAGCAGCCCGAAGCACTGCCCTGCCAGGTGCCCCCAGAGCTGGGCTTGCTGTGCCTTAAGCTGGCCATCCTGACTGGAGAGGATGTGTGGTATCTCCTCATCCCTACAATGAAAATATCTCCTTTCTTGCAGTCAGAGAAAAAATTGGACCGATAGCAACACCTGATTACATCCAATATGCCCCCAGCCTGCCCAAAACCCGCTCAGGTAAGGGGCCAGTGGTGGTGCTGGGGGGACTGGACAGTTCCTACCAGTGGAGGGACATCAGCCCTTCACTGCTTGTCCAGGGCCACTCAAATTAGGGGGTGAGCAACCTCAGTGCAGGTCTCTCCCCACTCCTGCTAAGGATGCTGGAGAGATCCTGACTTGTGGGGAAAGGGACTTGTTATATGGGCAGATAGTGACAGGACAAGGTTTTACACTGGTGGAAGGCAGGTGTAGATTAGATGGATATAAGGAAGAAGCTCTTCCCTTTGAGGGTGGGGAGGCCCTGGCACAGGTTGCCCAGAGAAGCTGTGGCTGCCCCATCCCTGGAAGTGTCCAAGG
>JAYRBT010000054.1:2615389-2626810 GCA_036023395.1 Myiotriccus ornatus | reverse complement strand
AGCAACCTGGGCTAGTGGAAGGTGTCCCTGCCCATGGCAGGGGGTTGGAACTGGATGATCTTTAAGGTCCCTTCCAAGCAAAACCATTCAATGACTGATCCCTGCTTCCCTCTCATGGCTGTCATTCCAGGGAAGATCACCAGACGGATATTAAGGAAGATTGCCAAAAACGACCAAGACCTGGGGGACATCTCCACCTTGGCAGACCCGGGCATCATAAAACACCTCTTCAACAGCAGGTGTGACACGAAGCAGTAGCAGCAGGGCCTGTCCCTGCTGAGCAGGACTGTGGCAGCAGCAGCAGTGTCCTGATGAGCAGGTCCCTCAACCAACCACTGCCTGCCCAGGAATGGAACCTGCACCTGTTGAATTGAATGTACCGATGTTCGGGACGAGGAGATCTGTCTCTGGAGAGGCCGTGTCCATGCCCTGCAGGAGGGTGTCCCTCGTGTTCCAGATGGATATCAGACATCTGAGGTTCAGCACAGAGGGATTCACCCTCCTCCCTTTTTGCAGCACCTCGTTTTTGATTTTAATTTAATTTTTTGAGGGTGGTAGAGGGTGTTAATTAACTTTATGTAATTGAGGGGCCCTGGCACCTTGTGTGCAGTGGGGAGGAACTTTGGGGGCTGGAGGGGAAGTGGTGCTGGAGTTGTTCAATGCAGGCAGGCCAGGGAGGTGTATCTGCCACTGCCCACACACCTGATAAGCTTTCCCTTCTCCTTGAGGTGCTGCAAACTGTAGGAGCACTGAAAACACTCTCACATCATCACTGCACAGCTCAGCTTGTCTTGCACCCACTGTCCAAGCCTGCTGCCAGCAGAGGTCCTGGAGCCTGGAGTGGGGCAAGGCTTGAGAGAGCTCTGGGCTTTAAACAGGTTTTAGAGCAATTGGATACCAAGATCTGCTGCTTCCTACCCACGTGGTGCCAGCTGGAGTGTTTTCCCCAATCCAGGGTCTTTCACTGGCCATGGGCACTATAGGGAGCCACGTAGGGGAAAAGCCTTGGTGTGACATGCTCCATGGAGCACCATTTCCACCTGCCCTGCTGCCACCACCTCACAGCTAGATGCTCCCTTTGCTTCCTGGGGGAGGATTGGGGGTTGTTACACCAAAGGATGGTGGGGAAGCAGCCAGGCAGAGGCACCTTTCCCATGGCAGGTGACCCAGGCATGACCACTGATACAGCAGAGAAGCCAAGGCAGGCAGGGCTGTGAGTCCCACGTTTCCTCACCAGGAAAAAGCAGTGGGAGATGTTCAAAGTTAGTGTTTGCTCAAATCTGACATGGCTTTATGATGCTGAGAGCTAAAGACCCCCAACCATCTTTCCCAGGAGCCTGAACACCACCAGGGTCCTGCCAAAGCCATCCTTCCTCCTGTGAAGGACATTGAACTCCGGCCGCGGCTGAGCTGGGGCCGATACCTCCTTTGCAATGTCTGTATGAAAACTGCATGTGAACCATTTGATTTTGCACTTAAACCAAAGGAGAAATGGGCTGTAAAACATGCTGCAGCAGCTGTTTTGGTGAGAGCCAGTGTAACAGGCTTTACCTGCAGCCTGAGCTGACTTTGGGCTGGGGAGGAGGAGGCAGCCGCCTCTGGGGCAGGGGCTCAGGGCAGGTGTTGCTGGGCTGTCGGCCAAATCCCAAATCTCACTCCCTCCCTGCTGCTCTCACTGGCACAGCACCCGTGTCACCTGTACCCTGGGTGCCTGCTGGTGTCCCACGTGCCCCCACAGCTCTGTACCACTGGATTGTGCCACCTTGGTGACAAGGATTCCCACATCTTCGCTGCTCCTCTGTTACTTTTTTTTGTCAGCTGTGTAATTTTTGGCTGGAAACAGCGAGAATTTCATGCAAAATGAAATAAAATTCAAGAAAACAAAATGGAAACAGGCTTAGAGTGTGTGTGGGTTGAGTCTGGGGGAGACAGGGGTGCTCAGTGCTGTTGGAGAGGCTGTGCCATAACCAGGGTTGGCTTTTGGGGATGGGGAGAGGCAGGTTCCTGCCAGCAGGTTCTTTTTCCATGACTGGGATTTACAGGCTGTGAATGTCAGCTGGGGCAAGGGCAGGAACTCTGGTCCCCACCCAGGCACAGCCGTGGGTATCTGCACACCTGGGCTCAGACAAACCTAGCACAAGCAGCGTGATCAGATTGCACATTCCTTTTAATCTCTGGCTGGGGGTAATCAACCCCCCCAAAAAACCTCCAGGAATCCGTTACACAGGCACAACAGGGCTGTTCCCCAGGTGACTGATGGGTGTGTGATGCCATGAGCCAGCACATCCATTCTCCAGGAATTCTGGCTCTGTGCTGCTTCTCTGTCACTGACAGGGTCAGGTTGAGGCTATCTGGGCTCTTCACTGCCAGAAAAGTGCAGCTTTTAGGGCTGAGGAGGAGGAGGAGCTGAAGGAAGAGGCAAAACACTTTGAGCAGGAGAGCCCATGCTCCTCCCTGTCCTTCCACTGCTGTGCTGTTCCCATTGATCCATGAAACCTGGAGGAAGACATCTGCCTGCTGGTGCTGGTCCCACAATAAGGTGCTGGAGCTGTGCCTGCCCAGCCTCTCCTGCAATTCCTTGGCTTCCTTGCCACAAAGCTTCCAGTCTCAGCCTGCCCCACATCCCAGCAGGACTATTTCCAAGGTCAGGGCTCCCTGGGAAGATGATCTTACAGTGGGATGTGCTGGCACAAGCCTGGGGGGATTCAGGGTTTAATAACGTGCTGGCCTTGACAAAAGCTCCAATTCACCATCCCCTTGGGATCTGCCCCCGTTGTTGAGGGATCCTTATGCCAGCCTGTGGAGATCTGTTGGACAGGGCTGTGGGAGGCAGCAGGAGCAGATGCAGCCCTGGACTGTGGACTGCTGCCTACCTTGTGTGGCACAGAGGCACTGCTTGAGATGAGTACCCAGTCCAACAAAACTGGAGTTGGGCAAAGCAAAAGCAAAAAAAAAGCAAGCAAAGACCATTGGGCAAATTGCCCAGGGCAGCTGTCCCTTGTGCAGGAACCCTGAGGATCCTCAGGCACAGGGAAAGTAAGAATCAGAGCAGCAGCAGCATGGCAAGGGCTGGAGGGGCCATGGCATGTGGAGCTGGGCTCTCCTGTCTAACCCAGAAAGCACTGAGGCACTGTGTGAAGATGAAGGCTGTTACTCGCACATCCACCTTTCTCCTCTCGTTCCCTAGGCTTTGTGTGTCTCCAGAAATGCTGCAGCATCAAGGAGCACGGAAGTGGGAGCAGCACAAAGGCCTGTTGTGGCACCTCACCCTTTGCTGTACACACCCCTGCCCCCAGGGGACTCCCAGACCCAGGCAGGCCCGGGAGGTCACAGCTGGGCTGTGCATGGGGCAGGGTCCCCTGGGCAGGCAGAGCAAGGGAACCCCTTATCCCTGGAGCTGGAATCACAGAGGAGAAGCCGGCGCTGGCACACAGGACCTTGGAGCAGTTGTGTCCACACAGTCCTTCCTCACAGCTCCCAGAACAACAGACCTTGGCAAGTGCACCCTACGGAGAAACCCCTGCGGCAAATGAGGTCTTCAGGCAGCGGGTGAGGAGGGTGGGTGGGACACAGCTCCTCACACCAGGTAGGGAGTGTCCAGCACGGCCACCCCGGCGGCCACGCCGCCGTCCGCGTGCTGGATGGCCTTGGTGCGCAGGAGGTGCCCGGCGGCCTCGTTCAGCACCATCTCCTGGCCCTGCCTGCAAAGGAAAGGGAGACTCAGTCCCTACAGAGCACAGAGCTCCTGGCATTTATCCTGGACAGGGCCTGGGCCCCACTGGCCGTTCTGGTTGGATTTGCACACAGACAGTGTCAGGGTCTGGATGCTGCCAGAGCGCCTTTGTTCCTAAAACTGTACAAGAAGGACTTGAAAGCTATGGGAACGCTTCTCTGGGTCTGTGAAGGTTTTACACAAAAGCAGCAGCTATTTAGGGTTGAACATGACCCTGTTCAGACATTTCAGAGATCACCAGGGCTTCATGTGGCTGCATCCAGAACCTGGAAAGTGCTCCCAAAAGTCAGGGATGAGACACGCTGGTTCCACGTGGCCATTACACCAGTGACTGCCAGCACAGGCTCTGGTTTTTCAACAACTCACTTGGCAGCAGGTTCAGAGCAGCAGTTCAGTGTTTGAACACGTGCTCAGAGAGCTCTGCCAGGGGCACAGACTCAACAGTCACGCCTGTCCCCTGCACCTGCAGCTCCCCAGATAGCTGTCCTGCTACTGTGCTCGGGCAGCACGGAGGGGAAAACCAGGGAAGCACCCCCAGAATACGAGCAGGTTCCTCACCTGACGTAGACACCAAAGATACCGAGCTCGGAGATGCACTCGGACACTTGCAGGGGACTGTGAGCCCTCAGCAAGTAATTCAGTGCTGGCTGGGGTTTGATCTTATCCATCAAGATGTAGGAGGTTCTCTCAGGGCTGTCTTTGATCTTCTGCAAAACCTCCCTGAGCTCTTCACCATAGAGGTTGTTCCCTGACAACAAAACCAGCACATTCAGCACTTTCCAGCCCAGCAGAAGCCACTGCCCCCAGTTCTGTGGCCCAGCAGCCCAAATGACTCAGCCTTTGCCTCCCCAGGTGCTGCCTGGGCTCCCCAAACCCAGCACTGGGGCCTCAGGAGCTGCTCCAGGAGCGGCACTACCTTACTGCCATGACTAATCCCCATGGCTACAAGTAACCACAAGCCACACCACCTTTCATCCCTCAGCCCAGGACCAGGAGCCAGCACAGAGCTCCTGCCTCTCCTGGGCACAGCAGAAAGCACAATGCAGACCACCCAGGGGCCCAGCCCAGCTCGTACCTCCACCTTCTCGCTGCGGCTTCAGCACGAACCGTTCGGGGTCGGCGATGGCTGTGGCAGCTATCTTGTCACCCTCTTCACCCTGGAAAGAACGGATGGAAACAGGAAGAATTTCTTCACAGAAAGTGGCTGCTAAACATTGGAAGGGGTTGCCCAGGGAGGTGGTGGAGTCCCCGCACCTGAAGGTGTCCAAGTAATGACTGGACATGGCACTCAGTGCTCTGGGCTGGGTGACAAGGTGGGGATCAGGCACAGGGTGGACTTGATGACCTTGGAGGTCTTTTCCAACCTAAATGATTCTGGGATTTTTGAACACCAAAGCACCAGGGAGCAGCAGGGGCTCCTCGAGAGGCCCCTCTCAGCAGGATCAACAGGGATCTAACAGGACCACAGCAAAGCCCCCCCCACCTCCTGAACCAAAGAGCAACAACATCACACAGGCCAAGCACACGTCTGCATGTCCATTCCCAATGCATCCCCTCTCCCCCTCACCTCATCCAGGGAATAGAGTCCAGCAAAGGTGGCTCTCAGCCGAGCCACAGCCTCGGGGCGGCCGGGCAGCAGCTTCTCCAGCGTCCCCGGGCGGCTCAGCTCCTGCTGCACCTTCTTGGTGCCCGCCAGCTGGGTGGCAATGTCGGGGCACTTCACCGCCCGCGACCGCTCCAGCAGCAGCCGCGCCTCCCAGTTCTGGGGCACAACCAGAGCAACACCCCCGTCAGGAAAAAAACAGCACTCGAGGTTTTCCCTGCTCTTTTCTGTTCAGTTATCCACAAGGGATTTGTCTCCTCCCTCCCTGCTGGCAGGGATGGGTGGGTGGGAGTAGCACTCTGCTGACAGCCAGGTTAATCCACTGCCTCTGCCACTTCTCCCTCCCCAGCTTGTCCAGTGCTGCCACCTCCAGACAAGAGCGAGATCTGTTTTGTATCATTATTCCCTGCAGCCTCATAGTGCTGAGAGAGCACAGAGAGTGATCTGTAATCAAGTTTAAACCCTTTAAGCAGGTGCCAATATCCATATTGTACAGTATCAATTTAGTCCTGCACTAAGAGACCATCCTGTGGGTGGTGATTGGAAAAGAAAACATCCATTTTTCTTACTGCCTGGGTCACCCAGTGCTCCCTGGAGGCACAGCTCCCCAGTGCTCTCAGCCATGCTGGGCAGAACTGACCCTTCCCTGGACAGGGCAGAGGCTCCTGGGATCAGGGGGCATTTCAAGCTCCCAGTGGGTGATTCCCCGAGCAGGATGGTGGGCACTGACCTGCTGGTCATAGGTCTGTGGCACGTAGCCCTCCCTGTAGTACACCACTGCGACCTCCTGGTTGTCTCTGGAACAGAAAACAGAAGTGTTCACAGAGCCAGGCCAGGCCCTGCCCAATCCCCAGCACCAAGGGGTCAGACATGCAAAATGTTAAAGCTTTTGCCCCTTCTCCTTAGCCCCCAGGCTGTTCTGCTCCTGGCTGAGGACAGCAAGCCCTGCCACCTCTGCACTGAGCCCCAGCTGGGCTGGCCTGTCCTGAGACATGGGGAGCTGACACCTGGCCTGTGCTCTAACCAAAGGCTCAGTAATTCTGACACCCAGCCCAGCAGGGAGACAAGAACCTCATTTTCTAACAGTTTTTGCGACTTGTAACCAGGCTTGGGAGACAGCCTGGAGAAAAGGAGGCTCAGGGGGGACCTTCTTGCTCTCTGCAACTCCTTGACAGGAGGGGGGATCGGGGCGAGCTCAGGCTCTGCTCCCAGGGAACAAGGGACAGGATCAGAGGAAATGGCCCAAGGTTTGCCAGGGGAGGTTTAGGTTGGATATTAGGGAAAATTTCTTCACTGAAAAGGTAGCCAAGCAGCGGCTCAGGCTGTCCAGGGCAGTGATTGAGTCACCATCCCTGGAAGGATTTAAAGTGTGGATGTGGCAGTTGGGGTCATGGTTTGGTGGTGCTGGGTTAGAGATTGGCTCGATCTTAGAGGCCTTTTCCTTCATTCTGTGACTGTGATTCTTGAAGCTGGGAGGGAACAGGGTCGTTCTCTGGTGGCACAGGCAGGACCTCAACTCAGCAACCTGAGAGGCATCAAAGCACCCTGCCAGAGCTGGGCTGTCAGCACAGCTGGAGCACCACAGCCCCAGCTTTGGCCACAAACTGTGCACGTGGTCAGGAAGCTGCTGGGGAACTGAGAGGAATCCAGCACTGAGAGGGGAGGGTGCCTGGGAGGAAGTACAGGGAATACACTTTCCCCTCAACTATCCAGCCCTGACAAATGTATTCATTAATCAAACCCAGCACAGACACCAAAGGTCACACCAGCCTAACTACAGAAAAAAACATTTGCATAAAACCATGTCTTCCTTCAGACTTGTACAGCTCCAAGCACATTACCTGGAAACAGGACAAATGTCACACTTGGGACCAACTACCAGCAGTCTGTGATTTGCACGTCCTGGTCTCCACAGGGAGTGGGCAAGATATCGAGTTCAAACCCAAGAGATTCCAAAAGGACATGGAATGCTTACTCCTCCAGCACTAACAACCCAGCCCAGCTCCTTCTGGCAGAGCATCATGCGAGCAGTAAACAGGAAACGGCTCTGAATGGCTCTGTGGAAGCCTCTGAAACAGCCAGGGCTGTGCACAGCAGGTGTATGTGGAGGAGGTAAAGATCCCACAGAGCAATGAAGGCTGTGGCCTGAGGGAAGGAAATTAAGCTTTGTGCATGCAAAATCTCACCACTCTGAAAACAAACCCATGTCAGCTCCAAGAGGAAACAGCACCCTGGAGCACGGAGAAGAACTGCTGCCTCAGACAGTCACTATTTGTACTCAAAACACACCGCCAGGCTTGGTGGAGAATTCCCACTGCCAGCCCCATGTGCCCAGCACGGGGCAGGAATGCGCACCTTGGCTCATACTCACATATACAGCCTCCTGCTGCCATCCAGGGAGCCCTTCTCAAACACATCCCTGAACCGCCTCCGGATCACGCGGATGTTCCTGCCAATAGAGCAGTGGGACAGTCAGCAGGATGGGCACAGTTACTTGAGCTAGAAATCACAGATGGACAAGGAGGATCTGCAGGTTCTTTCATAGATAACGCCAGACTATACTATGGAGCCACAGGAATCCTGCAGCCCAAGACAGTCCCTCTTTAGGGACCCATCCTATGTTTCCTGCCTTGAGGGAAACACCAGTATCAGGCAGCAATTTTCTCTGCTTCCCTTTGCCAAAACTGAACCTTTTCCATCCCAGGGAAATTCAATCCTTACCTGTTCCACAGTTCATTTTCTACACATCGCTGATCAAAGATGTTCCTCTGGATTTCCTCCACCAGAAACATCACCACAGCACTGCAAGAGATACCAGGGGAACCATTAAACCCGCACACCCTGGACATGCATCCAGGATCACCAGCTTTTCACCTCTGTGATCCAGGCTTCCTGCACTGCTCCTGCTCAATTTCTCCTGCTCTCTCCTTACCTTTGGGAACCGTAGAGCTCCCAAGCTTTGGCAATTCCCAAGGCCAGTCCCTTCGCTGGGTTGTTGGGCAGCAAGCGTGATGCCTCCTTAGACTTTCCCAGCACTTTCAACACCAGCCTTTGGAACAAAAAAAGCTGTAAATGCCACGACAGCCCCATCTGGACCAAGGGAGCAGAGTGTGGAGAGCACATGACGACAGGGAGTGCAGCAGCCCATGCACTGCAGCTGCAGCAGTGCCAGAGGGGTCCCTTACCTGTGGACATCGGCCGTGCGGGAGGTGAGGCCCCCAAAACTGGCAGCGATGGTGTTTATTTCTATCTGCTTCAGAGCTGCTGTGCCATCCACCCCACAGTCAAACATGTAATCAGAGCGGTTGATGCCTAAAAACACAGTCTGAAACAGAGGGGTCTCCTGTTGCCTTTAACTGCAAATCCCTTTGATGACCTCACTTCAAAATCCTCTCAGGGCAGATCCAGTCATAGATTCAAAGAATGGTTTGGGTTGGAAAGGACCTTGAAAACCACCTAATTCCAACCCTCTGCCACAGGCAGGGACACCTTCCACTAGCCCAGGTTGCTCCAAGCCCTGTTCAGCCTGGCCTTGGACACTTCCAGGGATGGGGCAGCCACAGCTTCTCTGGGCAACCTGTGCCAGGGCCTCCCCACCCTCACAGGGAAGAGTTTTTTCCTAATACCTCATCTAAACCTACTCTCTGTCAGTTTGAATCCATTCCCTCTTGTCCTGTCACCTTCATTTTGACAAAAACCTCTGCAAGTCATGCCCGTGGGTGCTCTGCCACTTGCCCAGGGTCCAGAGCCCTCTCGGTGCTCCAGAGGAGTTCCCAACACTCGGGAGAGTAAAGGAGCTTCTGGTGCAGGTCCTGACAGGACACATGTCCCTGCACACTCCCACGGCTCCCAGAGGACAAACCACATCAAATCCTCCCACTCCAGGCCTGACTGTTTCCATCAGCACCAACCAAAGGGCACAACTCAAACAGGGCAAGGTCCTGAGCTGGAGGGCTGTGATGAGACACAGCAGCGCAGGGAGCGACCAGCCTGGCTCAGAGCCCAGGAGTGCCACCTCAGTGCCAAGGGGCACAGACCACCAGGATCCCCTGCCAGGGTACCTGAGCCAAGCCCTCCTCCAGAACTTGCATGTAGATTCTGAAGAGTCGAGCTGTGAAGTCATCGACCTTGATGGTGCTGGAGGGAAACACAGACCAGATCAGTTCCCTGATGCTGCCACAGAGGAACAAGAAAATTAACTCTTCTCCAGAAAAAGACCCTTAGCAGGGACATTCTCCAGCACAAGGAGCAGGGCTGGGGCTCAAGCAAAGTGCCACAGCACTGTGAAACATCTCCCCATGAATGCACAGTGCAAAACCACACACAACCCCAGTTTGCCCAGCACAGCCACTCCACAGAAGGCCTCACCTCACAAAAGGCAGAGGTGACTCACTGGCAGGGCACAGGTGGGACAAGCAAAGGCAAAGAAACAGTAGAATTCTGCAGCCACAGGAAGAAACCACAAGTCTCCCTGTCCCTGCACACGAGAGTTCAGAGAAGCTTCACAAGCTTCATCCAACTGCCCCTGTGCTGTCAGGCTACAAATCCCTGTCCTGCTGGAGTAGGTGTGGCTTTTCCAAATCCCTGAGCTACCTGAGCAGCACCTCCAGGGAGCACCTGGGCACACACAACCCCAGGTGCTGCATTCCTTAAGAACAGGCACAAACCTGCCCCCAGCAAGCTCTGGCTGCAGCCAGCTCTGGAACAGGCACAAGCATTGAAACAGCTTCAAAGGCTTTAACAAAACAAAAGGATGCTGGAAAACAGGCTTCTTTGCTCTGTCCCGGTGCCAGAGAGCCTGCAGCACCCATGGACAGGCAGCACAGAGCAGGCAGCAGGAAGGGGAGTTGGATTTGTGAAAGCATCAGCCCTACAGTTATGGGGGACACAGCCAGGGGTGGTCACTCCAGCCCATGGGAACAGCCACAGATAAATTCAGCAGAGTCCAGCAGCCAGGGCTCAACAGGCCCCCAGCAGCCAGAGCTTGTGGATGGGAAAGCAGGGGACATGGAGTGACTGATCAGAGGTCCTTGTGGCAACAGGGACACCTCATCCTCATAACTGTGGCCAGGCAGAGCTGTTGGCTGTGGGACAGCCAGGGGCAGATGCAAAGTAAGACTAAAAGAGACTTCTGAATCCCAAGACTCAAAGATTCCAGTGACTTGCATTTAAGGCCCAGGGGCCAACAAGCTCCCATGTAAGAATTCACAAGCCTGAAACACTGGCAACACTGAAGATCATTGCAGGGAGTCAGCTCTTGGCCAGATGTCCCAACTTCTGAGGCCCAAGGAGCACACAGGCTTGATGGGAATTCATCTTAGGAAAAATAATGCAGCAAAGGAGGCAATTTCTGCTGAGGACAGGACCGCCCACCTCAGCCTGTGGGACACGAAGGGATGGAAGGCAGGAATGCCCAAAGGGTAATAAATCCTTGGCATTTAAAATATTCCCTTAAGATGCAACATGCAGAAACGTTACCTGGCCAGAGTCTGCTCCAGGAATTCTTTGTTTTGACTGATGGCATCCACCAGCAGGTTGAAATCCTGCTGAACAGCATAGGCCTGTTCAAACAAGGCCCGTGGCACCGCGGACGGGAGCAGCGTGAAGGGCGCGTAATTCACCACCTGCACACGGGGGAGGGAGCAGAGCACTCAGGTGCCTCTTTCTCGTCTGAAAGCAGCTTCTCCAGGGCTTCTCAGGCTCCCTTTTTGCACAGGGGTACTTCTTCCTCTGAGACCCCTCCAACACATAAAGCCTCCCACCCCAGCCAGTCGCCAGGGATTCCCCCCAGGTAAATCCCACACATCAGCCACCTCCATCCCTGTCACCTTGTCCCAGGTATGGGGCAAAGGCTGATTGCAGTTGGGAACACGCCAAAAGCAGAGGCCCCTCGGTGAGCCTCTCCCGTGGTTCAAAGGTTCGTATGGGCGGTGAGAGGCTGGGAGAGGGACGGACTCCCAGCACCACAACCGGCAGCTTCTTAAGCCTTCCCAGATCTGTCCCTCTCCCTGGAAAAGGGGAGCAGGGTCGTCTCACGAGCGGGATGGGCGGTGAGCCGTGACCCCGCGAAAGGCTCGGGGACCCC
>JAYRBT010000054.1:2545653-2595220 GCA_036023395.1 Myiotriccus ornatus | reverse complement strand
ATTTTTGAGCTGCCCTTGCAATTGCTTATTTCTTCTGGATACATTGAGGCTCCAGCCTGCTTTTCCCTCATGGAAGCAAACTGGCTGCTTTAGGTATCAAACAAGCAATACTTCAGCATTGTTTTATTTCCTCTTCTTTGGGTTTGGATTTAACTGTTCTTGCTTTTTGATGCATTTCTTTATTTTCTTGAGCTAATCTATTTAACAACTTTTTGGCATTTCTTACAAAGTTTAATCCTCCTGTTTTTGTTTTTTTGGGTTTTGTTTTTTGTTTCTTTTTTCTTGGACTTCTTTTGGCACTAAATGGTCATGCCCTGCTTCTCTGACCATGCTTCTTGTGGCTCTTGCCTGGCTTTCTTGGATTTCTAAAGACAATTTTCTTTCCTTTCTCTAGGCAGCTCTTGCCACTAAAACTGGGGTAAGTGTTGTGAACTCTTTAGTGCTGAGGACAGAATTCTGCTGCACCACAGATCTATGATGGGGTGATGTGTGGGGCCTCTGCCTTAGCTCTGCGTCCAAGGGCTGCCCCAGCACCAAGGGCAGTGTTTAGTTCTCCACTTGGCTTTGTATCACCTACCCTCCCATAGCTGGAAACTTTGGTGTTTCATCTCTTAGTGACTTTCTGTCTTCCTGACTCCAGCCTCTCCTTCAAAAGGGACCATTACTCCTCAAACAGTCATTTCTACCCAGCACAGTGTTTGTCTGGGGGTGAATGACGTGAGCTCCTCTAAAGATGAGGTGAAGCCTCCACTCTCTGAAGACATTTGTGTGTCTCAAAGTCCAACTGAGGTTGGTGGTGCTGAGGGGCAGGGGAAGAACCTCTTTGCACTGGCTGGAGATCTGGTGATGCCTGGACATGCCACCCTCTGCAAAGCCCTGGAGTCGCTCAGCCCACCACGCTGCAGCTGATGTCCTTCTCTGGGGTACATTGTTGAGGCGCTTGCTTAGCTCCAAGGAAACCCAGCAGAGGTTCAGTCCCTGGTGCTCCCAGCACCCCAAGGGCTCAGCCCTTCCAGCAGCTCTGCCAAACATCCTCAGACCTTGTTTTGTCTGAGCCTTTAGCTGATGTACACCCTTTGTTGGGGGGTGCTGGGCAAACTTACAGTGAGACATCTGAATGGGGGGCCGAATCTGTGGGTCCTGGGGCTGCCCCCGTTGAATCTCACAGTCCAGGCACTTTTAGGTCAGGGTGAATTTAAAGATAGCAGACCCCAGGATATCCATGTGACAAGATGCAGTTTGTTGATAACGGTGATTCAGAGCTGCTCCCTCTCCCTTTTGGCCCTCCCATGTTTGGAGCTGCAGAGATGCAGCAGTGGTGGGTCCAGCATTGAACGAGAGGGTGGACAGAGCCCAGAGCTGGTGCTCCTCTCCTGAGGAAAGCCCTGTGAACTGTAATTTGTCAGAGAACGGGCAAAAACTCTCATGAAAAATCCTGCAGGTCCCTGTTCCACCAAGCTATTGCTGTTGTCAAACCCCACCAGCCTTCCTGTGGATTGACACCAGTCTCTTGTTTCTCTCCTCAAATTCTTGTCCTGCTTTACCTGCCTTAGGCATTTGCTGCCTCTTTACCTTTGAATTGGACATGTGAAACATGAATGGAAAAACAAGGCCAGGGGAAGATTAATCTCTGGATTTGCTCAGGAGAGCTCCAGTGTGTCCAGCAGGTCACACCATCTGGGACCTGTGGTGTGTTCCCACCACACCAGGACCCTGCTGTGCAAATTGTTGATATAAAGAGTTGTTGATCCAGCCTGTTTTATAGATCTCTTCTTTTGCTACGTGCTGTGATGTGAATTGTCCAGAACTTTGGTTTGGTGGAAGAGGAATTGCCTGGCAGAGTCAGAGGGCCTGAAATGACTCAGACTGTTTTGTTGACATCGTGTGCTTGCTCTTGGTTTGCATATTGAAGCTCCAAAGGAAGGGGCTAAGAGCTGCTGTGTGCAGAGGGCACAGTAGCCTGGTCTCCAGGGGGGACCAGTTCAGGCAAGGAGAAGCCCACAGAGAGCACTGCTGCAAACCCCAGCTCTGCTGACCCCTAAACTCAGCATGTACAGGCTGGAGATTTGCTCATTTTGGGGTAGGGGAAGTGTCCTGCAGCCTACTCTGAGCTCCTTCAGCCTCCCTGGTGAGATGACCTGTTTCAGGTGAGCGTGGAAACAGCTGCAACAGCTCACTCAGGGCCCTGCTGTAGACCTATCCTAGATGTGATCCCCAGAACAGCCCCACCTCCTGAGACAAGGAGGTGCCTCAGGAGCAGCAGGTTCTCAAGAACACCTAATGAGGGTAGCAGGGAGCCCCTCTCCATGCTCTGTGTTGTTGGTTACAGATCCCCTCTGGCTCAGTGGAGCTGACACATCTTTTGGTTTTTTGTTTTGTTTTTTTTTTCACAGGGCACCCTCGAGGATCAAATCATCGAGGCTAACCCAGCTATGGAAGCTTTTGGCAATGCCAAAACCATAAGGAATGACAACTCCTCGCGTTTTGTAAGTGCCTCAGCAGGACAGGGGAGCCGGGAATGTCTCTGCAGGCTGGATGTGTGGCTGCTGGTATTGTGGGTTTGTACAGTGTGAGCCTGAGACACTCAGCAGGGAGCTGGACCTGCTTCCTGGTGGGGTTGGACTGCCAGGGCCAAGTTTTCCTGGTTACATCAGTGCAGCAAATAGTGGCCAGCGCGGATGGCCGTGATGCCACAGCCTGTGACAGTGGTAGTCAGTGGCAGATCCTGCAGAGATGTCCCTCCCAGGATCAAAGTTGAGGGACACTAAGCACAGCCTGGAGTGCTGGGGCTGGGACAGGCAAGTGTGTCCCTTCCAGGAAGCACCAGTTTTTGCTGAGCCCAGCCTGGCTCTGCTCTGGGCTGCAGAGCTCCTGTGCCTTGCAGGGGAAGGAGGCACTGCTGGGGGAGACCCTGAGCACAGCACAGAGCAGGGGGCTGTGGGCAGGCTCAGTATCACACCACCCCACAGGAGTGCTTAGAGTTAAGAACAGGCCTAAGCACAGGGATTTATCTGCTCTCAGTGAAATTTCTGCCAGCCTGGTATTTAAAGCCCTGGGCAATGCTGTCTGAGCCAATGCACGTTACAAACCAGAGAACTTCACCCCTCCACGGCTCACAGAGCCCAGGAACTTGCCTGGTCAGCAGAAGCCCAAGGAGTGGGACATTAATGCAGTTTCTAGGGGCTCTTCAGAATCATATCCGTGTAGCTAAGTCCAGAACTTACCTCCTGCACGTGTTTTCAGGGCAAGTTCATCCGGATCCACTTTGGTCCCTCTGGGAAGTTGGCCTCGGCAGACATTGACATCTGTGAGTAGACATGTGCCAGCTGCAAGGGGGTGGGAACTCATCCCACTCTTTGTGCTGATGCTGGGACAGCTCTGGGAAAGAAGCAGCCCTCCTCTAACCCTTCTGCCCTATTTCATTCTAGATCTTCTGGAAAAATCAAGAGTGATTTTCCAGCAGCCCAAAGAGCGAAGCTACCACATCTACTACCAGATCCTCTCTGGGAAGAAACCAGAGCTGCAAGGTAAGGCAGCCGAAGATGCAGCACAGCCCTTACAGCATGATGGCCTGAAAATAGCCACAGACAGCTCTGCTGTCAGCTTTGAGGTTCACAGGAATGAGCAAATCCAGCTCACTATGCAGGTACTGCCCTCCAATGCTTTGTAGCTGTGCAGGATCATAGGATTGGTGGATAATTCAGGGTGGAAGGGATTTCAAAAGGTCATCCAGTCCAGTTTCTTTTATCCTCCCAGGCTGAGAAGCCAGACTAAAGCCCTTTCTGCCACTGTCTAAGGAGCAGAGGTCACTCAGGGTCTATCTGCAGGGTGGGAGTGCACTTGGCAAAGCTGCCTTGCACAAAGGCCTTGGGTACAGCACCAACCTCAACCAGCTTGTGCAGATTGGAGATTTACTCATTTTGGGGTGGGGAAAGTGTTCTGCAGTCTAATCTGAGCTCCTTCAGCTGCCCTGATGAGATGACTTGTTTCAGGGGAGGTTGAAAACCCCTGCACAGCTCACTCAGGGCCCTGGTGAAGACCCATTCTGGGTGTGTCCTCCGAGCAGCTCTGCCCTCCAGGGGCCACATCCCACAGAGTGCTCAGGAAACCTTTCCCCCTGCAGAAGGAAGGCTGGCACAGCCCCCTGGGGTGGTCAGCTTTTAGCTGTGGGCTCCTGAGCTTGGTGCTGAGCAGCACCTTATTAGGCAGCTCTGGAGAGTGGCACAGAGCAGTAATCTTATCTGGTGTCACAAGGGCACGGTGGCCACTTCTAAATCAGTCTGCAGCCAAGCCATATCCCAAGATAGCAAGCTGGAGGCGATCAGAGGAGAGGTGGACCCATGTGTGGACCTTCCTGGTCTGGAAGAGGCTGTTCCTCCACCAGCTGGTGCCCTCTAGTTGAGGCTGCTGAAGCCTTCCCTCTGCGTCCATGGCCAAGGCTGCCTCTCTGCCCAGCTCTCTCTGTCAGATTGACCTCACCCTCTGCATGTCTTCCCCCAACAGATATGCTGCTGCTCTCCCTCAACCCCTACGACTACCACTTCTGCTCCCAGGGTGTGACAACTGTGGACAACCTGGATGACGGCGAGGAGCTCATGGCGACAGATGTACGTGGGCAGCCTGAGCCGGGGGAGGCACAACCTCCTCCTGGGCAGCTCTGGGGACCTGTCCTGCCTTCTTGTGTGTCCCCCCCGCCTCTAAATTAGCTGGGAGTTCCCTCTGGTTTATTGGCAGTTGCTCTACACTCGCTGTGGGCCTACAAGAGAGAGCAGAGTGACTCTGATCTCCATAAACTGCCTCATCCAGACAGGGAAGAGAGAGTAATTCCCTACATTAGGAAGCGCCTGCTGCACTTTCCATAGTGCCCATGAGAAGGAAGGTTGTAGAATCATAGAATCATTGAATTATTGAGGTTGGAAAAGAACTCCAAGATCACTGAGTCCACCCTGTGCCCAATCCCCACCTTGAACCCCAGCCCAGAGTGCTACATCCAGTCCTTCCTTGGACACCTGCAGGGATGGGGACTCCACCACCTTCCTGGGCAGTCCCTGCCAATACTAAACCACCCTTTCAGTGAAGAAATTCTTCCTGATGTCCAACCTAAACCTCCCCTGGCACAGCTTGAGGCCATTTCCTCTTGTCCTGTCCCTTGTTCCCTGGAAGCAGAGCCCGACACCCACCTGTCTCCCCCCTCCTGTCAGGGAACTGTAGAGAGTGAGAAGGTCTCCTGAGACCTCAGTTTGAAAAACTTCCTTCTTGTGGACACTTGTGGACCAACCCTCACCTCAGAGTGGTTTTGTTCTCTCTGTGCTGCTTTGTCTCTCCTCAGCACGCCATGGACATCCTGGGCTTCAGCAACGATGAGAAATATGGCTCCTATAAAATAGTGGGGGCCATCATGCACTTTGGCAACATGAAGTTCAAGCAGAAGCAGCGAGAAGAGCAGGCAGAGGCTGATGGCACTGAAAGTGAGTTGGGCTCTGTGCTCCAGACCTGTCCAGCCTGGGCTGGGCAAAGTTCCCCCCAGGGGCAGGCTGGGATAACTCCCCATGCCTGGCCTGTGAAGGTCGGTGACTGTGATCCCAAGCACCCACACTAGGCCCTGCTATAGGTGCACAAAGGGGCAGGAATATTTAGGACAGTCTTTCTGCAAGCCCTAGGTGGTCTCATCTGCATCAGACTCGCGTCAGCAGCATCTCAGGGTGCCACACCCCAGCTGTGCTTCATCTCGTTCAGTCTTCTCCTGCTTTCATCTCTTGCACGTCATTAGACATCATTCCAGAGCAGGGCATCCAGAGGATGAGCCAGGCCAGGATCAGCACTGCAAGGACCTGCTCAGGTCACAGCCTCCCAAAGAGCAGTTAGAGCAGGGTACAGTCACTGTCTATCACTTTTCCTGGTTTGTGGCTTAGGAAAATCCAATGCAAATCATAGATCTAAGAATAGTCAGGCTGCAGAGCAAACCTGGAGGGAGAGGGTGACTTTCCAGCATGTGGAAGGATGGGAAGGGGCAGCCCCAGCACTCCCCTAGAAGGTTTAAGCAGGGATCCAGCAGAAATGACTACCTGGATCAGACTTTGTCATGCTAACATTCCTGAGGGAAGAGTTCTTGTTGCCTGAGAAATATCAACACAGGCTTTAGCTACTACGTGGTAATTAATGAAGATTTTGTTCTGGCAGTGATTTCCCTACAGAGGTGATTTTCTAGCTACAGTCTGCTGCTAGGAGTCTTTGAATGATAAACAAGAAAACCACCTCTCTTCTGGTCACTTCAAATTCTCTGCATGGAAATCCAAGCTTCCAGTGGAAAATGCATAGAGATTCCCAGATAAAACCTGATAAGCACCTGATAAGGTGCTATAGCCATTGTGTCCAAACACTGACTTCTCAGGCAGGAGGTCCAGATTTTAAAAGCATCACACAATACCCAAGATGGGAAATCACATGAGACACTGGAGGAGACTCTGGATGGAGCAGATTGGAAAACTAGTATAGTTAGCACTGATCATCATAAGTGCTGGGCATTTTTTTTGCTTCCTTTTTTCCCTTCCCAGAGCTTCCTTGCTGGCTCCTCATGCCTTTGTGCTGCTTTCCAGGTGCTGACAAGGCTGCCTACCTGATGGGAATCAGCTCAGCTGACCTCATCAAGGGGCTGCTCCATCCTCGTGTCAAAGTGGGCAATGAGTACGTGACCAAAGGTCAGAATGTGGAGCAGGTGAGTGGGACAGGACAGGGGCTCCCTGCCCATGCTGGTGAGTGACTCCTCTGCAGCCAGGCCTAGTGTGCTCTGCACAGGAGGAACGGGGCCTCAGTTCACTCCCTTGGGTTTAGCGGGGTACTCCAGAGCAGCAGGAGATGTATCCACGGTTAGTGGCTTTTAGCAGCTGGGAAAGTTGGTAGCAGAGCTGGCAGATAGCTCTGCATATGAAACATGGCTGGAGGTTCAGTGCACTGTCTTTGAAATGTGGGTTGGATCACAGCCAGAGGAGGTCCAGGTTCTATGGATCTACTTCAGAGACAGTCACACTTCTATGGAGAGTCCAGCACTAAAAAGCAGAAGACTAATCTATACACTCATCTAAAATGATCTTGTGGGAGATTCAAATGCCCCAAAAATGTATCTTGTCAGATTCCAGCCACATCCCAGTTCAGAACTCAAACCTGGCCTGAATAGTGGAAGCCACTCCTTAAATACATTTCAAGAGGATCTTAGGGGCTGGTGTCTATCCAAAGTGAGCTGCAGGCTCTTGACAGGGCACAAGGCTTCTGAAAATATCACTTTAGACTATATTTGTATCCTAAGAATCTTGGAAGCAAGACCAGACCAGGGACACAAGAACACACTTGTGGGCAAAGTGAAACCTAATTTTGGAGCATATACCGTAACCACAAACTCCCTGGATCAGTCTGTCCATCCCTTGTGGGCCAAGAGGAGCTCTCCTCATCCTCCTCTGGCTCCTGCAGAAGCAGGGAGCAGCTCATGGCCTGCCCTGTGCCTTGCCTTGCAGGTGCTCTACGCTGTGGGAGCTCTGGCCAAAGCCACCTACGACCGCATGTTCAAGTGGCTGGTGACAAGGATCAACAAGACCCTGGACACCAAGCTGGCCAGGCAGTTCTTCATCGGAGTACTGGACATTGCAGGCTTCGAGATCTTTGATGTGAGTTCTGCAGGCCCCTGCAAAGGGTTTGGGGGGAGGTTGTGGGGGGCAGCTCAGTCCCCTGGTGTTCTGCAGCTCTGTCTCCTCCAGGAAACTGCTGGCCTTGATGGGGAAGAGCTCCTGTCTGAGTTATCTGGAGCAAACAGGCAGCTCACAAGGGCTGATTTAACATTGCTGTGGGCACATCTCCAGGGATTCCTGGCTACCTGCTCTCACAGCAGTGCAGCTGGGCCTGGCAGAGATCACCTTCCACACCCAGACAAAGCAGAAGGGTGAACCCCTTCACTGCTGGAGCTCCTCCTTCTGACTCAGATCTGTTTTGTTCTTGCAGTTCAACAGCTTTGAGCAGCTGTGCATCAACTTCACCAACGAGAAACTGCAACAGTTCTTCAACCACCACATGTTTGTGCTGGAGCAGGAAGAATACAAGAAGGAAGGCATCGAATGGGTCTTCATTGACTTTGGCCTGGACCTGCAGGCCTGCATTGACCTGATTGAGAAGGTAAAACCCGACTCAGGGCACAGGAATGGTACTACTGGTAGATGGTTTGCTTGCAAAGGCTGGAACAGTGAGAGGTGCTCTGCTACCAAAATTAAATTATTCCCTCCCCAGTCAGTGGCAAGTGCCCAACTTTATTTTCTCCCACTTACAGCTCAGAGTCTCCAGCCCTCTGAGACCTTTTTGACAGAAATTCTGACTTTGTGAAACAATGGAAATTATGTCCCTATGCACTGGAGAGACACAAAACCTGGTGCACCCTTTTCATCCAGAGAACTGCCCTTTTTTTTCCTCCCCACTTGCTGCCTCTCAGTGCCTCTTACTTGATTCACAGCATCTTGTAGAAAAGATCTCCATGCATGGAGGAAACTCACCTTTTTTTGTCTGGGAAAGGAGCAAACCTGTCAGGATACTGGGGAGGATCTTCCCTTCCCAACAGTCTGAAGGAGCTGGACAAGTTCCCAAGTCTTGCAGGCCTGGCCAGTCCCACTCAGACTGGCTGGAGGTCAGATATAGCCTTGAATATGCCAGTGACAGCTTGGCCCCTGGCCAATGTCTTGCACCTGAACCATTATCCAGGTCTCCCAGCCCCAGCCTTGCCTCACCTTGCTCAGTGCCACATCCCTGTTTTGGGATGGGACTTGGCAACGCTGAGCTCCGTCCTGTTTATACCCCCTTCTCCCTGCAGCCAATGGGAATCCTGTCCATCCTCGAAGAGGAGTGCATGTTCCCAAAAGCTTCTGACATGACCTTCAAATCGAAGCTCTACGACAACCACATTGGGAAGTCTCCCAACTTCCAGAAGCCCCGTCCGGATAAGAAGCGGAAATACGAGGCCCACTTTGAGGTGGTGCACTATGCTGGTGTGGTACGTCCCTGTCAGCTCTTCCACAGCATCCCCACCTTCCCCTGGCAGGGACAGGGCTGTCCTCACCTGTGCCTCTCCTGTGACAGGTGCCCTACAACATCACTGGGTGGCTGGACAAGAACAAGGACCCTCTGAATGAGACAGTGGTGTCCATCTTCCAGAAATCCCAAAACAAGCTCCTGGCTTGTCTCTATGAGAACTACGTGGGCTCTGCCTCAGGTGAGGAGCACCCCCACCCCTTTTTTTGACCTTGGTCTCTCCCTCCCTTTGCAGCAAAACCTTCTCACCCCCATGCCCACCCACATGCCCGTGTGCAGCCTGGGCAAAGGGAAGACCCCTTGATCCCTCAAAACCTGGCCTAAGGGCTTTAGGTGTGTGGTCAGGACCAGGCTGAGCTGGTGTGGGGCTGTAGGGCTGTCCTGGTGGCCCTGTGACTTTGGGGTGGTGTGTGAAGGGGTCTCTTGTTACCAGGAGCTGAGGAGCAACACCCAGAATTGGGCTCTGTGGGAGATATTTTTGGTGTCTTTGGCTTTGTTCTGCAGCAGGGCACAACCACCTCTGTTTTACAGGGAGCAGGGGCTGGCTGTGGGCATTTAAGGGGTGTTTGGGGGTGTTCCTGAGTCCTCCAAGCTGAGCAGGTGTTTTGCTGATGTAATCAATATTTCAACCCGACAGAGGAGCCTCACAAGCCGGGGACCAAGGAGAAACGTAAAAAGGCAGCTTCTTTCCAGACAGTGTCACAGCTGCACAAGGTAAGAGCCAGCCCCTCACCCAAGGCATTGAGGGAAATGTGCTCAGAAGGTCCCATGGGAGTCCCACTTCCCTGCCAAGACTCTTGGCATCTTGCACTTGAGCTTCTGTGGCCTGAAGGACCCCCAGAGCTCCTCAAGGACCACCACTAGGCAAAAACTCCCAACACTCTCTCATCCCTGAGCAAAGGGCCTGTGCCTGGCAGAGTCCCTGCCCTGTCCCCGTGCTCCCAGGACAGGACAGGAGGGGATGGCTCCCCTGGAGCTGGGGCTTGTGCTGCCTCTGCCCACGTGACGCTTGCTCTGCTCGGCAGCTCCTTCGCCTTTGAGAGAGCGGCAGTTAAGACTTGTAGTGATGTTTAGATAATGTATTACATGAACATCACTTTAAGTCTGTGCTACTTCTCTCCTCACTCTTACCAGCGGGAAGGACAACCTCTGGGCAGAAGAAAATGGAGGAGGATCTTGCAGGTCTCTGTCCTGGGCTATTTTACAGCTCAGGATAACACACATCCCCATTCCATGCTCACCACGGGAGTTATTAGTCCAACCCAGAGCTTAACCAACCGGGAAACAGCCCAGAGGGGTTTGTGGGCCTGTGTCCTGCCATGACAGCCTCGTGGTGACAGGGCAGTGATCACAGCACCAATGCTGACAGAGCTCAAGGAGTGTTTGAACGACATTCTCAGGCACATAATGGGATTGTTGGGTGTCCTGTGCAGGACCAAAAGTTGGACTTGAATGATCCTTGTGGGTCCCTTCCAACTAGAAATATTCTGTGACAGGGTGCTTGAAGAGGCAGAGCCCCTGCTCAGGGAGAAGTGTGACTTTTTTTTTCTCCTGGACAAGTCACAGACCTTGGGGAAAGGTGTCTGTGGTGAGAAGTTGCCCCACGGTGATGTGGAGCTGTGGGAAGGGGTTCCCTTCCCTGAGCTGATCCTGAACAGGCTGAGCCTGTATGAGCAGGGGAAGGAAAGATTAAGGGTGCAAGTGCTTTTCCCATAAGCAAAGTCAAGGCCATGTCTTGCCTTGAGCCCTGCCTTGGAGAGAAAGGAGGTCCAGCCTGGGTTGGCAGGGCCCTCTGTCACAGCTGTAGGGGGTGAAGCACTGTGGAGGTGCAGGGGGACTCCTGATGAGCCAAGGATTGCAGCCGTTGTGGACCCCAGCACTGGAATTGCGGAGTGCTGGGCACAGAGCTGATGGGCACCAGCAGAGATCTCTACCAGCAATATGCTCAGTCCTGTCTTCCTGGCTCTCCCAAGCAGCAAAACTTTACCTACAAATACTTGGGAAGCATCTGGCTCCTCTCTGGCACGGCAAAACCTGCAGGTGCCACTAGGCTTGTCTGCCAGCCCAGTCCCCTCTGCCGTGGCTCCCATCCTGGCAGGAGCCAGTGGTCCTGCCCCGAGGTGCAGGATGTCCCACTGACAGGATAGCAGGAGGGAATTCCTCCTTTCTCATGACAAAAGGGGCTCTCAGGATCTACTCTCTCCCTGCCTGAGGGGAAGGGGCTGGAGAGAAGTGATTGTAGTGGAGCAGAGCTGTCACCTCATCCCATGTCTGCCCTGCAGGAGAATCTGAACAAGCTGATGACCAACCTGCGCTCCACCCAGCCCCACTTCGTCCGCTGCATCATCCCCAATGAGACAAAGACTCCAGGTATGGGTGGGTTGAGGCAGCAGCCTGGCAGTGCTCCTGAAGAGACCCACATGTGGGAACTGGCAGGGATTCTTGCACCCACCTTCTCCCCAGCCCTTTTCATGCTGCCACTGAGCCCTGATCCCATCTCAGTGTTGATTCTCTGTGACCCAGGTCAATCTCCTCTGCTGGGGAGAAGGAGCTTTGCCAGGCTCCTGTTTTGGCTGTGCCCTGATGGTTGGGCTGCTTTGCACTTGCATATAACAGCAGGCACAGATGAATCTCTCAGAGTGACTCCCCCCACCTGAGGCCCAGGCTGCAGCCCTGGTGCTCAGCACAGACATGCAGGTCAGGTCAACACCCATGTTCAAACCACGGGATGTTTCCAGAGTTCAGACCCAGGCTGCAGCCCTCTTTGCTCTGTCTTCTTGGGCTGAGCACCTGCTCCAGCTCTGTTCTCACCCACAGGAGCCATGGATTCCTTCCTGGTGCTGCACCAGCTGCGGTGTAACGGGGTCCTTGAGGGCATCCGCATCTGCCGGAAGGGATTCCCCAACAGGATCCTCTACGCAGACTTCAAGCAGCGGTAACTCCCTCTTCTTCCTCACCCAGCAACCACACATGTTCTGGGGGGAGACAAGACTTGTCCTGGCTCTGATCTGCTCCCCAGCTTGTGCAGGACTGGTCTGAGCCCCCACATGCCCCCAGTGCATGTACAGTTTGGGATAACTGTGATCTGTCAGGGTTCCCTGGTGTCTGCTCTGCAGAAGAGGCAGGACTGGAGCAGCTGGTTCATACATGGCTCCAGCCTGTGCTGCAGCAACATGACTGGTGGGAACTGGGGTGACGGAGGTTCAGGGATGATGAAGGAGCTGTGCTGTAGTTCTCCTGCATGTCCTCCCTCTGCTCTGTCCCTGCAGTTACCGTATCCTGAATCCAACAGCCATTCCAGAGGACAAGTTCGTGGACAGCAGGAAGGCCACGGAGAAGCTGCTGAGCTCCCTGGAACTGGACCATGCACAGTACAAGTTTGGTCACACCAAGGTGAGACCAGGCAGCTGGTCCTTGGGAGGGAGACACTGCCCCTCCTGTCTCTCTCCATTCCCAGTGCCCACATACTCAAGGCAGGAGATCAGGTGCCTGTGCCATGTGTGGGTGCACCTCCAGCCAGAGCAGGGTGTGGTGTGTGCCCATGCAGGCACTAAATCCCTGCTCCATGTATCTGCACACAGCCCAGGTTGTGTTCCCCCTGAGCCCTCTCTGCTGGTTCACTCCATTCCCACTCCCTTCCCCACAGGTGTTTTTCAAGGCTGGTTTGCTGGGCTTGCTGGAGGAGATGCGAGATGAGCGTCTGGCCAAGATCCTGACCATGCTGCAGGCCAGAATCCGCGGGTTCCTCATGCGCCTGGAGTACCAGAAGATCATCAGCAGGAGGTAGACTTGGAGGGGGGAAGAGGCAGAGCTTTGTGTGTCTCCTTGTTCCTTCTGCACGTGTCAGTGGGTTCGACCTGTAGGTCTTCCCTGTGTCTGGCAGTGGTTGGTGAAGGTGCTGTCCTGAGGGATGGAGGCAGACCTGGGAGAGGTCTGGCATGGCTGTGGTAGGGAGGATCTGGGATGGGGGAGCCTCTGGTTTCCACTGGAAGATTCAGAGGGAGGCAGAATGAAGACACCTGGAAGCCAGGCCACACCACCCATCCCACCAGGGCCAGTCCAGTGTGCAGACAGTAATTCATCCACCATTCTGCCATTTATCTGGCTGGTGGAGAATGGAGCCATGTCCAGGCCTGCAGAGGCCAGGATGGGACATGGGAAATCTACACCCCTGATGATGCTGTACTTGTGTTCCCTCAGGGAAGCCCTCTATACCATCCAGTGGAACATCCGGGCCTTCAACGCTGTCAAGAACTGGTCCTGGATGAAGCTGTTCTTCAAGATCAAGCCTTTACTCAAGTCTGCTCAGACTGAGAAGGAAATGTCCAACCTGAAGGAGGAGTTCCAGAAGCTGAAGGAGGCTCTGGAAAAGTCTGAGGCTAAGAGGAAGGAGCTGGAAGAGAAGCAGGTCTCCATGATCCAGGAGAAGAACGACCTGACTCTCCAACTGCAGGCAGTGAGTGCCTCACCCTCTCTCTGGAAGTGTAAAGTCACTGCCAGGATCCATGGGTAGAAGAGGGAGCAGAGGGTAGTAGATCCCTCCTCCAACCTCTTGCACTTCTGAGGCTCCCTCGTAGCCACAATCTGTCGGGAATGCAATGTAAGACTGCAGACTTGAAGCAACCTCCCCTCTCAGGGATGTCCCCTGGCTCTGGAAAGGGAGGGATGGCAATGTTTGCTCACCAAGCTGTGGCTCATCTGTGCCATTTCTGTGCCAAGAAATACCAGTCCAGTGTTCTCCTTCCTCTGGAAAGATTTAGTTGCTTTTTGACCCTGGTTTAGAATTAGTGGTTGTCCCTTGAACCTTGAAAATGGGCAGTGGCTGTATTTTTTGTACACCTGAGCACCTCGGGCTTGCTCTGCCCATTCCACACGCAGAACTTCAGCTCTGGGCCAGCACACCACGACTCAGAGCCTGCTGGTGTGCTCTGGGACAGTGGATGAGCTCTGGCTCCCCTCTTCCTCTCCCAGGAGCAAGACAACCTGGCAGATGCCGAGGAACGCTGTGACCTGCTGATCAAGTCCAAGATCCAGCTGGAGGCCAAGGTGAAGGAGCTGATGGAGCGTGTGGAGGACGAGGAGGAGATGAACTCAGAACTCACAGCCAAGAAACGCAAGCTGGAGGATGAGTGTGCAGAGCTGAAGAAGGACATCGACGACCTAGAGATCACTCTGGCCAAGGTGGAGAAGGAGAAACATGCCACAGAGAACAAGGTAAGAGACCTCCCTGGAGCCTCAGTGCTTGTGGGGGCACCAGAGACACATCAGGTGTGGGGGAGCTGGGGTAGGGCAGAGTGAAAAGGGGTGTGGGAGAGGGAAACTTCCCCTCAGTGTCCTCTCTCCTTGCCCAGGGGGGTGTGGGCAAATGGTTCTGTGCTGTGGACAAGTGATTTTGGGGCACTGACAAAACCCCCTGGTGGGACCAGCCTGGCCAAGGGAGAAGGGCTGGCTGTTGTTGGGGTGTTGAGCCGCTGTTGACCATGGACCTTCTGCCTTTCAAGAGTCAGGCTGCTGAAGCAGCTCTGCACCCCCTCTCTCTGAGAAGATGGGCTCTATTTTTGACTGCACTTGTTTAGGTTAAAAACCTGATTGAGGAGATGGCTTCTCTGGATGAGATCATTGCCAAGCTGACAAAGGAGAAGAAAGCCCTGCAAGAGGCCCATCAGCAGGCCCTGGATGACCTGCAGGCTGAGGAAGACAAGGTCAACACGCTGACCAAAGCCAAGGTCAAACTGGAGCAGCAAGTGGATGACGTGAGTATAGACCAGTGACAGTGAAGCAAGAGTGGTTTGAGTCACACCTCCAGGAGAGCCCAAGGGCTGTGCCTGAGTGGGATCTGGAGGGTGAGGTCATTAGCAGATTCCTATTTAATACAGCCAGTTGGTGAATAACCCCATTGGCAAACTGCCCCTGAACCAAGAGCACTGGTCTAGAGCACTTCAGGGAGAGCAGTCCTGGGCTGAGGGAATGGGACTGAAGACCAGCTGTCTCTCAGGGCTGGGTGAACTTCCCACAGCAATGGACACAGGCAGGGTGGGGCTGCAGAGGGTCCTTTCCCTCCCTATCCTATCTCCCTTCATTCTCCAGCTGGAAAGCTCTCTTGAACAAGAAAAGAAGGTCCGCATGGACCTGGAAAGAGCAAAGAGGAAGCTTGAGGGAGACCTGAAGCTGGCACAAGAATCTATAATGGATCTGGAGAATGACAAACAGCAGCTGGAAGAGAAGCTCAAGAAGTGAGTGTGTGACATGTGCCTGGGCTCTGGGTTTGCTCTGCTCCTCTAAATAGAGCCTCTGTGTGGCCTCTGCAGAGGGAAACACTCAGAGCCAGTTGTCTGCAAGTCTGGCCACTCCAGCCCTCTCTGAGAACCTTCCATGAGCTGCTTCTTACCCCTGCAGTCCCTTTCCTGTGTGGGTTTGTTTGTCCTCTAAACCTGGGTGTTACAGTGCAGGGAACTTCAGAAGCCGGAAGGACCTGTCAGGACAGTGTTTGTCTTCTTTCTGTGCAGGAAAGACTTTGAAATCAGTCAGCTGAACTCAAGGATTGAAGATGGGCAAGTGACTGAGGCCCAGCTGCAGAAGAAGATTAAGGAGGTCCAGGTATGGTGGGAAGAGCTGTTCTCGCAGCCCAGGAGTCCACAATTCCCATCATATGTAATGTGCTGGGGAATCTGCTTGGGCCAGTCCTTCTCTGAGCACAGAGGCATCTCCTTGGAAAAATAGTGATGGACAAAGCTGGCCTGGTTAGCAGAAGCAAAGCTCTCTGCCAAAATGTGGTGGGCTGAAAATTAAAGAATGAACTATTGAGATGAACTCTAGCATCAACCTGAGGGACAGCTTCTAGAATGTAGCTCTCTGTCCAAAATAAAACCTTTGATCCAGCGCCCAAACTCTGAAAATCCAAGTCTGGTGAGCTGGGCTTCTTCCTGTCGGAGACAGGTCCCCTCATTCATGGAAGTTCCCATGACAAGAAGCTAATACCAGCCTGGATCCTGATGGCAGGGCACAGAGGAGAGCAGGAGATGCACAAAACACACTTGCAAGGAGCACTGGGAACTCCTGCCTCCCAAAACAGCCTGATCATTTGCTCCAGACTTGTGTCTTGTAGCTCCCCATTTTCTGTGGAGATGCCTCGCTCTGTTGTGGAGAGCAAAGATGCCAGAGCTTCGCGCAGGGCCTGGAGCATCTGCCTTGCTCTGTCCCCGCAGGCCCGCGTGGAGGAGCTGGAGGAGGAGCTGGAGGCCGAGCGCGCAGCCAGAGCCAAGGCGGAGAAGCAGCGGGCAGAGGTGTCCCGGGAGCTGGAGGAGCTCAGCGAGCGGCTGGAGGAGGCCGGCGGGAGCACGGCCACGCAGCTGGAGCTGAACAAGAAGCGGGAGGCGGAATTCCTGAAGCTGAGGCGGGACCTGGAGGAGGCCACGCTGCAGCACGAGGCCACGGCGGCCGCGCTGCGCAAGAAGCACGCGGACAGCGTGGCTGAGCTGAGCGAGCAGATCGACAACCTGCAGCGCGTCAAGCAGAAGCTGGAGAAGGAGAAGAGCGAGATGAAGATGGAGGTGGACGACCTGTCCTCCAACGTCGAGTACATCACCAAGAACAAGGTGGGTGCTGGTCCTGCACGGGACTGGTTCGTCCCGTCTGTGAACATCAGGGCAGCTGGCGGTGGTGGGTCCGTGGGGTGGTGTCCCAGGGAGCTCTTTCACTAAATCACAAAATCAGCTGGGTTGGAAAAGACCTCTGAGATCATCAAGTCCAACCTTTGATCCATTACCACCTTGACTACTAAACCATCTCACTGATGCCACATCCAGTCTCACCGTAAACACCTCCAGGGATGGTGAATCCACCACCTCTCTGGGCAGCCCATTCCAATGGCTGATCTCTCTCTGTAAAGAACTTCTTCCTAATGTCCAACCTAAACCTCCTCTGGCACAGCTTCAGACCATGCCCTCTTGTCCTACTGCTGGTTCCTGGGAGAAAAGACCAATCCCCCCTGTCTCCCCCCTGCTGTCAGGGAGTCGTAGAGAGTGATGAGGTCTCCCCTGAGTGTCCTCTTCTTTAGGCTGAACAAACCCAGCTCCCTCAGCTGCTCCTCATAGGAATTGTGCTCCAGTCTCTTCATCAGCCTTGTTGCTCTTCTTTGGACACACTCCAGCCCCTCAATATCCTTCCTGAGCTGAGGGTCCCAGAACTGGACAGGTTGCCATGGCTGAGTCCCTGTTTTTCCCCCCTCGTCACTATGGCAGTGATTTGCTTGTCCTGGTCGAGACTGGAGGCTCCGGGAGGGCATTTCCTGGGAGACAGAGTTCAGACAGCCACTGTCAGATTAGCAGAGACACAAGATCCCTGGCAGGCTCCTGCTCCCTGCCCCGTGTGCCCATGGGCTCCACGGAGCAGGGCAGGGAGTCCCACGCTGGCAGGACGGTGCTGCCAGGCCCGAGCTGGGCTCACACAGGCCGTGCTTGGTGCCTGCAGGCCAACGCTGAGAAGCTGTGCCGCACCTACGAGGACCAGCTGAACGAGGCCAAGGCCAAAGTGGATGAGCTGCAGCGGCAGCTGACGGACGTGAGCGCCCAGCGGGGCAGGCTGCAGACTGAGAACGGTGTGTGGGGCAGAACAGGGGGCACGCAGCTGCCTCGGGGCTGCCATGGGTGGGGGTGCCAGGGTACAGCCAGGCAGGCTGTCCTCCTTCCCCCAGAGACCCCATCAGGAGGAGGGGTTCCTTTGCCTTTAGCTGCTTGCATCTCTGCCCATGGCCCATCTTGCCCATGTTGGATGCAGCTGGGACTTCTGAAGGCACAGGCTCTGGGGAGTAAAGGCACTCTAGGGAGGGCAGGAGAATGCACATCGCAGCCCTTCAGCCCCAAAGTAGCTGGTTTTGCTCTGTTTGAACCCAGGGGAGCTTAGCCGGCTGCTGGAGGAGAAGGAGTCCTTCATCAACCAGCTGAGCCGTGGCAAGACCTCATTCACACAGAGCATCGAGGAGCTCAAGAGGCAGCTGGAGGAAGAGACCAAGGTGAGGCTCCTAGGGCACGGCTGATCTCTGAGTGACAAGGATCACAGGGAATGCCGCGTGTGTCACTCTGTGGCAGTGGCCCAGGCTCTTGGACTGGGGAGGTGGGACATACCCTGCACACGAGGCAGCTCTGAACCTTGGGAAGAGCCTGGCAAGAACGGAAGTTCCCTCCTGCTGCTCCCAGTGCCACGGCCAATGTCCTGGAGCTTGGGGCCAGCTGCTGCTCTCACAAGGGCTGCTCTCCCTCCCTCAGAGCAAGAACGCCCTGGCCCATGCCCTGCAAGCCTCCCGGCACGACTGTGACCTGCTGCGGGAGCAGTACGAGGAGGAGGTGGAGGCCAAGAGCGAGCTCCAGAGGAACCTGTCCAAGGCCAATGCTGAGGTGGCCCAGTGGAGAACCAAGTACGAGACTGATGCCATCCAGAGGACTGAGGAGCTGGAGGAAGCCAAGTAAGTCCCGTGGCACAAGTCGGGTGGCAAGTCTCCATTCACCAGCGGGGCTCTCCTAGACCCCAGGGTGACCCTTCCACGCGGATTTGAGGCTGCTCAGAGCAGCGGGGTGGGGTGACACTCGGGCAGGGAGCGCTCACCCCAGCTGCTGTGGGCAGGAAGAAGCTGGCCACCCGGCTGCAGGAGGCGGAGGAGGCCGTGGAGGCCGCCCACGCCAAGTGCTCCTCGCTGGAGAAGACCAAGCACCGGCTGCAGACGGAGATCGAGGACCTCTCGGTGGACCTGGAACGCGCCAACTCCGCCTGCGCTGCCCTGGACAAGAAGCAGCGCAACTTCGACAAGATCCTGGCCGAGTGGAAGCAGAAGTACGAGGAGACCCAGGTGGAGCTGGAGGCGTCGCAGAAGGAGTCGCGCAGCCTGAGCACGGAGCTCTTCAAGCTCAAGAACGCCTACGAGGAGTCCCTGGACAACCTGGAGACCCTCAAGAGGGAGAACAAGAACCTGCAGGGTAGGACTGGGCTCAAGCTCTCCCCGTGGGCTCTGCCCAGGCTCCTGCTCCCACGGGCAGCCTCCTGCACCCCTGTCCTCAGGCCGGGGTGGGATTGGGTCCCTTCTTGGCCAAGAGCAGACCTTGCTGCTCAGCCCATCCCTTGGGAGGGATACAGCAGCCCTGCCATGATGCCAAAATGTGTCCTGCCCTCTGGCTGGGGACCTCTGGGAGGTCAGGCAGAGCCACTTGACTCCTCTTCCCATATGGTGCATGATTTGCTGCCAAGTGCCACGGCTGTGGCATGACACTGCCCTGGGGGTGTTGCTCTTGGACAAACAGGTCTCCCCAGGTCCTTTATGTCCTTCCCATTCCCTGTTCATCACCCAGACTTCAGAAATGTTCCCAAGCATAACCTCAGCTGGGACTAGGTGGAAATCAGCTGAGCTTGGGGCGAAGGGATGGGGATCTCACCTTTGCAGGACTGGTCCCATAAACTCCTTCCTGACCAAATGCCTTCTGTCCCTGCCAGAGGAAATCGCTGATCTGACTGACCAGATCAGTCTGGGTGGCAAAACCATCCATGAGCTGGAGAAGGTGAAGAAAGCCCTGGAGAGTGAGAAGAATGATATCCAGGCAGCTCTGGAGGAGGCTGAGGTGAATCCTTACTTCTCACATATTCCTGCTGCCCTCAGGAGCCACTGGCCCACCCTGCAGCTCTGGTCAGGTGCTGCTGGAGGGTGACAACCCCTGAGCCAGGCTCTAACCCCTGGGAGGTCATTCGTGGGGGTTCTGCAAGCACTGCAGGCACTGGGGTGGTTCCACCTGCCTCGTTCCCCATAATGCTGGGCTAGGGGGTAAGGCCAGGCTGCCAGGCTGGAGTGGGTGGCCCCCTCCCTCAGGAACCACTTTCCTATGGCTGAGCTGTTTCTAGGGAGCCCTGGAGCATGAGGAGAGCAAGACTCTGCGCATCCAGCTGGAGCTGAACCAGATCAAGGCTGACATGGACAGGAAGCTGGCGGAGAAGGACGAGGAGTTTGAGAACCTGAGGTGTGTGGGGTGAGGGGACAAGGGTGGGCCATGGCTATGGGGGCAGAGCTGGCACCGTGGCCCTGGCAGGGCTGCCCCAGGCTGGCTGTCCCCAGAGGGCCATGGCTGATTCACCATCTCCCCCGCAGGCGCAACCACCAGCGCGCCATGGACTCCATGCAGGCCTCGCTGGACGCAGAGGCCCGGGCCAAGAACGAGGCCGTCCGGCTGAGGAAGAAGATGGAGGGAGACCTGAACGAGATGGAGATCCAGCTGAACCACGCCAACCGCCAGGCTGCCGAGTTCCAGAAGCTGGGCCGCCAGCTCCAGGCCCAGATCAAGGTTGGGCGGTCGCGGTGGGACAGGTTGGGTGCTGTCCCTGCCCGGCCCCCTCCTGTCCCCACTGACCCCGCGCTGCCCCACAGGACCTGCAGATCGAGCTGGATGACACCCAGCGCCAGAACGACGACCTGAAGGAGCAGGTGGGGGCCCTGGAGCGCCGCAACAACCTGCTGCTGGCAGAGGTGGAGGAGCTGCGCGCCGTGCTGGAGCAGGCGGAGAGGAGCAGGAAGCTGGCGGAGCAGGAGCTGCTGGAGGCCACCGAGAGGGTCACCCTGCTCCACTCCCAGGTGAGGCACTGCTAAGTGCCACATCTCTGCTGCCAGGAGAGCCAGGAGCCTCTCCACTGGCCACGGTGAAGGGCCAGCCCTGGTCATGCAGAACCTGCTCTGTCTGCAGAACACGGGCCTGATCAACCAGAAGAAGAAGCTGGAGGCAGACGTCTCCCAGCTGAGCGGAGAGGTGGAGGATGCGGTGCAGGAGTGTCGCAACGCCGAGGAGAAGGCGAAGAAGGCCATCACGGATGTAAGAGCGTGGCGGGCACTGGGCTGGGTGGTTTGGGGTGGGAGGAGAGGGGAGGGTCTCAGAACTTCCCCCCGTGTCTGGCAGGGCTGCCTGGCCTTGTGGTGATGCCCCCTTGCTTTTGGCCTGGCAGGCTGCCATGATGGCAGAGGAGCTGAAGAAGGAGCAGGACACGAGCGCGCACCTGGAGCGGATGAAGAAGAACATGGAGCAGACCATCAAGGACCTGCAGATGCGCCTGGATGAAGCGGAGCAGATTGCTCTCAAGGGGGGCAAGAAGCAGATCCAGAAGCTGGAGGCCAGGGTGAGAAGGCAGGGGCAGATCCCTGGTGTTGTCCCCCAGAAGCCAACTCCTGGTGCTGCCCTGGCCCCTGTCCCATCCCATCTCTCTGGGACCAGGTGGTGCCTTGGGGGGAACAAGGACAGTCCCCATGGACCTGCAAGCCTGGGCCTGGTTCCCAGCCTGTGCTCAGGGTGGTTTAGCCTCTGCTGTGGCTTCTCTGAGCTGGGAAGGTGACTTGGCCCCAGCTGTGCCCAGGAGCAGGGTGCTGAGCCGGGCTGTGCCACCTGCAGGTGCGGGAGCTGGAGGGAGAACTGGACACAGAGCAGAAGAAGATGGCTGAAGCCCAGAAGGGCATCCGCAAGTACGAGAGGAGGATCAAGGAGATGAGCTACCAGGTACAGCAGCCCCAGGCACAGCCCCAGCACAGCGGCACGTGGCTCAACTCCCTCTGCTCAGCCTCTTGTGTTACCCAATAACCCACTCGCTCAGCCCAGCCCAGCCTGGGCTTGTTCTGGGCTCTGTGCAGGGACTGACACGAGTGGGACAGGTTTGTCTCTGCCACAACATGCACATCCTTCTCTGTGTCCTTCTGCCCGTTTCCCAGCAGCTCCTGAGCTGGGTGATGGGACACAGGGAGGGAACCAGGGGGCAGATGTTGTGACATGGGGCTGGGTTGGCCTTTGTGTGGGTGTTGAGGGCCCTGGCACCACTGGGACTCTCCGAGAAAGGTGGGAGGCAGGTGGACCCTGAGTGGGGGTGCTGCTGAGGTCCTGCTAACAGAGCTGGGGCATTGCAGGCTGAGGAAGATCGGAAGAACCTGACTCGGATGCAGGACCTGATTGACAAGCTGCAGAGCAAGGTCAAGAGCTACAAGCGCCAGTTCGAGGAGGCCGTAAGTGCCCAGCACAGCTCTCCTGGAGTGGGAAATGGGGCTGTCCCTCCCTGGGACTGTCTGGCATGGCTGCAAAGGGCCTTGAGGGCGAGGTGGGGAGCTGTGCCCCACACACCCACCCCTCCCCTCACCCCACCCAGGAGCAGCAGGCCAACTCCAACCTGGTGAAGTACCGCAAGGTGCAGCACGAGCTGGATGACGCCGAGGAACGCGCCGACATCGCCGAGACACAGGTGAACAAGCTGCGCGCCCGCACCAGGGACGTCGTCCTCTCCAAGGTGAGCACAGCTGGCCTGGGGCAGTGGGGAGGAGGGCAGGGGCTCCTGCCAGCCCTGGAGCCAGGGCACTGACCACCCAGCCCACGGCCACATCCTGCCCTGACCTGAACGGTGGCACAGCACTCCCTCCTCCAGATCCCAGCTCTCACCAAAGCCCTTTTGGGTTTTTTCCAGCATTAGGAGCCTAAGTGCCCACCCTGCCCCGTCCCAGCTGCTGCTGTAGGTTGGAGGCAAGTGGCTGCAACAGTCACCACCAGCTTTGCACCGTGTGAATAAATGTAGATCTGCCAGGACTTGCTCTGTTGTGTCTGTCCCTGGGTAACCTTGGCCTCTGCCGCTGGGCCAGCTGGGGTCTTTAGGGACATCTTTTCACAGCCAGGTAGGGGCAGAGGAGAGGTCCAGGCCTTGTTCTTCCAGCTCTACAGCCCTGACTTGGGACAAGTTTTGGGAACAGAGCCCTTTCCTCATCCCTCCCCACCAAAACACATCTCTCAGCTGAAGGGTGAGGCAGGGCAGGGGAGGCAGAACAGACCTCAGCCACTCCTCCTGAGAACATAAAACCCCCAACTACAGCCCTGCAGGGCACGTGGAGGGTTGTTACAGCTTTGGCAAAGTCACTGCAAAGAAAGACACCTCCACTCTTTTCTTTAAAATAGATTCCTTTAATAGTTTCCATTTGTTAATTTGCAGTTAGTAAATTGGCATTAATCAGGGCAGCATGAACCTCAGCAATCCATGGGGAGAGTGAAGATTTCCAGAGGTATTTGTTAAGTGACAGGGGTTGCACTTTCTCCCTTGTCCCAGCTCCCAACCTGCTGCCATCTCTGTGGAGCCAGTGGCCTCTCCCAGCACCACCTGCCCCTGCTCTCCATAAATAACACCCAGGGACGAAGGACAGAGGGGTCTGGTCCCTCTCAAAATGAGATTCCTGAGGCATCTGGCACGGACAGGAATGTAGCCCCAGTTAGGAGGCACCTGTGACCCTCTGCACTGAGGCAGAGCCTCTCCCTGGAGCCCAGCTCTGTCCTTGGAGGAGCTGCCATGGGTTTCTCCTCTGTGTCTTTCTCTGCCCCTCCTGCCTCAGCCCCAAAGCAAAGCCAAGACACCTCAAACAGGGGAGGACCCAAACATGCCTGTGCTCCCAGGCCTGGGAGCAGATGGGATGGGGTGGGCTCAGCTCAGCCTCCCAGGGGCTCGTGGCCAAGGCCCGAGGCAGCTCAGCCCCAAACTGTCCTTAAAACAGAGAGGGGAGTGAGACTGGGCAGGGTCAGAGCAGCAGTCAGTGGATGCACCAATCAACTACACTGTGGAAAAGGCATCCCTTAACTTAAAAGCCTTTTAATTTGAAGCATTTATTTGAAGTGTACATCTATTACAGTTAAGAAGAAGCAAAGATACACCAAAAACACAAATACCCAAGAACAAAAAAGTACAGATGAGAAAGAAATTAGCTGAGGGGAGGGGCAGGGTGGGGGTGACCTGGTGCAGAACAGAGTTGCAGCTGCTGTAGGGAGGAACTCCCCAGGGTGATCCCACCTGAGCAGCCCCAAGGGAGGGCCACCAGGATCCCCAGGAGCTCCTGGTTTATGCACAAGCTCAGCAGCTCTGACCACCCTGCACGTCCATAGCAGGACACCGAGGGGTGAGAGAAGCAGGAGGAGAAGGGAGATGTTCAGAGACAGGTCCTGCCCTTGGGACTGGAGCCTTGTTCGCTCCTCCACCCCCAGCACTGGGAGCCTCAGGGTGGGATTCATTCTGCTGGAAACGATGACACAAAATGCTGTCGCTCTGGGACATCCTCACCCCTCCAGAGCCTGGACAGAGCTGAAGTCAAGTCATCTCATAAAATAAGTTAGAAAATGTAAAAAAAGAAAATATTCAGATGCATGTTTCAAACCTGTTTTCTTTTAGCTGGAGCTGCAAGACACTTTTTTTAACTAAATGTAGTGGCTGTATCTCATTCCTGGGAATCTGTCTTGGATAACACAGTGTTGGTGAGCAGGCAGGGCACGTGCAGGTTTGGCAATGAGGACTGCCAAAACCCAATTCCCCCTTTCCCAACATACCCTACAAAGTTACTTTCAGGAACAGGAGTGTTTATTCCCAGCATTTAACACATTCTGATTAAAACAGATGCAGGAAATACGGACATCTCCAGTAAATATTGCACTTCAAGATTAATGTGTGTGTTGATATTAAGGACTGAAAGCAAAAGACTGACATAAGACTTCCAGGCATAGCAGGTTAACATCAAGAGCAATGGTCCTGAAAAGGATTTTAAAACCAGATTAGTTACCCAAGAGAAGGGACAAGCCGCAAGTTTAAAAAATTAGTACATTTTAATGCTAGTGCTCCGTGAAAAAGCCAACCCCTGTTGCAATTCCACCACTGCTCTCAAATGTCTCTGTTCTCTGCAGCTTTGTAAAACACCTCCAGGTGGGAAGGATCTGCAGGAAAGACAGCAGGAGGAGAGGTTCTCTCCTAATGCACAGATTTAGTACCAAATGATCCAAAAGGAGATGATGAAGAGGTGACTGGAGCTAGGGCTCTCAGGAATTAAAAGCACACACACACACACTCATGCTCTACCCAACCCTAAACCCCTGATTCCAAACCCCAGCAGAAAGGTTACACCTGAAGGGGGTCCCTGTGGGGGCTCTGCACGTGGCTGGTGTTGGGATCCTGGTCAGACTGGCTCCTTGGACCTCACATTTGGAGGGCAATTGCTGTGCTTTTGACTTGCCAGGAGAGAGCCACAACTCAATTGGCACATACAGAGTATCCTCACTGTCAGCAAAACCATCTCTGACCACCCTGCTGGACTGGGAGAGAGAGAGAGGAAAAAAAATAAACAGAGGCTGGTTTTTGCAGGTGGTTATTTTTATCCCAGAACAACTGGAAGATACATCCCTGAATGTGCTGCCCAGAGAGCTGCCCAAAGTCTCATCGGTCAGAGATCAGAGCTGGGGACCGGGAGGGGCTGGGGTTTGACAGTGCTCCTCAAACTCACACACACACTACACAGCGTATCCCTGAAAATCCACGGGCTGCAAGGGACCCTCCAAGCGCTGTCCATCGGAAGCTGGAGCCAAGGATTACTCCTCCACAAAGTCTCTGTCAATGTCCATGTACGCCTCGTCGATGTAGCTGACTATGGCACAGGGGGACGTCCGGTCCGGACTGAGCAGTATAGATACAGTCTCTTTCCAGTAGGTAAAACTAATACAGGAGCTCTGTGGGGAGAGATAAAAGGATGGTTGGAGTGGCCCACAGCGCCAACAAGCAGCACAAGACTCGTCCCAAAGGCACTCAGCAGAGAGAACTGGAAACTGCTCCCTGCTCATCCCGAGCTCCCCAGCCCTACCGTGTAACCAGCGCCGTGGATTCACCACCCAGCCCTCCCTCCCTGGGGCCTGGAGCAAAGGGCTGGATGCACCAACCACACCCCCCACAACCAGCCTCCCCCGTCCAGTATATATAGAGATACAGATACAGACACTGTGCCTCCATACAGGGCCTTCCAGCACCTCTGCCTGGGCCAGTACACCCACACGACCCCAAACTTCCCCTTTGCTGTCCAGTCTGAGCACACTCTGGGTCCCTGCAGTGCTGCAGAGACTGGCAGTGCCTCCCACCCTTGGGAAGACACAGAGGCAACACCCCCTCCCTGCTCACATCCCTCCTGCATCATTCCCTTACAGCCAAAAGGCCACTCTGGCAGAACAACACACATGATGTGTTACCCACAGCCTTTACACACTGGACTAGTTATTTCCACCCATCCTCCTCCTCCATCACCCTCCTCCTGTCTGGGAACTCCTTATTTTCTCTACTTCCAAAGCCCTAATGGTGCTCCACCTCAGGTACCTCAACTATAGGAGCTTTCTGACCTGAAGGGTTTTTCCTTGAACTCATTGAAAATCTGTTAAAGCTGCCACCCAATCACTGAAAAGTCAATGAAGAAACCTGTACAACCTCAGATCACCCTGCAGAGCGTATACAAGAGAGCTGCCTTCTCATCACAGGTCATTTCTACCCCAGGGCCCAACACAGGCCAGCTCTGGAGCAGAAGCCTGCAGGCTGCTTTCCACAGGGCAGCTCCTTGTCTTCCAGCAGCTGCACCAGATAATCTCCTGCACTGTTTGCCACTCCAGAAAGAGGGAACAGCCTGGTTAAGGTGTCTGGGAGCTTGATTTTGTCCTGCCTTCACATCCCTGCCCATCCTGCCAGCGCTGCCTCTCACCCCACTCAGCACTGGCAAGACTCTGTGCCAGAGTCAAGACCTCAGGTTTGGTTTGCAGGAAAGCCATCACCTGTCTTGTGGCAGCCTGACTGTGTGAGACAGTGTTAAAAACATGGCAGGAGTTACACCAGGGGCAGAACTTCCTCCCTTCTTTCCCTTCACAACCTCCCACTTCCCATTGTTGTGGTAACTGGCAGACAGGCATTGCTATGGTCGATCCCTGCTGTGGTCAGAGGGTCACATACATTTTCTAAGCAGGTGCTGTCTTTGTCCTTGTTGAGGTAATGCTGCTGCCAGAATCGCAGGAGGCTGTGGAAGTTGTTCAGGATGAATCCAGGGTACTTTTCCGTGTATTCCATCTGTTGCAAGGTGCGCAGGTAAAAAGGGAGCTTTTCTTTCCTTCGGGCCAGCATTAGGATAACTAAACTTGTGTTCAAACAGCTGACATTTTCCTGAGAGTACAAATGACACAGCAAACAAAAAACATCAAGATACCGGTTTGTAAACATGTCCTTACAAAACATGCTTGTGGAAAGCAGGCACAGGAGGTGCTCCTACACACAGCAAGGAGGAAGGGACATGGATCTCCACAGGAGGAACCAGGTTCCTCCCTGCTCCCAGCTCTGCTCATCACTCCAGAACCAGCGAGGTAACTAAAGTTACTGTCAGCTCTTTACCTGTGTGAGTGTCTGTACATGGATAATATTAATGAGACGGAAAAGGAAGGACATTCTCATGGACATCTGGGACATGTAGGACAAGAGGCGGCACTCGGACAGGACCTCTGCCACTGCAGCGAGAGGAGAAACACAGTCAGCAGGTGCTGGAGGGTCAGACACACCGGCCCGAGCACCAGGGCAGCAAGAACTGGTGCTCAGACTGCAGAAACAAACTTCCAGGGTGGCATTTCCCTCTGTCTACACCCCCAATTTTTAAAGCCCAGACTTTAAGATATTCCCAACGTTATCACCACCAAGCACAGCCCACCCCACTGTTCACCTTTAGCATCAGACTGATTCTCAAACCGGTCCAGGGACAGTGTGATGCAGCGAACCAGCATGTTTGAGTCAACCAAGGAACTGTTGATCTGGTTTAAAAATATCTGGAACTGAAGAGAAACCCTTTTTAGTGTCAAATTAAAATAATTAAATACATTAATACTCAGGACCATGACCCTTTTGTAATCTCTAGCAAAACATATCTGCCTCATGCAGCCCAACACTGGAACTGAGGGCTGACCAAAGGATCCCTATAGCAAGTGCCCTAAAATCACTGTGGAACAGAAAAATGCCAGAGTCCTGGCACCCCTAAAACTTTTGGTGAAGTGCCACTCCACTGAGAGCAAGACTTCATACACTCTTTGTTTTGGGAGACTGGACAGCATTGGCTGCTGGCCTCTAATTCCTCCAGCTCCATGTTTTCCTACATTTACTTTATACAGGCAGTCCTAGGGAGGAATAAATACAGTGAGGGAGTCACACAGAATGAGAACTAAACCCAGTTAGAGATCAATAAATAGGAAGCACACATGAAGTGTAAAGACATTCTCTAGAATGTGGGAGTTCATTTACTACAGAAAAAAAACAAAATTAAAAACAACTTTCTTTTAAATACATTTTTATACTTCCATTCCACAAGGTCTGCCAGACCTAAGAGCAATGAGGGAAAACTTACAGTAACAAAAGCAAGAGTCTGAGGCTATTCAGAACCTAGCCAACAGCTGATGTTATAGGTACAAAGTGCAAAAGAGCACAAAACCACTTTGCACAGAGCTGCCCATCCTTGATTTACATGTGCAACTCAGTTTTATAGGTCATTACATCACCCAGGACTTCTTAAAACGGCTGTAAGTTCAAATAACATCAAAGATATGACTTTTTTTGCAGTATCAAATATTAATATTTGAATCCATGTCCATAAGAACTGCAAGCTTCAGTAAAAGACTTTTTGGAGCTGTCCCAATGTCCAGAACTATCAGCTTAACCCAACACTCAGTGGCTTTCCAGGAAATGCTCTGCCATCCTTGAGCCCTGACCTTAGACCTGCCTGATCACGTAACAGGGCAGCGTTTTCTGAACAGCTCAGCACGTGCTGACTCAGGACAGCAGGAGCACTGCTGAGAAATGAGTGTCTGCAGCAACTCACCTGCCTGTGGAGACACTTTGGCAGCTCCCCCCTTAATGTTTATTGTGCCCCAAGCTCATCAATCACACCAAAACCAAGTGAATCTGAGTTTTAGTGCTACCTCTGGCTATAGAAGTTTGTAATTTGACCCTCGGGGGGGGACAGCTTTTACAAACATTTACCTTCTCATCTGTGTTGATGTACTTGTTGAATCTCTTGAATGCATCAATATTGAATTTCATCAGTTCTCCCAGGAGGTCAAAGTAACTCTGAAGCACATCCCGTGATTTGCACTCACTATCAACGATGCAGTACAGAATATGCTGGTGGGGGAGGAAAACACGTTATTGCCACAGCTCAGGCCAAGCCAGCAGCACAACCCAGATCTGGTTTAACCACTGTTTAAAGCATTTATCTGCAGGTTCAGTTCTTGGATGACAGAACTAAAGACAACAATTCAGATGAGTCTCCTGTTAAAATAGCTTCCCACTGATGCAGGTTATACAAGTGGCCACCACAAGGGCAATTCACAGACACTTTCCAAAAGCATTCCCAGTCAGTGTTTAACATTTTTACCCACTTTTGAATTCACTGCAGATAAATCCCTCTTGATTGCTATGAAGGATGCTTGACATAGACTTCCTTACCTCCAGGAGTCCTCTCTTGAGCAGAAACATCTGGTCTGCATAGGAGGTGGTGCCTCGAAGGAAACTTTCAACTGCCCTTGCTTGCCAAAATCTGAGAAGTAGAAGAAATGAGGTTTTAATTTTGGAGCAAGGGAGTACCTTATTACATCTGTAATTTAAATCCAGTTTCCTGATCTGTTTCATGATGATGGAGTCAGAGCTGTCACCGGCCATACTAGTACGAGTGCAGTGGAAGCTCTGGTGTTCTCCCTCACCTGCACTGCCACCACAGCACAGCAAAGCCAGGCCTTTCCCCACATTATGATTCTCAAGCATTCCCAGCTGTATGAAATCAAAGCTACATCCCAGGGATCTCCAACAGCACATCAGAGTGCAGAGTGAACCCACCTGAAGGAAGACTCAGCTGGTTCCTTCTTCATGACCTGAAGCAGTCTGGTCAACAAACCTCTCTTCCCATCACAGACAAGACTCCTGGAGCAGGTGAAGGAATGACAGCATGAGTGGAAGGGCTGGCAAATGCTGTACCTTACAAAACACTGAATCCAGTCTCTGCTCCAGAGCTTTTGATGATCAAAATCTCAGTATCAAGCATATGGTACAAATATTATGTCAGTTCTACCAGAAGAAGGGTTCTCCTCACTGCCTGAGGTAAATATCTGCAATACCTGCAACATGACTTCCAAATAAACCCTAAAGAAAAATTATTCATTTTCTCTCAAATTGTTAATATTCCAGAAATACCAACTCACAGCTTGCAGAAATTAAAAGATTAGGGAAAAAAACCCACCATGTTTGATCTTAGGAATGAAAACCACACACCTTGCTCAACAAGGGAGCTCTAAATTCCACTTAGGAGGCAGAGCAGAGTATGAAAACCTGGATGCTACATCAGATAACCTCGTTCTGTGTGGTGTACTAAAAGTATAGAGGCTGTACAACTGCATAACTAATTGTATTAAACATCTTCTGTGGAGAATCCACCTTGTGCAGAAGCAATGCCTTGACCTCACATTTCAAGAAAGGCAACATGGAAAATAAATGCTAAAGCTGTAAAAACCCTCGAGTTCTTCCCAATTAGACACAGCATTATGATAATAATTATAATCTGAAAATCCTCTTAGAGGATTCCCTTTTGGAGCTAGGTAAATCTGCTCTGTGCAGCCCAAGTCCCTGCTGAAACCCTGGGAATATTCTGACAACTAAATCCTGCAAACTGCGTTTCACCTGGTGAGGTTTGTACATTAGAATTGTGTATTAAAGAGCTTATTGAAATCAAAACAGTCAATCTAACAGATACTCCAACGTAACACCAGAGATTCTGTAAGTGGTTTAACGTGTTAATCTACTTTAGCTTATTCTGTTTATTAGCTGCTCTTAAAATACTCTGAGCAGACACCTGGATCTGTTCAAACAGCCTGGAAATGGACATTATGTGTGCACAGACTGCTCCTGAACCTCAAAACTAAGATTTATTAGCAGGAGCAATTAATGGATTAGAGGGATCAGCGTTTACTTTCCAGGTCTGTCTGCAATGCCTGCTGTACAAAGCCAGGCAAACACTCAGAACTAGAATAACATAATAAAATCTGGGCCATGAACTCAGCCCCCCTATTTCTGGATTTCCTTAAGGTTGCTTTTGTTTTTAAAAGACCTTACACTGAGCATGAGCACACTTCAGATTTGCTGATAACCATCAATACCACACAAACCTGGACACTTCCTGCTGAAATGCATCACTGAAATTAAAGTGTGGTGGACAGATGGACCTCAAACAGGACAGGTGACATCAAACCTTCAACATAGATGCTTAAAAAACTCCTAAATTGCTGCCCAAAGCCCTCTATTCCCTCTCACCTGTCAGTGTTGACAACTGCATCAACTTCAGGGATGTTGGCTTTGTGGGAGATTGCACTCAGCTCATTCAGTTCTTGGCTGTTTAGGAGGAGATACTTGTTCCTAAAGCAAGACAGTGGAGGAATAGGGGAGAAAACCAGGATGAATTCCAGAGGCAAACATGCAATTCCACGAGAAGTAAAGCCACAGGGCTGCAGGGCTGGGTAATCCTCTTTCACCTGGCTGCTCTTCACAGCATTCCCACCCTGCTCCCTCCCCCAGGCCAGACAGCTGCTGTTTGGTGAACCTCCTCCAAATGTACCAAATTCCAGTTTTAACACTGACCAGCTTTAAGATGACGGTTCTTTGCTGACTTGTTCAAAATCTTATGGTTTGTAATTATTTTCTTCTCATTTTTTAAAATCCCAGCAACAATTTGCTGAATTTCAGAGGACTTAAATAGCAAACCTTTTCACAGCTTCCTACAGTTTTTCTCTGCCTTAGCATACTGCTCTTTTTCAGTAATAAGTCTCAGTTAGAAAGCAGAAGCTGCAAAAAAGTACTCAATCATCCTTGTATTTCATTGCCCTCAGCAAAACTTCACTCTGGAAATATTTAAAAACATCATGAAATGTAGAGATCACAACAGTAATGGATATAAACCCCAGGAATTTGCAGGAAATTCTTTATCAAATACTGAATTTTGCATAACGAAAATGAATTATTTCATCTATAAAGCAAATTAAATGCAGAACAAGTCTGACAGAGTACAAATATAGTCCAGGGGCTCCCTTTGCCACACTCCCTTCCCAATGCCAGCATCTTCCTACTTCAAAGTACTCAGAATCAGACTGCACAGATTTATTTTCAGGAAACCTCAGGGAGCACAGGATGCAGTGACGAGGGAGCAAAAAGAAACTACTCATCAAACCAGCAACTACACAGAAGATAAATTCCTGGGCAAACAATGTCTTGCCTGGAGGATTTACAACAGGTCAGCCTTACACTTCTGTCTGTCCAGCAGCTTCCCATTCACAAAGCTAAAACTCCACAATCAAAAAGGCTGATACCTCCAATATAGCCAATAGTATTAGATAAAACCTGCACAAAAATATCGTCCTGGCTGTGGATATGACCAGCACCTGAAGTACAACATGCCTCAAACATAGAGGTTTGTCAGAAGTGGACGCTGTCTCACAGGACTGAATCAGAGCAACAGGACACTGATGGAACGAGAGATGCAATTCCACAAGTCAGAACAGAGCAAGAATTACATCTGTACCAGCAGCACAGCACTAAAACCCCCCCAAGCAAACCCCTCAAACTACTCCAGCAGCCTCAAGTTTCCTAAGGATGCCTTTGCAAGGCAGACAGAAGCTTCCTCCCTGTTCCCACTGGCTCACTACCAGCTCTCAGGGAGAAGGCAGATAAACAACACCATGAAAGCTGCCTCCCTATTTCCTCGGCCAGAAAGTGTTAACTCATCAGAGACATGTTCCAGCACATTTCAGCATGAAGCAAAATGGGCTGGTTTCAAGCATCAACAGGCATATTAAGACATGCCCACTGGAGAGCAGAGCCTTAGGCTGCTCATAGCAGGAGCTGAAAAGCACCTGAAATTCTGAACTAAGGACAGGACAACATTCCCTTCATGTGACCTGGAAGTGCAACCAGGCAAACACCACCAAGCCACAGCCCACCACAGCTTCTCATACTCACTCGTGGTGATCACTGAAGCTCTGAAGAAGCCTCAAGAATTGTATCTTTAAAGTAATGTCCTAAAAAGAGACAAGAAAAGTAAAAAAAAAAAAAAAAAAAAATTGCTTTAGGGTGTCTGGATATCATTAGTTACCAAGCTGAATAAAAAACCTTTCCAAATCAAAGCCCTCTGGTCAGCAGAGCAAGTGATGTGCATAAAGGGGTAGGCTGCACTTTGCAGGCTTCCCAAAATAAGACTGCTCCAAGCCCATAAAATTGCTCATTTCTTCTCATTGCAAAGGCAGAAAAGCTCATCAATGTATTGATCAATTCAGAATATCTAGGTTTGGAAGGTAAAAAAAAAGTAAAAGAATCCAGCAAAAAACTCAACCCCCCTAAACCTGACTGAGACCCAGTTTGTATTCTGTGCCCCTCCTAGTTATCATTTCCTTAAGTTTTGGTTATCTTCTACCTCTGGCTTCCAGGGTCCATCAATTTACCCCCTTTCCCAGTTCCCAAACTAGGAGAGAGGAGAGGATAAATTGTCCCTGCTAAATGGCTGGCACAAGCCAAAGACTTCAGTGAAAACAATAATTGCCAAGAAACTGAATGCTGCCACATGTCAAGTTGTGGATTGTACAAGCACCCAGTTCCTCAGCACAACTCCTGAGGATTGCATGACAGGCTATGACAACCCAACACAGAATTTTAGGAGTTACTCACTGGGCTGCAATCACAATTTTGGTTGTGTCCATGCAGAACCAGGGCTGATGCTGAATGCTTCCTCCAGATCAGTTTGTCAAACAAGTTATTGAGACCAGGAATGAGCCTGAACTCTGCAATCATTTTATGAACCTGGGGAAAAAAGAGGTACAAAGTCATTTGCTGCAGCCTCAAACACTGATATAACGTGGTCTGGAAACAGATGGGCACAATTCTGTCATTCTCTGACAACAGAAGGTGAATTCTTGTACCAAACAGCAAGCGTGTGAGTTAACACTCACACCCACTATGGTGTATTGTTACAGTAGCTTCCATTTGGTGGACAGGGAGGGAAAACAGACATTTTGGGAGCTGTTTGCCAGTGCTTGTTAATCAGTGTTCCTCTGGAAGCAGCTTTGGGCAGGGGGAGATGACTTACAGCACACTGAAAATGCATCTGTACCTAACAATTGTGTTACACAGCTAAGCTGTGAATGTTCTGCTGCCAGTCACCCACGGAGTGTCCTTGTCTTCTCCCTTTCCACTCACACAGCTGAAGCTCAGGAAGGCCTCTGAAGACAACACAAATTATCAATATGGGTGTTGTAGAACTGATTTGGGCAGGAGTTCTGAGCAAAGCTGGGTCCAGCAGTAACACAACCACACTGCACTGCTCCTTCAGGTTAAGGAGAAGCTGAACTCTTTAGAGAATGATTTGGAGAGAAGAAAATGCTAAAATACTTGGGTTTATTTGTCAGTCTGCCTGCCAAGCTGGGACACAGCACATCATGACACGTTTGAAACAGGGTTACTCATGTAAAAAAGCACCTAATGTTGGTGTGAGCAGCTGTTAAATACCTTCAGTCCAAGCTGTGAGACTTCTGATGCAAGCAATTTGGAAGATGAGGAATAAGGGAAATACCAAGTGGGATTCTCATCAACTGTAGGGCTAGGATAAGCAGTATTCCTTGAGTGCAAATGAAAACCACACCACTGGGAAGCCCAACAAGCTGCAAAAATTAAGCGCCCAGTGCACTAATGGACATATTCCTTAAAATCAATAAACAAAATGACTTAACAATAACCCAGGTTGTCCCCAAGATGCAGCATTATACCCAGCAGCATTTCCAGCAGGTCACTCAAATTTGTTCTATCTACTCAAATATCTGAATGAATCCAAAATAGTTGAACCTGATGCTGTCTTATAGGTCTCCATTTTCTCAGTCTTATTTGCATCATAGCTGATGGCCTTTTTGCATTCTTCCTGGCTGTAGCCACCAGCTGCCCCATCTCTACGAAAATCACATTCCTTCTGCTGGACATCCCAAGTATCACACCTGAGGAAGCATCCACCTCCTTCCCACCTCATCCATCCTCCCTGAGAGACTGCAAAGCTTGAAGTCTTCTAGTGCTCCAGTATTTTAAAATGCTATTGGACACTTTGATCTCATCACAAGCCTCCAACAAAACCAGCTCTGAGGAATCTCTCCAAACAAAGAGCTCCCTGTATTCTCCCTGTCCCTCCATGGCCAGCATGGCACAGGCACAACAGGAGGAAGCCAAGTGTGTGAGCTGCCTGCAAGAGCCTCAGCCCTCACTACAGGAAAAGCTCTCTCTGTTCCTAGTTTTAACTCCTGAGTCTGCTCCCTCTAAATGTTTCATCCCTAATTTAACTGTGTCTTGTTCACTTTTAGTTTGCTCAGCTCGAAAGTTCTCACCTTACAGGAGCTGTATGACAGTCACTGCCTTTGCATCACACTTTCTCTCAGACCTCAAACTCATTACAACTACCTGGGGATGCCAAGGCAATCCCTGCTCTGTATTTATCCTTCAAACTCCTTGGATTTTTTCCTACTGCTGCCCACCTTCACATGAATTGGCCTAGTGCTTTCTCACCACTGAAACGTTGAGTTTCTGCTGTGTGCAGTGTGGCTCCTTACAACAGGAGCAAGGAAATCACCTGACGGCTTTTCACCCTGACACAGACACACAGGACAGCCCAGGAAAATATAAAAGGAGAGTGATTCAGGGTGTGACCATAATGAGAAGGAAGCAAAGGCACAGATATGAGACAAACACCACTTATCCCCAAGGGTGAGCTCACCCCCGAGGTGGCAGCAAGTCACTGCTACCACAGTTATCAATTCATGCAAATTAACCAGCAATCAAGTTGACACCCAGGATTTAGAGTAAACAGGTTGAGCTGGGGAAGCTGCACGATGCTTCAAGCAAACACCAGATCATTGTGCTGCTTGCCATGGTGGACTGAAGCAGGTTTGTGATGCCCTTTAAAAATTCCATGAGAAACGATTCCAACCTAAAACCAGTAAGTCCTCTGGCTGCTCAGACTGGAATCACAGATCCTGTGCTTTTATTCCCTCATGGAAAAGGGACACCACCAAGCAGCTGCGACGCTTGCCAGTGAGAGTGCTACTGCAGACACTGCTGTCCCTCACACCGGAGCCTTCCACGGAGAACAGCTCAGCTCCAGTTTTCATCTGCCTGGCTCAGGAAGGGAAATGGAGTCACATCTGCCACACAAATTTTATGCAGATGAAGGAATGAAGGATATATTTATGTGTTTCAAAGGCAAAGGATTTCACAGAAAAAGAAAAAAAAAAAAAAGAGCTGGCTCTGGACAAGAAGTGTTTGGGAATGAAGTAACTCATATCTGTCAAGAGTTCAATACCAGTCCCCCTTCATCAGTCCTGGGGAAGAGGTGAACTGCATGCCAGCTTTATCCTTAGTTTTCCCATCTGCACAGGGGCAGAGAGAGCAGATGAAGGATAAAGAGTTGTTTTCCCAGGAAATTAAAAAATAAATTCAGCTTCAAAGCTAGCTGTTTCAGCAGCATATTTTCTGCCTTGTCATATCTGACAGGAACACACTGGAGCTGACCCAGGGAGGGAAGGAATCCAGCTCCCTGAAGCAGTGGCAGCAGGATGAGTGCAAGCTGCAAGCTGTTTCTGCAGTATCTATAAAACTGCATTCCTGTGGTGAAATCAGGGAAGGATGAATTTCTGGCTTGATACAATGGGAAAAAAAAAGTCCTCCTAACGGATCCACGTTCGGGTAGTTCCAGTTATGCTTGGGCTTTGTTTAAATTTTATTTTATGCCCAACAGAAACAGCGTTTCTAAAAGGAATGACAACAGCTGCTTATGGTAGTGACTGTGGTTTCTGCAACAATTGTTTGGTCCCTCTTATAAAGAATCTATTTATTTTTAATGCCAAGTATCCATTTAGAATCCTTGAATGGTTTGGGTTGGAAGGGACCTTAAAGTTCATCTCATTCCACCTCCTGCCATGGGCAGGGACATCTCCCACCAGACCAGGCTGTTCTAAGTCTCATCCAACCCAGCCTTGGACACTCCCAGGGATGGGGAGTCCACAACCACTTTTGTAGGTTCAGAGTGAGCAGGTTAGTTATGTTTGGGACTGCACTACAACTACAACTTCTATTTTAAATTCAGATCAAGAGACTTAAGAGACTGGCGAGTGTTTGTGACTTTGATACAGTGGGAGGTCACCAGAAAAGGCCAAAATACTCAAGATAAATGTGCTCAAGCAACTGCCCCCCAACACAGCCACTCCTGCCCAACACAACAGCCCTTCAACAACTCACACCAATTTGGCCCTCCCGGTCCCTTCCACCCACACCAGTTTGGCCTCCCAGTCTCCAGGGTATATGAATGTCCCTGCTGTTCTGAGCTGCTTTGCTGATCTGAGCAGACTGACAAAGTTGGAAACCTGTCAAAACTGCGCCAAGGACTGCTTTTCTTTTCCCTGCTCAACATGCTTTTGACCCATTCAAATCAAACCACAGCCAGGCTGCAGGGACTCGTTCTCCATAAACCTGTGTGAGGCAGGGAATAATTTTTTGTTTTCGTTTCAAAAGGAAGAAAAGCAAAAGGAACAGATGAGTGGGGTTTCCAGGCAGCGACCAGTGCAGACAGCACTGAAGTGCATTCTCTCAGCTCAGAGTTTAACAATTTGCTCACACTCAGCCAAGACATGGGAATCTGCTGCAAAAATCAACCACTCACACCACCCCAGGGGGTTTCCAAAAGTGAAAGCTCCCAAGGAAGGGGAAGGTACAAAGGGGCTCCATCCAAGCAGGTCAGGATGGTTAAGAAGGCCTGGCTGCAGCTTCTGCAGCATCCTGGTACACCCACACACTTCCTCACACAGAGGGACAGGATCCCCATTCAGGAGACATCCTCCTGCATCCACCCTGCACCAGAGCAGCAGCTCTGTGGGGACTGGACCCCCACCCTTGTGACCAGCCCTGTCTCCCAGTGGAACACCTCCTGTGTGTCTGGGCACAGCTGCCACGGTGGGATCTGCCCAGCTTTGTGCCTTCAGCCCTGGCCTTCGTGTTTCTGTGTCCACGACCTAATTAACGAGCACTCGGGTTCAAAGGCACATCAGCTGCCCGTGTGACCCTGTCCCAGGGCTCACCTGATTCCTCTGCCTCCCCATGAGCAGCACACAGAGAACGTACAACACCTCCAGCTTGTACATGATCTCGTGCATGATCTTCATGGACTGTGGAAGCTGCGTCCGTGTTGAGCTGTTGGCCAACCCACTTTCATCTGAAGACTCTGGACAAGATGGGCAAAAAAATGTGAGCCTGAGGCAGCTTCAACAGCAAGGATTTTACACTGAACTTTTACACTGAACACTGCGGGTGGAGGACCAGCTCCTCTGCTTGGAACTTCCCCTCAGCTAAAAATAGGGATGTACAGCAAGTAACCAATTTAACTCGCAGAAGAGAAAAAAAATATAGCTGGAAATTTAGAGATAAGTTTTTAAAAATTGTTTGTCCATCATAAGCTAAATGACCTAAAATAAGTAGGCTCACCTAAATGAATTAATAGACTACTGCACCAGAACATGGCAGAAAAGGTAATGCAAGCAGGGGTGAGAGATCAGAAGCATTTACTACTAATATACTTTCATTTCATACCTCAGGAACAGTATTCTTAGGCCACAGCTGAATAATTTTCATAACCCTATACACAATTACCCTGCTAAGTGCAGAAACAGGAGTTCTAAGTACTTTGAGCTTTACAAGACATACCCTGCATTTTTGTAATAGCAAAGGGTGAAGAAACAAACCACACATGTGCTTCAAAGCATTTTCCTGCACTTGTATTAACTGGAATAATTTATTTTTCTTCAATTACTTACTCAATTTTGCTGAAACTAGAATGCCTTATTAAATAAGGGGCCACTTACTTGGTATGAAGCACTTGGACCCAAAGCCATCAGCCAAAGTTTTAGAGGAAAATGCTGGTGAAGTCACTCACCTCAGAAGGGTTATTTTGTCTCTGCAGGGAGATTAGTGCTGAGGATGTGCAGCATTACAGGGTTATCTAGGCATGCAAAGGGCACAGGCTGCTGAAGGACATTTCCTACCTATTCTGCTAACTTTAATCATGAAAAAAAATCAGTGCTATATGAGAACAAACTGGGAATAAGATGTAAATGCTGATATTTCTAGTTGAAATGAGTGGCAAACCCTGGAGAAGATTAGGATGGAATGCAAGCCAGGTACCTGTACTGCTCTGCTCTGCCTCTTCATTTGCCACTCTCATCAGTGCATCCAGAACCAGTGCATTGTCCAGCCAGGTGTACCACTCTTCCAGCTCCTGGAGGAAGCTGGAAGTACCTGTGGTTTCAGACACTTTCCGTGTTGCCAGTTTGCACAGTCGCTCTATGAAGCCTGGAATATTCAGAAGTGTAGCTGGAAAAAAAAAAAAGAAAAAAATAACTTTATTACTATTTAAGATCAACACAGCAGTCACCAAATCCTCCACACCACAAGGTACCAAAACATCTACACCGGGGATATAGAAGAGTACAATTAAAAAGATCTGATCAGAAAGATCCAAAGATGGAAGAAGTCAGTGCAGCCTCCTCCTAAGGACTGGAAGAGAGTTTCATATCCCAGGAATAATTCAGTGCTGTTTTCCAGTCCACAGTGAGTCAATATCGAGGAACTGATCTGGCTGAAAAATAAGCTGGCAGAAGTAAAGCAGCAGCCCTTGGAATGGGCAGCTCCACATCCCCTTTCCTTTGTGTGGTGCTCCTCCTTCATTTCTCCTCCTGTGGTGTTTGTCTCGTAGCAAACTGAACTGGCTCACTGGAATAGCTGGGGGGAAAGCCCTCAGCTTTTTAAGTAATGGTTTCCTGAATTAGATCATCAAGGAGCAAAACAGATGGAGAATACACCACAGCAGCCCCAGGTTTGAGGGTTTTAATGGTGAAATTGCACCCTTGGAAGGAGCAGTGCAAGGACAGAAGTCACTGCTTTGCAAAATGCTTGGGGAGCTGCATTTTGCCCTCAAGTTTTCACAGAATATTTTAATTACAGGACCTATTTATTAAAGGGGTTCACTTCACTACACACTTGCAGATGCAACTGGAAAAAGACAAAGAATTTGGCCATTAACATTATAAGAAAGAATTTAATTTCTGAAAGGATAAGCTCCCTGATAAAATTCTTAAAGTAGAATGTATTTTGTAATCTCAGAATCGGTTTCTAATCGTGCACACAAAAAATGACTAGTTAAACATTTGCTTGGCTAAGTTCAGCTCTGGGGGATCCAAGCTTATTAAGTTCAACTGATTTAAATTAAACTTAGTACCCACACCTACCCATACTGGTCCACTGCTCTTCACAAGAGAATTCTGGCTATCCCAGGGTAGAAAACACACCCCTCCCATTAAAGTTTCTCAGCTGCTGTATTATGCTACTCACCTCTCACTGGCTGCTGCTCTCACATCTGCTTCAGAAGCCCAAATGCTTTTCAGCACAGTAAGAGCTTCAAACAGCAGATTCTACATTTAAGGGCACTTCAATTTAACTTTTCCAATTCCTACTGATCCTTCTAGGCAAGGCTTTTGCACTTGAGAAGTACTCAGCAAAATAAGGAAACCTACACTGTGCCCTAAGTTAAAGCTGAGATCAGACCCACGGATTTCCAAGGCTGTTGTGGTAACAGTGGGCAACATAACTAACATTAAACACAGACATCCTGCAGACATCCTGCTCAACACAACATCAGATAAAATCAGAGAAGAACTGCTCCAACAGCAACCACGCTGCACACAGTTTTAGTTCAGAAATCAGTCTTTTAAGGAGGACACGGAATTAGCAAGAGTTGCCATGGACATGACTGAGGCATAGAAGGCAAATCCAATTATTTCAAGCCACTCAGTTCATCAGAGAGTGCTGAAATGACAGAAATTAACCCACGTAGTTAGCAACACCGTATCAACCCAAAAGCTACAAAGTAAAGTTCATTAGCAGGAAAGACTGTTTCCAGGAAACTGCCTGAGGGATCAAGAAAATAAAGAAAAATGCTCTGTAAGACACAACACTTTCAGTATCCTCCAGAAACATAAGTGACATTGAAAAGGGGAAAATTGAGATTACTGTGGAGATTACTGTGATTCGTTCACAGTGTAACAATTACCTTGATTAATCTCAGCTCGAGAAGGACCCAGGTTTTTTTTCTGCTGGGCATTTTTGGCAAGAAGAGTGTGCTTGTCATCACTGCCCGTGTCGAGCTCAGAAATGGTGACAGCCAGGATCCTGCAGAAGTTTGCCAGCTGCTGCTGGTCAAAGCTGGACACAAGGCTGGCCAGGTTGGGAATATCATCCAGCTGGATCATTTCCTGGAGGAGGCAACACCAACTGAGTCACATGTGACGTTCAATAAGTGAACACAGACACAAGATCCTCCCTGGGGAGCTCTGTGGGTTATTACAATGTTAGGAAAGGAGAAGCAAGTGAAGAGTCTGAAAGCAGCTGGGATTTACAACTGCTGTACAGATATCTATATTTTAAAGACTAGATATTTGCAAAAAATTTGGGGGCCCCTTTTTAACTAAAAACCCCACAAACCAATTTAATACATAAATTATGTTTGGGTATTAAAAGTTTCAATTTTGTTTTCCACTTCTGTATTTTCTTTGAAACTCACAGATAAGACTCACCTTTCAGATTACTTTTCAGTTTTTTCATCAAAAGATCTTTTGAATAAAAAAGAGGCTGAAAATGGTTGTCAGAAAAACACCATTTTTGTTCAGATAAACCAAGCTTTTTTTCTTATCTATTTCAGAGAGTACATCTACCTCAACCTCGTTCTAAGTAAAAAAGTATCAAGTTACAGACTCCTGACTCCACAAAATGTACATAGACACTGCTCATTCCGGGTTTTCCCAGGGTTACACCTTTAATATTTTATTTGCATCGCATCAGAGAACTCAGATGTGATGATGATGGCAAATAATTAAAAAAAACAACCCCAGTTTGTGCAGAAGACTGAAGTGTCCTGTTTCCCCAGCCTACAACTCGTCTGAGAGGTGACAAAGCCCAAGATAAGAGAGAAGGATGGGAAGCCCTTCCAGATGTCATGAGGACAAGTATAATGTGTGAAGGGTAGTCAGAAGGCAAGGATGAAAAATTACTTTATATGAGATTCATTTCCTTTATTTGAAACACTGGCTGTACTTTAATGACAGTGAGGCACTCAGATGATGGGTGCTCACCTCCCATCATCCTCTGAGCTATGGAAAAGCATTGCAAGGATGACTCCACATGAATAGTTTGGCTTCTGTATGAGATGTGCCTGAAGTTAATGATCAGTGTGAACAGTCAGGTTTCAAACAAACTACAAGTGGGACTGGCAGCTTAAGAGGACTGTCCTCAGCAACTCCTCAAAGCAACAGCTCTTTTCTCTACTGGCCTGAAAAGCCATACAAATAAATCAAAGAAACCAGCAACTAACCTTTTTAACTCCCAGGATATCTTCAATGAGCGTTGCAGTTTGCAGGAATGTCTTTTTGTTTGTCATCAGTGTAAACAGGAACAACACAAAGTCGTTTCTTTCTGCCAGTCGCCTCGTGACTCCTTCCGTCTAGAAACCAGCACAGACCCGGTCAGAGCCCACTCTGAGAAGCCCCACATCACAGCACCTGCAGGACACAGCCCTACAGATGGTGTGTTACTGACCCAGCTACCCCTGACACCAGGAAAAGTTGTGTTTATGGCCACCAAAACCAACCCCAGTCCTTGTTTGAAGTTATCATGAGCCTGCAAAGCCAACAGGCTCTGTGATGAGAGGCTTCACCTCAGAGTTGTTTACTTGACCGAATCAAAACTCAACACTGCTTGCCTGGCAACACTCCAGAGAGAGGCTTGTCTCTGCTTTCCCATACAAATTGTCACCAGCTCCATGTCATGGCAAATGCAGCCACTCCTCAACCCTCAGCACCACTCTCAGCCTGAGCCACCCAAATGCAGCACTGGCCTAAATAAACCTGGTGATGAACCCAGAAGTCACCCTGAGGCCTGAACTTGAGTTCAGCACTGAATTTAAGACTGGCTTTCATGCTCTAATCATTACAGACAACTTTCATGCTCTGAGCTCTGCTCAGAGCACAGCCAGGCTTCCCTGGAACTTAAAAACTCCATCCTCACTGCCTGCAAAGCTGTCTGCTGTATGTGCCTGGCATATCACCAGTGCTCACAGAACTACACTGGCTTAGATAGTTCCTCAATATCTACACATTAATATTGCTCACACACCATTTCTGTGATCCTGCACACTTCTCATTCAAGAGACAGCAGTAATACCGAAGTGAATTAAAACAGCAGCTACTCTAAAAATTGCAAACTCACTTCTTAGCATTTCAGGCTATTCACAGTTTGCAGAAGAAGCATTACCTGTAGTTAAAAAAAAATAATCTAAGCCAAGAAAAAAGCATCCCTTCTCTTCCCCCTCCCATGTGTGCAGATCCTCAGGAGTGAGACGTGATTGTGTAAGACTCACACTCTGGAGATTAGGCTGATGTCTTCAGAAGAGCTCCAAGCCACCAACTGCCTCTCTTTTTTTTTAATTTTTGTTAAACAATGTTCCCTGGGTTATGGCATAATGAAGTGTGTGATGAAGTAAACAATCCTGAGGATCTTCCCTGCATGCATAATTGGAGGCCTGTGCTTTTAGCTTCAGAATCTTAATGACAGGGTATTTCCACAGGCCTTTAACCCAGCACCTTCCCTAGCACTGCTCTGCCATTCACAGAACTGAACTAAATTGATATCCAGAACATGAAGGAGTTGCAGGATCAAACTTAAAACACTTGGCCAGCACCATTTCTGAACAAGACTACCTACAGTTGGGGTTAACAGAGATCCATTTCCAGTTTCAAATTTTAAGATGGAACTCAACAAAGGCTGGCATGGCTTTCCTGTTGAAACACAGAGACAGAAAGATCCAAACCAGAGGATTTAAACTTGACTAAGAAACTGTGTAACACACCAAAACATAGGGTGGTCCTGTATTTAACGGAAGGACTTTTCACATAAAGCTTCAGAGTAAGTTTAAATTACAGTTAAGAGTCTGTATGTCATCTTATCAATTGGCACCTGTAAAAAAAAGACCAGCAGAAGACTTTTGCAGCAGTTGTACTTACACACAGACACGTGTTGTACAGTATGCTGAGACAGTCCTTGATGAGGTCATCACTTACTGCAAAGGAGAGAACAGTCAGTCACCAGCCTGAGGCTGCCAAGGGACACCAATGCCAAGGAGTGCCATGGAAAGCTTTAAAATGGAGGGGAATTTCAGGCTGCTACCTCACATCACATGTGCAAATGCCTTGGAAGAAGCACTCAAACTGCCAGGGTTAGATGGGATACTGGTGAGAAATCTTTCCCTGTGAGGGTAGGGAGGCCCTGGCACAGGTTGCCCAGAGAAGCTGTGGCTGTCCCTGCATCCCTGGAAGTGTCCAAGGCCAAGTTGGATGGGGCTTGGAGCAACCTGGGCTAGTGGAAGGTGTCCCTGCCCACGGCAGGGGGTGGAACTGGATGATCTTTAAGGTCCCTGCCAATCCAAACCATTCTATGATTCTAGAAGTCTTTACCCGACCTGTTCACATGTTAAATTATTTAGTATGGGGAAAAAAAAAAAGGACAGTTCATGCAGTTTTCTCCACAGCACCTGGGCTTCATAAGAACAGCTTACCATCTGATTCACTGCATATTTTAATATTTAAAATATGTTTTCAGAACAGCCCTACAACAGCTGCCTCTAGCTCAAGTTCAAGCCACTTCACCTTTGAAGTTCCCTGGCTGAAGGGCACAGAGTGCACCAGGACAGTCCCTCTCCTCACAGGGGCTCAGGGAACCTGCAGAGTCACAAACAGGGGAAATGAAAACACTAAAGCAAAGCTGCTCCAGCAGGAAAGTCGTGCTGAAGCCACTGCACCCCTTTGGCAAAGTTCTCCTCACAGCAATGTGGAAATGAGTCAGGAGAACAGCACATTTTTTATCTCACAATCTCTGTAGCTCCTATTACATAAACAATGTTTTGTGGTTTATTATTAAAAATTGCTCACTGTAGCTGTAGCCACAGTAGCAATAAGAGTTTCCACTGATTGCAGATTTTGTCCTTTGAGTGAGGGATGTTGTGCTGAGTGTATGAACCTTCTGGAGCTGTGTGACTATCCCAACAGGTGACTATCCCAAATCCCAGCACGAATCAGTACCATGGAGAACAAAGAGCCCAGTGATTCATTCCTAAATGAATCAACAGGAAATTGCTGGTATGGAAAGAGAATAACAGAAAAACAGAACAATTTCTGTCGGAATAAGAACACAAGGAAAAATTGAGGGGGAAAAAAAAAGAGATAAAACATGCAATTTACTTACTTTTCTGCTTCTTTTTCTGGGTAATAAGAGTTGGTCTCATGAGAATTTCTACCAAAAGCTGTAACGATAAGATAAAGAATTAAAGGAATGATCATTTAGATATAAATACCAATTAATTTGTCAGTGACAAAGTCAAACCTGGACTTGCCTCTGCTGAAGTCACAGAGGTGAATAATGGAGGCTCTACAATCAAAACTCCACTGGTGTCAAAATCACACTGACAAAAAATAGTTGCATTTACCCTGAAGAAACAGTAATGGTTGTACAGAATAATCTCCCACTGGCAAGTTTTAAAGAATTTGAGTCTGCAAAGAATGTGCTTTCGCATGCCTCCAGATAAAATCAGGAATGGCTATCCCACATCGCCCAAAACAGGGAATCTTTAGCAATTATCTGCAGAGAAATGCAGATTTTGCAAAGTCTTCTCCTAAACCTTTCTGGTCTTCAAACGTATTTCAGGTCTAGACACAACAGAATTTAGTTGCTCCAGATTTTAATCTCACCAACAAAAAGCCACTGCTTGTGTTCATCACCTCTATCTATATTTATTATATATTTACAGATGTTGCCTCATTTCTATTTAAGGAATGTAACAATCAGTTTTCCAAGACTGGGACTGTGGTCCTGTTAAATGTAGAACTGATCTTTAGTTGCTCCAGTCTATACCACTGGTTTGTCTTAAAACATTTTGAAAACCAAGCAGTTTATTTCAAAATGAGAGTTAACCACCAGAAGCAAGTGATAACTCCTCCCAGTACTGCAAAATGCCCCTAGTTTTAAAATTCAGCTTAAAATTGTCAACAGCAATGCAGGCACCACCCAGTCGATCAATAAACTTTAAAATTTACTATTTGCCCTCTTAGTCCCAGCTTAACTTTGCCCTTCTTTTAATGAACTACCCACCCAGACACAGAGGAAGCCACCTGGAGGCCACATTTTAAGCACTGACAAATAAATAAATAGGAACATACATTTTCCAGCAATATTTGTAATGGTAATTGTAGCATCAGTAGGGTAGAGAAACATGACTGCAGCAGTAATGCAGAGCTCATATGAATGGCTCCTGTTTTAGGAGGAGACTTCACACCTCAAGGTTTGGGGTTTATGTTTTTTGTGTTTTAATGTCGTGTGGCAGAAGGCATGGAAAGGGAATTATGAGATCTTATTTCTTGGAATGGGGGTGCATTCAGGTACAAAATCCAAGAGGCTTCATCAGTTCATCAGTGTTTGCACTCTGAGGTCATATTTTACATGGATTCATATAAAGGGAGGACAATGTGTTTTTGTTCTTCCTTGATGTAAAGGCTGTCAGAATCCAAAAATATTACAAAGAATACACTATCATTACAGCATAGAGAATACACTGCAAACTTAGGGTCCTTCAGAGTTACTCGTGGTTCACAGTCCAAAATATTGCAAAACAATCAGCACCAGCAGGTCAGACTGATCCCCTTTCAAGCCCCAGAGCAGGATTTTTGCAAAAAAAAATATCACAGCACTGGATTCTACCACTGCCTTTAACCACATTAAACCCACCTGTATCAGCCAAATCTCTGGCCACAGTACAGGTAATTACAGCATATCTGATATTTGCTTTCTCCAGCCCAAGGGGAAAAAAACCCAACCAAACCCCAACCAGCAAAAAAACAACTCGCCCTCAACACACACAGATTCTGTGCATTATGTTAAAATCATTCCTACAGGAATATCACTATTTTCCTTTAAAACCAAAAGGGAAATTTAGAACATTTTCAGAAAGTGTTCTAAACTGCTTGGGTAGCTGAAGACTTTTGTCCTCAACTGACAGCACACAGGCTACTAAACCACTGGTCATTTCAAACCAACATAAATACCAGTTTTACTTAAGTAAAGGCATGCTAAGTGTAATAAGAAAGAAGCAGCAAAAACTGCTTAATTAGATAATAAAAAAAAAGGGAAGAAAAAGGCAGAGAGCGTCAATTAGTTCATCAGAAAATACAAATCATGCATTTCTGATGGAAGCCAAGATCCCAGAGTCGGTCAGCATAAAACTGAACAAAGGGGTATTTCTGTAATGAGGAATTAAAACAAATAAACAAAAGGATAAATTGCCAGAATATCAACAGAAAATTTACAGTTCTTTAAAAAACTTTTCCATAGATGTAGCAATAAACACAGACAACGTGGCTAAGAGTGTCCTAAAAAAACTGCCACACATCCCTCAGCGGCAAGTGAAATTCTCACTGCTCTGGTTCCAACTGTAGCATTTCATCTCACACTAAGGAATCATTTGAAACTGTTTTCATTGAGAACTAAAGGTCTCACCTTTGTAAGTTAAAAAGACAAACTAAGTGAAGAAATATCCAGGTTTTCTGACTGTTTATCATATTAAAAAAAGCGCACTTTTATGTGATACCTTGAAAAACACCCCCCTTTCGTATTTGGATTAACAGAAACAGGCACAACTCCAGTGCTCCACATCAACTTGGTAAACTCCTCCTGTAGCTTGCATTAAGAACTTCAAAGGTCTCAGAGACCTCACTGAGGAGATTTCTCAGGGGCATGATTATCAAGCAGAAATGTTTTGATACTGCTGAGAAAACACACTCACATCGACTCCTCCGAATAAGTCGAACGTGTATGTATTTGGGAAAGTGGACTCTTGAGCAGCTTTTCTGTCCTCTGTAACATATGCCATGGCTTCCATCGAAAGAAGGGGAGAAATTTCCTGCATGGAGTAAAGAAAAAAAAAAAAAATCAAGAGATGGTTCAAGAAGAAAACTGCTCATGAGCATAAACACAATTACCTCCCAAGATCTGTGTGACCTACTGACTAATCATTACATGCATTCCCAGCTCTTACCTACCAGCCCATTTTCAGATGTATTATCGTGCAAACAGCTTCAAAAATCAGTTAGAATTATGATCACAGTAGGCAAAACCATGCCTGGCTGTAGGAAGGACAGTGCAGGCAGTACCTTTAGGATGCTTTGGCACTGGGAGAAGTCACTGTTTGGGTGGCTGTGCTCATACAGCTTCTGCAACAGCAAGGGAATCCCATTCCATTTTGCTTGCTTATCTCTTTCCTTTAACAAGGCCTCTGTGATCTGCAAGGAAGGAACGACATAATTCCCATGTGTCCAATGCTTCATAAGCAGGAAAATAACCTTATCACCTCTCCCGTATCAGCAACAGAATATCATGGAAAAATAGCTTCCTGTAGGGAGTACCACTACAAAATCCAGCACCTCTTTCCATGCAGCAGTTTATCCAGGACCGGGAGCTGCAGAATTTCACAGTATCTGAAGCAGGGCAGGGCTTCAAGCAGATTTTGTTATTTAGAGCACTTCATCTCATCCTGTATTTTTATATTGATCATGTATGTTAAAATGGGAACACATTAGTCTCTAAATAATCCCATTAGCAGCACGCCAATTGACAGGTCAGTCAGGGAGGAACTGGGTGCCCTTGCCACTATCCCAAATTAAATTATTCTAAGGTGTAGAACACATTAGCTGGAAAGGCTTCACTACCTGAAATGAGTATTTCCTCAGCCAAGTCCCTGAAGCCATTATTGGTCACAGCACTGACCCAAACCATGAAGACTGACAAGCAAGCTCCAGAAGAACACAAAGATACAGAGTAAATTCCCTTCTGTTATAAATGGAGGCCACCAACTAAATCAGTAGAACAGCAACACTGCCTGAGAAAGAGGCTGCAGCCACAAAAAAAGAACGTCTTGGCATTTGCTATTACGCTTGTCCAAGCTATCTTCAAGTTTGTCCTTCTCACCAAGAGATAAAAAAAAAATTCTCAATAATCACCACTGTATTTTACACCTGAAAAAAGAAATGAATAAGCAGCATAAGACTAAAATATTCTGCTTAGAATCCACAAAAGATGTTTTGAAGCCTGAACACTTCCAGGTTAACACCACTAGAAGCGGTAAAGGAGGAGCTCTTTGGTAAAGTTCACCATCCAGTCAATGCTGACCAAAATTTAACTCCCTCCCTTTATGATATTTCAGAAGTACCTACACCAAGCCCCAAACAGGGAATTATTCTTGTACAGAAAGGTAAAGCAGACAATAATTACAGCCAGGAGGATTTCAAGGCAACATTTAGAACACAGATAATCCTGACTTGGAAGGGACCCCCAAGGACCATCCAGTCCAACTCCTGCCCCTACCCAGGACACCCCAACAATCCCACCCTGTCCCTCAGAGCGTTGTCCAAACCCTCCTGGAGCTCTGGCAGCCTTGGGG
>JAYRBT010000054.1:2517405-2536135 GCA_036023395.1 Myiotriccus ornatus | reverse complement strand
CCCCTCCCCAAGATAACTTTATTCCCACTAAAATACCCTTCCCCCCCTCCAGCTAACATGTCTTTATTCCCACTAAAATATCTTCATTTGCACTGACACCTTTGTTCCTGCTAAAATATCTTTACTCCCCTGAAAATGCACTTATTTCCACTAAAATGCCTTTATTCCCACTAAAACACCTTTATTTCTTCTAAAATGCCTTTATTCCCACTAAAATGCCTTTTCCCCCTAAGATAAGTTTATTCTCACTAAAATACCTTTCTCCCCCACTAAGATAACTTTATTCCCACTAAAATACCTTTATTCCCACCGAAGTATCTTTATTCACACTAAGACACCTTTGTTCCCCCTAAAACATCTTTATTCCCACTAAAATGCCTTTATTTCCACTAAGATACCTTTATTCGCACTATAATACCTTTTATTTCCACCAACACGCCTTTATTTCCACCCCAACAAGTCAAAGGAGAGGGAGCACCTTGGGAAGATGGGCTCTTGGGAGCTAGTTCTGGACTAATCCCCAGGCAGCAGCTCCAAGGGATTCAAGGAGCTGTGTCAGGGCAGGCTCAGGCTGGATCTCAGGGAAAGGTTCTTCCCCCAGAGGGTGGTTGGCACTGAACAGGCTCCCCAGGGCAGTGGGCACAGCCCCAAGGCTGCCAGAGCTCCAGGAGGGTTTGGACAATGCTCTGAGGGACAGGGTGGGATTGTTGGGGTGTCTGGGCAGGACCAGGAGTTGGACTCTGTGGATTCTCCCTCACTTGCCACTTGTCCCCTTTCCTAGTGCTCCCCCTGCACCCTCTCCCTTGAATTTTGGTATGTTTGGTTTTGGGGTTTTTTGCCATTTGCCAGCAATTCAGGTGCAACTCTTTTTCCTCTTCCTTCTCCTTTGAAGCAGTCTTTCACAAGCTGTTTGTCTGACCTTCCATCAATCCACTTTCTCTCCAAATCCAAACAATTACTTCTGAAATACCTCAGAAAATCTGTCCTTCAGTTTTGGGCTTTGCAGGCTGCTTGGAGTGGAGAAAAAACTCGACACAATTACAATGATATCATCAACAGCAAATGATAAATTTGGTTTCTGCACTATCTTTCACCACTCAACCAAAATCCAGTTCCAGCCTTTTGACAGATGCCACAAGTTTACTCCGTAGGTGGAACCTTTGGAGTGTTGACCTGCCTCATTTGGAAGCCACCCAAAATTGCCACACATCCTATTTTGGATTCCTGACAATTCTGTTCACAGGATGAAGCACTCCCCACATTGCTCCACTGGAGCTCTCCCTCCAGCTGGAAAATGCCAAAATAGACCTGCCATCTCTTCCCTCTTCCTCCCCTGGGAGGAGGCAGCAGGAGACCACAAGTTTTAGCCTTATTTTATTTTCCCAGCTTGTGACAGTGATTTTGAACCCGTGAAGTTCTCACTGACAGCATGGTGTACACAAGGGGAATTGAATCTGTTCTCCAGTGGGATGGCCAGCCAGCCATTTCATCCCATCATCCCTTAGAGATTCCCAGATATCTGCCCTTCCTCACGCTGCCCATGGAACAGCACAACTTGTACACGTGCCCCTGAGACTCCACCATGCTCTGCCCTCCAGCATCAAGGCCAAGCCAGTTTTCCATTTAAAAAACGCTTACTAAAGATCCTAAGAGCTCCTATCAGTTCTTCTGGTTAAAAGAAAGTCTTGCTAAGATGGAACAAACCAAAATTAAGGCTGCCCTGTGTATTCTGACTCACTCAGCCCATAGCACTAATCAAGATCCATCTGATTACTCTCACAGTAGCTGTGGGCAGATGAGTTCCCTCAGCTCCAACTGTGCTGAGGAAAAAATCTTCTCTCTTAAGGCTCCTTTCCCTTAGTTCTGCTACTGGATTCTCAGCAAAATGCCCTGGTTAGAAGAGATTTACTGAGCTGGAGGTCTGCAGCCTGGCCTCTCAAGTCCTTCCTTTTCCTCTGCTTCATGGGTGGGGCAATTCTGAGAGAAAACGAGGACACAGCACTTAGCAAAGCCATAGGAGAAGGCCTGTCTGTGTTTTGTTTTCAACAAATTACACAATGAATAGTGTGGGAGATGGGAGCAGCTGGAAAAGAAAAAGATAACCTAGGAGCCACTAACAGGAGCTCCATCTTTGCCCAACAATGCCTGTTTTAGGGTGCTTCTCTCTCAGTATCTGCCCTGCAGTTGCTGTATCCATGCAGAATTCCTGAACAACACCTGTCCCACCTGCTATGGGAAGGGAGGACAGAAACAGAACCTTTACAGGTTAACAATCCTAGCAAAATGCCTGTCCAACATTTTAAGTGTGTCTTACCGTGAGTTTACTCACAGCTGCAACAGGATTTCCACCCTGAAGGGTAAAATGCAGATTTTATGTAATTTTACAGTACTAGTACTGATCAAAACAAGAAATAGTTTCTTAAAACAACCCAAGACGAGCACAGACTAGGCACTGGCCCAGTTATATTTAAGTCTCTCGCTGGCCACAAGGATTTATTTATCCTGTATCTCTAACCTACTCCAGTGACTCTAGATTGTGTGCTTGCTCCAGACTCCTCACATTCCAGCAGGTTTGAAGAAAGTCCATCACTTTTCTGGCCCCCTCTTTTTATTTTTCCTTCAGGAAGAAAATCTTTTGGCAACACTCCTGGTTTCTCCCTTTCTGACCATTTCACACACCTGCTGCAAAGACACTGATAACACACTTAAAGGTTTGGATTTGCCAAGTCAGCTGAACACCAAGAACAGCCTCGTGTACAGCTCAGCCGGGCCCCAGTGACTGAGGGGCTGATTTGCAGTGAGGTGAAGCCCAAAGGGAAGTTGAAAAGAGGAAGGAAATGAGGAAACTTCACCAGAAGAGCACGTTAGGTTCTGTAAAAAGAAAGCAAGCTCCACTGCAGAGTCAAACCTTTGCTAGTCCATCCTCCACCTCAGTTTTCTGTCCAGATATTACCTGGACAGTCATTCACCTGTTTTTCAGGCAGGTGGTACTGACCAAACTGTTTCTAAAAAGAGCACTTTTCCCAGTTCCAAGTGCTCTGCTTCCCCCATGCCACCCTTCATGCTCAACAGACCTGCCCAGAGCTCCAAATCTGAGTCTCCACCTCAAAATCAACAGGTTCTCTAGACTGGCCAGTGATCTTTCAGGTGGATAGCACTAACAGGTGGGATCTGAGCCAGGGTTTATGAAGGAGCAGTAGCAGAATTTAATGGGAAGCTGTTACACTTCAAAATACATTTCACATTGTGAGGTACAACATGTTTCCATTGTGAAACTATAAAAATATATTCCCAGAGTCTGAAAAAAGTCCAGTAATTTACACTGAAGATGCAAAAGGGATCAGGTGTTATCTAGGAAGACCTGTCCCAGTACTGCAAGCTTGGAGTTAAAAGACTGACTGGGACAACTCAAGAGGGAGTGTGAACTCTTCTTAGAGTTCTCTCTCCTCTTCTCTCCAGCTTTCTCTGCATCTTCAGGGTCTTTTGCACTCTCCCCTTCACCGGGGTCAGAGGGTCTTCTCAAAGTGAATTTCTTGGTTTTCTTCAGTGAGTAGAACTCCTGCATCAGGTCTTCTACCTCCCACTGCTCTTCCTTGCGCTTCCTGCAGCAGTGCAGGGCAGCAGGATCGATGGGATGAGCCTCTGTGTTGAAGATGTATCCTCCAGCATTCAAGACACACTCCCCGTACGGCGTAACCACCACGTCAAAGTCGGACCCATCGTTGTGGATGAAGTTGTCCGGGTCAAACAGCAGGTACAAGTATTTGATTGTTTCAGCCAAAAAGAAGGATTCCATGCGATTATCCAGCCTGTGATCCCTCAAGTCTTTGATCTACGAGGGAAGAAATAGAGTGGGTTACAGTTATATCAAATTCAGTTCAGTTATGAACTCAGAGGGGGGAAATAAAACGAGCTTGCAATTCATTTCAGTTCAGAGCCCAGTTTGACATCAATTCCCCCTATTTCTTATCACAGAATGCTTTGGGTTGGAAGGGGCATTAAAGACCATCTTATTCCACGCCCTGCCACGGGCAAGGACACCTTCCCCTAGCCCAGGTTGCTCCAAGCCTCGTCCAACCTGGCCTTGGACACTTGCAGGGATGGGGCAGCCACAGCTTCTCTGGGCAACCTGTGCCAGGGCCTCCCCACCCTCACAGGGAAGAATTTCTTCCTAACATCTAAACTTGCCCTCTGTCAACTCAGTTTGGGCAAAGAGAAGAGTTTCCCATCATTTCCCCTACTAAAAAAAAAAAAAAAAAAATCGTAAGTCGTTTACCTACTTTCCAAACCACAAGACCTAACTCCCAATATATATTAAGAGTTTTTTGTATAAGTATGTGGTGGTAGTCGATAGTTTGTTTGAAATCCTCATTAAATCATGTTAGAGAAATCACTCCCTGCAGTTCTTGTGCGTTTGATCAGATTTTCAAGGCATAGTGGGAAAGCAGAATCACACATGAACGTGGCAGGCAGAGATCCTACCCATGAACCTTCCTGCTCAGATGCAACGTCTGGTATGGATGCAGGAGAAACTTCCGATGCTTTCCAACGTTTTGGGCTCCGGTGCAACAGCCCATGACAGAAATTGTCCCACTGTTCACACTGTGAGGGAAGTTACTACCAGAAACACAACCAGATCAGCTTCCCAGAGAAATTATAAGGGGCTTTTTTGAAAAAGAAGTCATGTTTCCACCAAAGTGATCACTTAACTCAAAGGGAAAACATAATTAATGAGAACACCTTCTAAAAGCTGATTTTCAGCAGCCATTTAGCTGATTTAGCAATGATTTAGCACTCACAGTTGCAAATCCACAGTCCACCTTGCTGATTTTCTCTATTGACTCCACTGCATCTCTTCCCAGTTCCAGGAGCGTGGGATCTCTTGTAGCACGGTACAGATACATTGCACTCTCGATCAGCTCTGCAAAAACACCCCAGACATTTGCAAGTACCAAAGATTACCAAACCACACACACAGGGATGATGAGATGCTCCCTAGCTAATTTAAAAATCCTTTAGGATGATCAGATAAATAACCTAGTTACTGAATTTCCTCTGGCTCCACGCACAGATTTGCTTTTCCTACGGATGTGCTACTAAGAAATTCCCTCTAACCAGCCTGGATCAGCTCAGGTAAGAGTGACTAATCCTCCCTCCCACATTCAGTGAGTGGGAGGGGGACCAAGAGAGAAAAAGATTAAAACTCAGTTGTCAAAGGAAGAAAAAAAACCTGCTTCTAGAAAGGATTACAAACAAGGAATTCAATTTTAAACAATACTGTAAGTAAGTCTCTTGAAACAGGGGTATCCAAAACATCATGAACACAAGCACGATGGAAATACTCCAAATAGGCAACATATACACTGTGGTGTGTTTACTCACTAAGATCTTTTTGGATGCTAGAATTAATCTGAAAGTTAATGCTGATGACTATTTTTGGTGGACTTGTCCAGTGTGGATGTCACCTGAACACTCAGACCAAAAGGAAATGAATTATTCTCATGTACAAAGTTTTACGGACCTAATGATCAGATTTGGTGGTTGGTTTTTTCTTTTTTGGTCAGAGTTGTAAAAAATCAGAAAAAAAGACCATTTCATTGCAGTATCACAGACCACACAGAATTTCACTTAGATCCTGAGCTTCACTAGTGCAACCAGAACGAGTTTATTTCAGGAACTCAGCAGAACTGCAGTGCTCTATTCAAACTCACTTTCACTTCCTAAATTTAAAGGACACAAACCATCCCTTTAACATTTCACATGACTGATACATCCCATGTCAGACCATCTTAACACTTAAATATGTCAAATCCTACACTACGAACCCAATTCATTAACAGGCCTCCTTTTACGGTAACATTTCCCTTCCTTTAAAGGCAGCCCCGTCCTTGTGAATGGTGGAAAACAAAATGTGCCGTTTTGACTCTGCAAACTCTTTGTGAAATCCATGCAGGAACTAAGTCAGAGCAGAACTGGGGGAGGAATTTGTGGAAGGCAGGTATTGCTAACACTGATCTCACCACCACAGCAAAAGCAGGAGTCCATGGCCCTTCTCATTCCATTGCTGCTTACCAGGCCTGAGTGGATATCCCTCTCTCTTGTCCACTGTGTAGCCCTGGGGAATGTTGTAGAACTCAGGTAGCCCCCCAAACTGCTTCCAGACAGTGTAATAGTTGAGGAAGGTCCTCATGGCATTATCCACATCCCCAATTAGGCTCTGGGAGAGAACAATTAAAGCAACATGTGAGTGAAGAACAAACAGCAAAGGAATTGATGCAGTAACACTCCTACAGGCAAAGCAGTGACAAATGGTTATTTCAGAAGGTCTTAATGGTGGAAATAACACTTGGATATGATGTCTTAGGAATAGGAAAGACTGAAGAGTTACATGGTGCTTTTCTGCTGGATCACATTCCCACACCTGAAATAATATGAAGTCTCTGTGATTTTTATTTTTTTTTTACAGAAGATTATGTTTCTTCAGTAAAATGTTTAATCAGTCACAGCATTGAGTGGGGATAAAAAACTCAGTCCAAACACAAGGACTGATGAGAAAGCAAAGCACTCAGTGAGAAAGCATTCACACAAACAAAGCATTTATGAGGTGATGGAAAAGAGGTGTGAATTTCTTTTTCCTTAAATTTACATCTGGATTACGAGACCACTGTCAATGGACTTCGCTGCAACAAAATTGCCCTCCCATGATGCTGAATGGAAGACTTTTTTATAAACTGTAGATAAAAATCAACATCTGCTCTTCCACAGGCACAGACTTCACCAGAGGTCCAACCAAACTTTTACACCTGCACAGATGAGGGTTATATTTCTAATTTTTATATTAATGATTGACCCATGACAGATGAACAAAATCACCACGTGCTCTGACAGCTCTTACCTGCAGGCCTGGCCAATAGGCCTCCAGGGACTGAAACACAGGCATGGACACTGTTCCTTTGTACATCTGAACCCACAGGTACCAGTCATCGAACTTGGTGTAATTTTTGATAGCTTTGTTATATTCTATAAAGAAACACAGATGAGTAGGTAAGCCAACAAAAACAAAACCAAAAAACACAATAAACAAAAAACCCAAGAAACAAACAGACAAAACCCTTTCTTTTTAAGAATGAGAATCACTTTGGTGATTCTGTAATCACAGACTGCTCAAAAGTATCACAGCAAAGGCTTCAGGAACATTCTTGAACGCACCCTGTGAGATCCCTCATCCACAGTGTCCAGTGCTTTCTACAGGTGCAGCCAAGCACTGCTGGGCCCCTTCACACAGCAAACCAAACACTCACCCAGAAACATGGACATCAGCTCCTTGTCCTGCAGCAGAATGGCTCCTTTCACCAGGTACTCAAAGTAGGAGTCCACTCCTGCCCCAATGCCAGCATCCTGGGCCACCCACTTGGCAGTGATCACATCAATGTGGTTCCCCACCTGCAAGAGGTGAAGGAGGGAGTTAAAGTGAAAATAAAGCACTTCTACTAATTTGGAATTAACAAATCCCCACAACACCCCCACACAAGAAACCCTTGACCTTTTTCCAGGCCACTGGTTCCCATTCCAACCAGCATTTTCTTCGTTCAACATGGGTGTGTCTGGTCCTAATTCTGATCTTACAAAAGAGTAAAGAAAGATGAAGAGGTGAAAATACAGAGATGGAGGCCAAGAATATCAAAGGCACAAGAACTGCCATGGTAGTATTTAAATAGACCCTTCAGACCTGGGACAATTCAGCCTATGAAAAAACCCAGCTGATGAATAAAATACATAGTCATGCCTTGCTTAACAAACATGAAAAAAAAATAGCTATTCAGCTTCTTTCTTGAATGAGGATTAGGGGTATAAACCAAAAAGAAACAAATCCCAAAGCAAACAAAAGGACAAACAAAGCTCTTCATACAGCCTGTGAATAAATCTGTTTCAATAAACACAGGGTATGAATAAATCTGTTTCGCTTCACATCTGCAGCACCAAGTTTTCCACACAGGCTAAAAAAGCAGCAATAGAAAAGACCAGGAGACAGTGAACACCGAGGTAACACTTCCAGCTCTGGATATTCCTGAAGCACCAAAGCTATATAGGCTGGGAATAGCTTGGTGCACTTGCCGTGCTCTTATTCTCTTCCCTAGATAATTGTCCCACCAGGCATTAGACAGACCTTCTATTTAATCTGCTACAGCTGCTGTTACAAAAGCTGCAGTACCCAGCAGGAGGGATTTGTCTCCCAGTCACATCTGTTAGGGGACAGAACAATGGGATAATGTTGGGCTGCACTGGTAAAGCAGAGATGTGGATGCTGCAGGTGTTCAGGAACAATGTCAAACACTTCAGCCCAGTTATGGGCACTGTGGTTATTTATCCAATTCTATCTCCTCTCTGTTTATGCTTTTTCACACTCAGCATTGCATCCCCAAAATCATACAGAAAGCAGCCAGCACATTCCAAGTCCATTCTTCACTCACCAGCCCAATATCTGAGCGATTTTTCCACAGGGCCTTCAAAGCCTTCCTGGCCACGTCCTCGAACACTGGGTCACCAGTGAGGTGGCTTAAAGTGGCAAATTCCACTATAAATGTACCAATTCCAGCAGTACAGGTAACTGGGGTCTCCCCAGGGTTGACTCCATGCAGGAGGTTCACTGTGCCGTAGGGCATCCCAGTTGGGGTCTGGAAAGCTGAAACACAGGATTTTTGGGTCACATGAGTGTTCAATGTCATGTTTAACAGACTCTCAAGCCAACATGTGCTTCACATCCCACTGCACGCAGGCAAGGATGGTACTGGAGCAATTGCAGTGACTTCAAAGAACACAATGAGCAGCAGTGTGATCCTGGGAGGGGCAGTCCCAAGGCACACACACTCCTGGGAAGGTACCGTGGACCTCTTCCACCTTGCCAGAGCAGCATCCCTACTTTTTTTCCAGCAAAGTGCCAACACTGAGGTTGTGATCCCTCCGTGGCAGCCCTGGGTGGACAGTGCCATGCCATCAGGGAACACATCCCAGCTGCAGCCCACAGAGAGGAGATAAGGCTGCATCTCCATGTCTTTACAAGCTGCCCTTTCACAGCCTTTATTTATTATTTATATTAAGTACATTTCCCCTCAGCAAGCCACAAACTGATGTGTTAAGCCCCTGCAACACTTGATATGCACATATACAACCACATTTTCCCTGCAAACTAAACTTGCTTTGAGCTCAGGGAACACAGGGTTGGTTTATGAGCTGACACATCAAGTTGTGCATGTCCACCAAAGCCAGCAGCCACCTCCTGACCCACAGCACAGTGACACAAAGCAGACAAGGGCTCACCTGGCAGCAGTTTACGAGCTGCTTCCTCTGCCATCCTCAGGAGAGGCCCGGAGCACGGCCAGCCCGCCTCGACTTGCACACCAGCCTTCCTGGAGAGCAGGTGGGCAGAGAGGAGCCCCCCCACCACTGCAAGGGCACAGGAGAACCCACTGAACAATGTGGAAGGAATGAAATGCAGCACCAGTTATATTCCTCTTTATCAGAGACAGGGTTTTACAGGGAAGAGAGCTGAGGAGGCTCATCCTTCCCAGCCTCGTTCAAACACCAGGAAAGAGTGGTTTGATTGTTCCTGCTAGTTTGTGTGTGGAGCGACAGCACAAAGGGTGATGGATGGCTTCAAAGTGGCAGAGGGCAGGGTTAGATGGGATACTGGGAAGGAATTCTTCCCCACGAGGGTGGGGAGGCCCTGGCACAGGCTGCTCAGAGAGCTGTGGCTGCCCCATCCCTGGAAGTGTCCAAGGCCAGGTTGGAACAATGTGGGGTAGTGGAAGGTGTCCCTGCCCCTTGGAAACAAGATGGTCTTTAAGGTCCCTTCTAACCCAAAATGCTCTCAGATTCTATGATAAATTTCTTTAGAAGCACCAGATCCTACTTGCCCTACTACAGCTGCACTGCCCTGAGGACTATCAGGGTATATATGACATTATACAACAGTATAATGAACACAAACCTCTGTGAGAGAAATTTGAATCATTTCTTCCCAGAAAGTTGAACACTATGTTTGTGTAAAGTTCTTAAACTCCTTGGAGAAAACTGCCCAGGCCAGAGACACAACTTTCTGTGTGACTGACAGAGGCAGGGAGTTATTAGCTATATTTAGCTATTAGTATTATACTGCTAACATAGCTATATTAGTTAATATTCGTTATTTCACAGATTTGTCCACAGTAACAATAACGACCACAAACACAGAGAAATTACACTGCTTAAAATTGGCTCAGCAATATCTGACAGGAGAAACAACAAAAGCATAACTAAGTTTTGTACCCCGACAGTGTTTTTAGTAGGATGGACTGAAGCAGTCAGGAATTCAGTCAGGTACAAGACTCCAAAGGCCTTTGTGATGTTCAAGGAGAAAAGGCTAAAACCAGAAATTAATAATCTCTATTCCAAAACAGTGTGTGAAGGAAGAAAGTGTATAATCTGTCCTGTTTCAGTGGAAAACATGTTTATTCTAAGGCTCAAAAACCTCACACCAGAATATTGAAACTGCCACGTCTACTTCTGTTTCTGTCGGGGCAGGAAGCTGAGAGGGACATGCAAAGACACAAAGGAAGTGAACTTCTTTGGGATTTTTCTGCCTGTTTACATATCCTGTTACTCTGCAGCAACAATCCCCTGTGACCACCACCTCACATTACCCCCGTGTGCAGCTCAGAGGCTCCCACAGAAAGGAAACCCACCACAAACCCCCCAGGAAAACCCACCTCACCTCGAATGTTGGTTTCAAAGACAGATGCATTGACATCAATATCGAAGTCCACCCCTTCCTGCAGCACACTGACAACTCTCTGGAACTCAGAAACATTCCCCAGGATCTGCAGGGGAGCAGGAAAACAGGGAACAAAGCTCAGAGTTCATGGGAAAACAGGTGGCAGTTCAGTGCTTGGGGCTGATTCTAGTTTTGTTTTGCTATTTTGTGAAATGAGAAATTACAGATAGTACTAAAAAGGGAACTGATGTTTTCATCGTGTTTAAAATGCTTTCTTGACATATTTTAGGTCTTTATTCCAGAGTTAGGAGGTGTGAGGGATGGGGAGCTCTGGCCACCTGCTCCCCAGGGGTGATGCCAAGTGAAACACAAAGCTCCAGGGTCAACGAATAGCTGACTTTGTGTTACTGCCACGTAAAAAACAGGTGTGCAGGCAGCTCCCAATGGCCTTGAGGGCACAGTGTGGGTGTTGCAGGTGTTCAGGAACAACGCCAAACACGAGACTCCAGCCCAGTTACAAGCACTGTGGTTATTTCTCTAATTCTACCTCCCCTCTGCTTATGCTTTTTTACACTTAGCGCTGCATCCACAAAACCATACAGGGCCGGCTCCCACTCACTAGCAGCGTGTCCAGGGCGTCGATGAGCGTGAGGGAGAAGCTGTGGAGGAGGAGAGAAGCCAGGTGAGACCCGGCGGGGGATTTGGGGGAAGGACCCTCATCCCCATCCCCACCGCGGGGACACCCCTCACCTGCCCCAGGTGTCCTGCCCGTCGCAGGTCAGCGGCCGCAGCTCGTCGTAGGGGAAGGCTCTCTCCAGGTAGTGCTCGTAGGCGTGGTAGAACATGGCCCGCACCCTCTCCCTGCGGCACAGGCACACCGCGCTCAGCCCCGGCCCGGCCTGGCCCGGCCCGGCCCCCGCCCCGCCCGCCCCGCACTCACCGGTACGAAGCGACGTCCAGCCCGCGGGCGGCCCCGGCCGGGAGCCGCAGCGCCCAGAGGCACAGCAGGGACGCGAGGCAGCGCGGCGCGGCCGCGCCGGGGCCCCGCATCGCCGGGGGAGCCCCTCCTCTGGATCCTCCTTCTCGGGATCCTCCTCCTCGGGATCCTCCTCCCCCGGATCCCACCTGGATCCCACCCGGAGCGCCCCCCGATCCCGCACCCGCCCCGCCCCTGGCCCCGCCCTCCGGCCAATGGCAGCGCGCTCCGCCTGCCCTGGCCCCGCCCCCGCCGCGCCCGCCAGCCAATGGGAGCGCCGAGCGCTCGGCGCACGCGCTGGCGGAAGCGCTGGGCGCGGCGCGGCTGCGTCCGGGGCGGTGCGGGAGGAGCGGGGACGGAGCGGGGACGGAGCGGGGACGGAGCGGGGACGGAGCGGGGAGGTGGTGTTGAGGTTGGGGTTGTGGGGCTCCGGCTGCGGGAATTATCGCCGGGATTGCCCGCAGAGAACGTGTGGGGGTGGCGGTGCCGGCGGTGCCTCCCCGCAGGCAGTAGCGCGCCTGCGGTAGGGATGAGCCTCCCCCGGCGGGTGGGAGAGCACGGGGGGAGCGGGCAGCGCTGGAGTGATGCTCTCACACCCAGAAGTAAAGATAACGAGTGCTGCGAGGCTCGCACAGTAATGAGGTGTTCCCAGAGGAGGGCTCAGCTGCTCGGGAAGCGATTGCCCCGTGTGGGGTGAGGAGGTGGCGTGAACTACACAGCGAGGCACCAGAGCACGTCTGGAGGGGTCACTTCCCCAGCATTCATCTCCTTTCTTTGCCTTTTTATTTTTGCTTCCAAACTAAGACCACTTCCAGAAGCACTGGCACAGGTTGCCCAGAGAAGCTGTGGCTGCCCCTGGATCCCTGGAAGTGCCCAAGGCCAGGTTGGACGCGCCTTGGAGCAACCTGGGCTAGTGGAAGGTGTCCCTGCCCATGGCAGGGGGTGGCATGAGATGGCCTTTAAGGTCCCTCCCAACCTAAACCACTCAGTGATTCTGCCGTCAGTGCTGTGGCTCACACCAGGAAAGATTCCAAAGCCTGTATTCCCAGTGTGATCACACTGATTTTGGCACCCTGCTGTTTAACCAGGTTGAATTTTAACATCAGAAGGATTGGCAGAGCTCTCCATACACCTACACCTTTAGACTTGTATTGATCCACAGTAAATCCTTGCTGTTCTCCCTATCCATGCCCATGGGTAAGAAGGGGATTGACCCGGGCAGGGAGAGCAGGAACAAGAGGAAAAGTGATAAACCAGCCCTTTGCCTGGCAAAGGTACAGCATTTAAAAGTCAAAATTAACCCACTTTGCTTGCAGGAGAGGAAGGGGCACAAATAACCCAACACTTTGTCTTCTCATAGCATTTATAGACTCATGGAATGGTTTGGATCTGGAAAGACCCCAAAGATAATTAATTCCAGCCACCCCATCATGGGAAAGGATGTTTATCATCAGGGAGGGCTGGCTGTTGATGTTCTGTAACAAAATAAACCCAGTTTCCCCTCAGCTCCCAGCCCGGGGCCATCCCACTAGGTGTCAGTGCACACCCGGATACCAGTGGCTCAAACAAAGAGCCACCGAGTAATTTAAACATATTGTTCATTTGCTGCAGCTGTAATTTGGGTTTCTGGGACCATTTATCATAAAACTGTCTGCTTGCTTATTCTGTGGCTCAAGGCTGCTGGAGGATATCTCGCTGTGTTCCTGGGAAAATCAAACTGCTGGAGCTGATTTCACTAGGAGCTGCCACAGTCCATTACTGGAATACTTTTTGTTGAAGTTCATTTTCCAGACTTAAATTTAACAGTGTTCTAGAGCACTGCCTTTTGCCTTCTCCTGGAACAGTAATTTCCCTATCAAAGTCAGTTATTCAATTCTAAAAGTTGACTGAAGCCTAAATACATACAGGGTGTGAGTTGCAAGAAAAGCAGGACAAGGTGGAGGCAGAGCTGTGTCCCTCCTGGCATCAGAGGGAGAGCTGGGAAGGTGGGATTGCTCTGCCCTCGAGGCCAGTGAGGAGAAGGACTCCAGGGAGGCTAATTGCACTAATTAAAAGACCAAAGCAAGGAGTGAGCACGGGGTGGTGTAAGTGGGACTGAATCCAGGGACTGATCAGTGGCTGGGAGAGTTGGCTGGGTCAAACGAAGCTGGTTGGCAAAAACTTGGAATAACTGCTTTCGGTGCAGTGCTCACCACCCTCCTCACGCTTTCTGAGAGCACTTTTTTCATCCTGGGATGGGTTTGGATGGCACACGGGGCTGTCTCCTCCCAGGCAACTCCTGACACAGGTGGACTACGAGCCCTGCTGGAGCGAAGTGACTGTTGTGGCCGCCACAAACCCCATCACAGAGGGGCTGAGAAAACTCTGGAGAGCTGAGTGGGAGCAGCTCCCATTGCCAGAGGGGAGAGCACCGTGGTCAGGGTGTCAGACAGATGCTGCACACCCCCTGAGTGTTGGGAGACAGCATCTTCCACGTGGTGGTGTGGAAATCAGCTGTGTGCTTGTTAAGAAATAGAGCTGGTGGGATGGAAATTTTCTGGGGAGGAAAGAGTGTTTTTCACTGTGGCTTATACTAGAGGATATTCATGTGGTGTGCACAGAATATCACACAAGTTACACAGGCTTTGCTGCAATAAATCAGAGGAGATCCAGGGGAGTGGTGCTTCCAAATGGACAGAGCACACAGTTGTTAGAATATTTAGGTCACAGCAGAGTTAAGTGCTTCTTCAGGTGCCTCACTCCAGCTTGTCAGGCTCTCTGTCTTCATGAAAAAGGCCACTGGAAAAATAATAGGAAGTTTGGGTTGGATGTGGGAGAGGCTGTAATTACAGGGGTGTTTAACACTTTGGTTTATGGCATCTTTAGGCTCAGGACATGTTTACTACCTGCTATTACAGTAAGTGGTGCTGTTGCCCTGCTTGCAATTTTGATGCCCATTAAGATGGAAACTGTATGTAAATCAGGATTGCTCATTAATATTAATCATTCATGGTGGGATGTAGATGTTTGTTTAAACAGGAGGTTTATGACCACTGAAAACTGTTGCTAAGGTGGTTCTCTTGAAATAATTTTCCTTTGCAGCCCAACATCAATTCTTAATTTTAGTAGCACACGTAGCAGGATGGAAATGATGATTGATTTTTCTCCAAGTGCTGTGGGCTGCTTCAGTTGAGATTTCACTATAAAGGACTAGACATTTCCAATTGCTTTTTATAAGTTCAGAATTGATTTTATTTGTTTAGCACCTGACTAAGATAATAAAAGAGAAAAATACAGCTAGGTAGAAGGCGTAGAAAAGTGATGAGCTGCCTGGTTTCTGGCCTTTTTATAGGTAATGTGTTTTTAAGCCACACCACTTGTGCACTGCGTTCACAAAGGATTGTGGCTCTGTATAGAGTTTGAATATTTTATGCCAGTTTGGTTTGCTGTGCGATTTTGACAAGTGAGAAAACAAAACTAAAACCCAGTTACCGTCCCTGGGCCTTGGTTTTCACTGTGGGGATTTATGGCACCCATGTTACCTGACACTGTTGAAGTCCAAAACTGCCACGCTTGTGTGAATGAGGTTTAATATTCCTTATCCAAGCTGGGATAAAGGATTTCACATGAGGATTGTGGCTTTGATATTTTTTTTTTCCCAGGCAGATTTGGAGGTGTTCAGAGGAGTGGTGTCTGTAGAACACAGACAGGCAAACAGGCGACAGGCAGCATTTCCCTGTGACATAAATTCACTGTGTCCCCACAGCCAAGGAGCAGGAGAGAGGTGTGGATTTGTCTGCTAGAGAGTCAGGGGTGTCTGCACAGGCACTGACTTCTACATTGTTTATTTTTCTTGGTGGGCTTGCAAATTAAAAAAAAAGGGATTGGAAGAGTTCTTCAGCTTTACATAGGGTGGGAAAGGGGTGAGGAGTTTCGTTAGTAGCTCCAGCTCAGCCAGGATTTGGACTTCAAAATAACTTCTGTCTCTGGGAGAATCCCTCCCCTTGCACATGGTGAATGTGGCGAGAAGGGCTGAGTTTGGTGAGAAGGGCTGAGCTCGCAGATGGAGAGAGGCAATGAGAAAACCCTGCTGTGGCTCTCTGGAAACACAGAGAAGTGGCAGAGACATTTTATTCCCTAGTTTATGATTGTGTAAAACAAATTCACTGAAACTTGTCAGTGAAAAAGGGTCTCCTGCTGTTGGGTAAAGGTCAGGACACAGGTGAGGTGGTTTCCCAAAGCAGGAGACAAGCACTGTGTGACTCCACTCTGGTAACTGCTGCCAAAGGGGTGTGAGTCTGGGGGGAAGTGGGTTTGGAGCTGCTGAGGAGATTTCTTTGGTATTTGGGAAAAGGGAATTTTGTCCTGAGGTTTTGAGGAGGGACAGTGGATGAAGGAGGGCAGTCTGGGATCAGGCACAGGAGCCTGAGTGACAGAGGCCAACACTATTCTTGGGTGTGGTGTGAGCTACACAGAGATGCACCAAAGCACGTCTGGAGGAGTCACTTCTCCAGCATTCATCTCCTTTTTGCCTTTTTGTTTTTGCTTTCAACGTAAGATCACTTCCAGAGAAGCTGTGGCTGCCCCATCCCTGCAAGTGTTCAAGGCCAGGCTGGACGGGGCTTGGAGCAACCTGGGCTAGTGGAAGGTGTCCCTGCCCATGGCAGGGGGTGGAATGAGATGAGCTTTAAGGTCCCTTCCAACCCAAAGCATTCTAGGGTTCTATGATTATTGCTGCTACACAAAGTGTGTCATATATAAGACAACATTAAGGCATCTGGGTGACAACGCTGATGGCTGCCTCTGTCCCCAGACTTCCTTTGTGATGGGGTAAAGATTAAGCTCCTCCCTGGTAGTGCTGTTTCAACCTGCTTGGGGCAATAATCTGGCAAACCCTGAAAGACATTGTTCTCTGTGAAAATTCCTTTGGTATTTGACAATTGCCAATTTTGTGATGTAGAAATGACCATGAAAACATCACAATTGATCTCTGCAAATGGTCATCAGTGGAAGTGACCATTGGTGCTTGGGAAGGGGATGGTTTGGAGTGGGAAGGCAGAGCAGAGGGAAGTCCCAGCCCAGGTTTCAGTGACATCACCCATGGGGTTGCCTGCTCAGCAGGGCTGGCTCACACGAGCTCTGTACGGGAGCCAGAGCCAACCAAAGAGCATTGGTGCCTTGTCCTGGCAGGGTTTGGGTGAGACCCATGTGCTGGCCACACCTCGCTCATCCCTGCAGCGAAATGCAAACACAGCTGAGGCTCTGTGACCGTGCTGTCTGCCCTTCAGGGATCCATCACCTGGCTGTGAGAGAATTCCCAGCTGGGGTTTCTGGAATAAATACCTGGCTTTTTTGTCAGTGCTGTTGGCACTCGATGCCTTCAAAACTTACGTCCTCTGTTCTGCACTCCCACACTGAGGAACCCCCTCCTGGTGAGGTTCTGACCCCCCTTCCTGGGGATCTACAAAATGACATTTTCAGTGTCTCATCCGTGTTTGATGAGGAGGATTCCAGCAGCAAGCTGATTTCCTTAAAAGCTCCACTCTGCAGGTGAGGAGGTGGCTTCTGACCCTGTCCTTCCTGATGCTCATTCCCACAGAGCCATTTTCCCCTCCCTCAGCATGGAAGGAGGTGGGGAGGACCTCCTTCCTCTCTTCTCCACATCCCACTTATGAGGCTCCTGCTGGGACTGTGATGGCCTGATGGTTATGGGTCTTGCAGTGGGACCCCCACCTTGACTCCAAGCTGATGAACCAGCACATCGAGGTCTCCCTCCACAGATTCACCCACCAAGCCGTGCCCACTCCACTGTCCCTGCCTCAGACAGGGATGGGAGAGGGATATGGATAGGGTGGGTTTCCTTAGTGCTTCTGGTCCTGCTCACATTGCATCGCTTGGCTTTTCTGTGCAGCCCCATAAGCTCAGGAGTTGCAATGTGCTTATAAACAAGCTGAGGTCCTTGGAGACACACAGATTCAAGGGTTTGGCTTTTAAGGAAGAAAGAAACCCAGTGCCCAAAACTTGCTCAAAGTTCTCCAGTAAGGCAGGGCTGTGGCTGTCTGCTCTCCTAGGCTTGCTGTGACACATCCCCCTTCCCAGGACCCTGTGGGTGCTTCTTCCACATCCATGGGCTGTCACCTGAAGGACTCCTCTAAGACCTCAGCTATGCAGCAACCAGCAGGACCACAGGGAACTTTTTGGTGTCCCCTTCCTGACAAAACTTTGGACAAAGACGGCTTTCTATGGGGACAACCAACCCAAAGGTGGCCCCTTCTGGGACAGCCTGGACACAAAACAAGGCGGTGGCCAAGACATTGGTGTTGAAACCTCTCTGGCAAACATTCGGTGGTTTGTAGAGAACTGAAAGAATGAAAACTTTGCTTTACAAACAAAACTTTCAGTTTTCAGTTGTTAGTTTGGGATTATTGATAAAAATCAAGCCTGTTATCTCAGTGGCAGTGACTTTTCAGAGCAGGATTTGGTGGCTAACCACCTACTCCCTCTGCGGTCAACCAGAACTCGTTCGAAGGCAATTTTGCACCCTCGAGTCCCTGGTCTGTGTCCCCAGAGAGCTCCTGCCCCTCTGGTCAGTGCTGTGAGACACAAGCCCACCACTGGGACAGCATCACAGATGTCCATCCGTGTCCAGTGTGGGAAGGGAGGCCATGGCTTTCTGTTTGTTGCTACTCTGGACCTCTTCAATGATGGGACTTCCAGCTGGGTCCCCAGAAACCCAGGTTTCCAAAGCCTCACCTGTTTCATTCCTCAGCTTCTCATCTGCTCTGCTGCCCCTTTCTATCAAGAAAGAACATGGAGCTTTTCCCTGGAGTCCCTATGGCAGCACTCAGGAAGCACAGCTTCTGTCCAAACTGGGCTTAGACACCCACCCCACTGCTCCCTGTGTCCCTCTGTGGTGGGCCTCCAGGAAAGCTCCCGGAACCGTGGGAGCCAGTTCTGGGCTCCTCAGCACGGGACAGACACGGAGCTCCTGGAGCGGGTCCAGCGCAGGCTGCGGAGATGCCGAA
>JAYRBT010000054.1:2488471-2508839 GCA_036023395.1 Myiotriccus ornatus | reverse complement strand
GAGCTCTGCTGGCCCTGAGCGGAGAGGACCTCTACAGAAAACATCCATCCAGCCCCAGTGACACTCCCAGAGTCGTGGTCACCCCAGAGAGCAGGAGCTGGGCTCTGCATGCTGGCCAGTGCGTGGTGTTCATCCCTCTCCCTCACATTCCAGGCCCTCATCCCACCCTGACCCAGCTCCAGGGTGGAGAGGCGGGAGCAGCTCCCGCAGAGCCGGGTCCCTTCCCAGCACAGGTTTGCGGCTGCTGACACAGTTTCTGTGCAGCATCAGGGCAGGGCTGCCAGTAAACAGCACCACCAGAGCCTCTCAGATGTGGTTATTTTGTTTTTCTCCCGTTTCTCCGCAGGGGAAAGCTGCGAGCAGAGCTCACCACCGGGTTCGGGGTGTCAGGAGAAAGGTGCTCACAGCCCAGGGCACACGTCCAAGGGTTTGCACGGCCTGGTAGCCAGCAGGGATGGGTCTTCCTCTTCCACCCAGCTGCTGGACCACAGATGGTGGGCACAGAAATCAAGTCTGGCCACATTTTAATCAGGTTCCTCAGCCCATAACCTCCATGCCACCTTGTAAGCCCCATCACCCTCACCCACGAAGCTGCTCAGCTGCCTGACTCTACTCCACCCCTGCAGTGAGCCCCACTTGCTCTCCCAGTTTCTTCCCGTTTCCTCCTCACCATCCTCCTGGCACTCCACAAGCTGCTGCCCCCCTTCTTTTTTCCTCCTCTGGCTCCTCAAACCCCACCTCAATTCCCCCCATCCTTCCTGTCCCTCGCTCAGCCCCCGTGGCTGCAGGAGCATCTCTCCGTTAACAATCCCTCCGTTGCAATCCAGCAAACCCAGGGCCTTTTGGAAAGGCTGGAGGGATCTGTGAATCTGCTTTGAACAGAGCAACGTGTTTTGGCTAAAGGGAACAGGAGAACATTTTGAAAATGTCAAAATATTTTGTTTAGGCGTTTTTTGAACAAAATGTTTCACTTGGTAGCTGACAAAAAAAAAAAAAAAAAAAAAGAAAAAAAAAGAAAGAAGAAGAAGAAAAGAATAAGGAAAAAAATCAGTCCAATATCTCCAAAGCAAAACCTTCCCAACTCTGTTTTGAAACAGCACCTGCCTGGGAGAATTAGAAATACAAAGGCACAAAAGCCGTTTTCAATGATAAATAATGTCCAGGCACACAAGGGAGTTTCTTCAGTGGAAGTCAAAATGTTTCAAAGGGAGTCAAAACATTTTTTGATTTTATTTTTTGCCCTATTTCACTTGGGTGGGAAAAAAACCAACCTGTCCTTGCTGGGCCTGGATCAAGGGCTGCTGTTTTAGTGTTGGCTGCTGAGCAGAAATATTTATGACAACACATGTGACTTGATAGGGAGCTCAGGTCTACTTCTTGTGTTGGAGAGGGAATTAATTCTGGGATCAGTCCCTCTGTGGTGACCCTCTCTGTCTGTCCCTCTACTTCGGCTTCTCAGCCAAAGGTAGGATAAGGGAGCCAGAGAAAAATCTCTGTTCTCCATGTCTGTTTGCTGTGCCCTGGAGCTCCTGGAGCTGTTTCCCAAGTGAGGCTTCAATTCCTTTGTGTTTTTCAGAGCCTTTCTTATTTCAGAGAACCACAGGATGGTTTGGGTTGGAAGGGACCTCATCTAGTCAGACCCCTCTGCAACAAGCAGGGGCACCTCCCACTAGACCAGGTTGCTCAGAGCCCCATCCAGCCTGGCCTTGAATGTTCTCAGGGATGGGTCATCCACACCCTCTCTGGGCAACCAGATACAATTCCTACTGGATCTGTTTGTCTGGCCCTTGTCCTCCTGTCCTCTCCTCTCCACTGGTGGGAGAGAAGACCAGGGCCATGGTCCATCTCCTCCCACCCAGTTCTAGCTGCACTGAGCCCCCGATGAAAAGCCTTCAGATGACACACATCCCAACTCCTGCCTGGTTTGCCATTCCAGCTGCCTGTTTGTCTCTCTGCCATCTGCCTGTGAGTCCCCCACAGCTTTTACAGCTGATGACTAATTTCAAGTAAACTTGCCCAAAGACTCGAGGGTGGGAGTTTCCTACCAGCACAGTGACTACCAGCACTGGGAACGGGGCTGTGGGGACCAAGTGGGAATGGGTGATCTCATGGCCTCCTGGTGGCACCTCCAAAGCTCTGTGTGAGCTGTCAGATAAAATGCACAGATGGAACAAAGCTACTCAAATCATTCAAATACAAACATTTTTTTTTGTTAAACAAACTTATGGGGAGCAGCTGAGGGAGCTGGGGGGGCTCAGCCTGGAGAAAAGGAGGCTCGCAGGGAACCTTGTCACTCTCCACAACAGGAGGGGACAGAAAGATCTGTGGATGTGGCACTTGGGAACATGGTTTAGTGGTGGCCTTGACAGTGCTGGGTTAATGGTTGGACTCTGATGTTTTCCAACCTAAATGATTCCATGATTCCATGACAATCCAACCCTTCCAGTTAATCTCTTGGCCTTCCTTCCACAGCACCCTGGTGGGATGGTTGGAAGGAGCCTTTTGTGTTGAGGTCTAGGTTTTGCTGGACATATTTCCCCTGTTAGAATTACAAACATTTTGATCAACTTTTATTAGTCACCAGGTTATGGAGACCCAAAGATTTTTATCTGCCCTCTCTTGTGGGCTTTTAGGGGTTTTATTTGCAGTTTCACTGCAAAAAACCCCAACCCATCCTATGTATCACAGCTTGCCCTGGAACCACAGAGATGTGACTGTAGTTTTGAGAGTGAATTCCTAGGCAGGCAGCCCCATCTTTCCTATCTTTCTATACACTTGGTTCTTTGAATTATTGAATTTTTAGGATTGCCCAACAAGTCTTCATGATACCAAGTTTCTTTTTTTTCTTTTTTTTTAAAGCTGAAGCTCCTGGAGGTCCACTTGTACCGACATTTTATATACAGTTGGAAAAAAAAAGACTTCACTCTCCTGTCCTGTCCTCTTCTCTCTTCTGCTCTCCTTTTTGTTATCCTGAAGCAAGTAAATACCCTTTATCCCACTGTCTAGCAGATCAAATGGCTGTTTGATTAGCTCCTAAAATTGTGATTCCTTAGTTCATGAGTGGCTTATTTTCTCCCTGTGGGAGCTGCCCTATGTCAAGCTGCCTGTCGATCATATGGTATAAATGCCCTTATGCCTGGAGCAGCATGGAACAGGGGGAGAGCAGGGAGATGTGAGGACCAGTAGGGTTTTGGGGCTGTCTGTGACCATTTCCTCACTCTCTCCAGGATGATGGGGCCAGTGTTTCTGCCCTGATGCTGCAGAGCTGCCCAGCAGCTGCTCCAGGTGGGCTCTTCCAGGAGAATTCCCAGTGCAGTAACCGGGGCTGGTCAGGGGGGTGCTGAAGGTGGCTGCTGCCCAGTGAGAGAGAAGGGGTGGCAAAAAGCATATTTGAAAGTGTGGCACATTTTTTTATTCACCAGCATCTGGAAAGCAGGAGGAATGAAGGATCCAGTCCTCTTTGATGATCCCCTTGGCTGAGAGGGAGGGAGGGAAGAAGCTGATGAAGGAGCTCAGCAGAGCAGAGGGCAGTGCTGGGGGGCTCTGCCCTTGTACTGCCTCTCCAGGAGGCCCTGGGTCCTGGCCCTGGGGATGAAATACCCTAAGGGATCATCTCCATAACAAATACTGTTAATATCAGTGCTGGATCCATGGGCAGAGGGAGGTCTTTGGAGGCTGGACTAGACCTTCAGCAGTTTCTTCCTACCCAAATTATCCTCCCAGTCTGTGAGCTGGGGCTCACAGTCAGCTGCTGGGCAATCAGGCTCCCCAAGACTGTATCTCAGGAGTTTCTTCCCAGTGAGCCTGGCTTTTGGGATCTGCCAGGTCACAGCACTGCTCCTGTCACAGTCAGACACCTCTGATGGGCCAAATGGCCCTACATGTTCTCTGTGCCCAAACCAACTTTCCTCTGTCCCAAATTTTCAGAGGAGAGATGTTTTTCACCTCAAAATCCCAAGCTAAATTTTTTTCTAAATTTTATTAGTCTTCTTTCCAGATTCCTGCCCACTTGTACCCAGTAGGAGCCATCAGTGAACATGTAGGGGCTGTGGATTCCCCAAAGCATCACCGAGCCCCAGAGCTCTACTGGGTTTTAATTCCACAGCTCAACTTCACAGGAAGCTGGTTTGGTTCTACCAGAAAGGGGTAACATGGAAACTCATGGAGTTCAAGGGGTGAGAGAGAAATCATGTGGAGCACTGACACACATAGAATAACAGGTCATATATATGTGTGTATATAAATACACTAAAAACCAGACATATATATGTGTTTATATATAAATACATGAACAAACAGACATATATATAAATACATATGTAAACATTACCCATATAATTTGTGCTGTCACCCACTCCTGTGACAGCCCGTGTTAAAATCACACAGGATTTGTCTGTGCCCACTAGAGGCCAGTGTGCACCTTGAATTAAGATGTCAATGCACTAATTAATCACCTGTTGGGAGAGTGTTAAGTGTGGGATGAGGTCCTGTTGCACAGGGGATGGTGGCCAGGTCAAGGCAGGCGGATGGACCCTGAGGGATGGCTAAACCCTTTCATCTGGAGCTGGAACTGGAAATTGGAAAATCCTGCTGCATTGTGATGGCTCGAGCGTGGTCCTACCCGGGACCTGCTGCCTTGCCCAGGGTGGAACACAGACACAGATCCTCTTCTCCAGCCGTGCACAGCCGGGCAGACACACCCACCACGAGCCAGCCCTGTCCTCAACGCTCCTTGGGGACCACCGGGACACCAGGGTGGCATAGCAGGTCCCACAGCTTCCCCTCTCTGTGCCACTGCCACCTGGGCTGGAGCAGCAGCCGAGCTCCAGGTCGGAGCTGGGCAAACCACCACTTCTCTGAGCTACACATAGTGAGTTTTGGATGGCCCTGAGAAGTAAAATCAGTTCCTGAGGAGAAATGGGAGGCCTCTGCAACGCTTCGGTTCACTGAAGTTTTCAGCCCCTCGTGCGCAGCAGCTGCAGCAAATTGAGATGCCTTTCTCCACATGAGAAGGTCTCGACACCGTAACAGCAGAACCTTCGTTTACTGCGTGTCAAAAAGAAACAGGCAGCTTTTAAACTCTCTTCTGAAATGGGGACATTTTAGCCTGAATTATTTTCCAGGCTCAGATCCACCCGTGGGTGCCTCTTTAGCCACGGGGAGATGGAGGGAGAGATGGGGGCGAGCCAGGGAGGGTGGCAGTGGGATAAATGGGGCTAAAGGACAGTGATGGGGCAGTGCTTTGCTGTGTGAGCTCCTCGATAACGCAGCTGTATTTTTGGAACTCTTCATTGGCAGTTGATGTTTTTTAAAACCTTGTTTACTGCTTGGCTGCCTTTGTCTTTGGGAGATGGAAAATGAGAACAGAGTGTTGCTCCTGTGGGTAACAGCTTCTGTCTTTGGTGAGCCTGAGGAAAACAGTGATGTTCAGGAGTACAGCTTCATGTTCTGTTAGAAACCCAAAACCAGATACTGAGTCCTAAGTAGTTTTTAATTTTTTCCCCATGTGGAGCAGAAATAAAGACAAGAAACAAAGGCAAGGTGATACTTTTCCCCCAGAATCTTCCAAAATTCTTTTCTGCCTCTAGTTATGTATTTGCACTCGCATTTCCAACCTGGATGAGATGAGATTTACTTCAACGTGACGTAACCCAGGAATTATCCCCAGGGTTGAGAAAGAGGGTCATCCCAGTGATGGATTCAGGCACCAAAAAAGCAAGAATGGCACATCATACCTCATGTGTACCTTCCTTCTGTTCTCAAGTCAGGGGAATTCTCCTGCTTGCTTAAAAATGAGCATTTCCCTTGCCCTGTGCTCCAGAGAAGCTACTGGCAGAGAAAACCAGGGATTTGATCCAGCCCAGTGCCAACACCTCTTGGGACTGGGATCAGAGGAGCTGCCAAACATCAGAAGAAAAGCCATCCATGAGGGCTGTCTCCTTGGGATCCCTGGGAGAAAGATCCTGGAGCACTCCCAGCCATTGCCAGGGATGGCTGTCTCTGAGCTGGATGAAACTCTGAATTAGTTAAAATCTGATTTTGGGCAGGAATGGGATAACTCCTGTGCTGAGCTAGGGGTCACTGCTGCCTGCAGGTTTGCTGGTCAGAGACCGCATGGGAGCAGATGGTTTGTTTAACCTGGGACACCTCAGCTGGGGAATGTCAGGCTGAATGAGCTGCTATTTCCTGAGGGACTTCACTGCCCATGGCTCTGCTCTAGCACAGTGAGAGGAGGGGTGAGGAGGGAGAAAAGCCCTTGCCCTTTGCTCTGGGCAGCTCTCAGTGCCCAGAACAGCCATCCTGGCATCCCCATGGCTGGGATGCAGCATCTCCCAGCACTTTCTGGAGCTGCCCTCTGGGATGGCTGCATCTCCCAGGGATGCTTTGTAGGGCTCCATGTGCTGACCAGCACAGCTTTGGTGGAGATCCACTGGGTCCCAGGGAGATGTGCAGATCACTCTCTCTGCTGTACACTGTGTGAGGGTATCACTGGCACACTCTGCTGGGCTGGCCCTGCCACCCTGCTCTTCTCTAGCTCAGAAAGGGCTGCTGGTATCTGGCAGCCAGGCAGGAGCCCAAGGAGCACGTGGAGTGTGCTTGTCCCACCTCATTCACTGCCCATCCCCTTGCAGGACCGGCCATGGTGATGCTTCTCGGAGCAAGGAGCTCCTGATCACATCAGTGTGTCACAGGGATGGAGTGCAGAGCTGCACGAGCACAGGCAAGTGCCACTTCCTCCTCCTCTGGAGACCTGCCAGAGAAAAATATCCCATGGCACTCTGTGGGATCTTTGGACCACCATGATCCCAGCCTGGGAGCCCGGGACAAACACAGGAGCTCCACGGAGTTCTAACCCCTTATTGCTTGTTACAGAAAATCCACATGAGAAGGAGCCTCCCAGAGGGGGGTTCAGGGTTGCTGAACAAGTGGGGAGCAGCCCTGAGAATAAACAGCTTTATTAGACCCACCTTGCTCTGTTCCCTCAAACCCCAAAGCACCTCTTGTGGCTGAGGGGGGTCTGATGGATTCCCCAGCCCCAGGAGCTGGACCCCACAGCCACCCAGGGGTTAACCAGGATCCTCTCTCCACACACAGCTCTCCTCCCAGACTGCTAAAATCCGCTAACAGAATTAGCACTGGAAATTTGTGCACTGTACTATGTAGGGGGAAAAAAAAAAAAAAGAAAAAGAAAAGCATGAAATATATTTAATCTCTCATTTTCAGAATTGCATTTGACATCTAAGTTAAATAAAATGTTCCTGAGGTCATTAAAAATCAGAAATAGTACAAGATTTGGGTTTACCATAGTTTCAGAATGAATCAGGTTTCTCAACTTGTTTTAATCTCTGTATAATTGCTTTTCTGTATATGGTAACCTTTAGAAAATGAGTTTAATAATTAGTCATCTCAAAGTAGTTAAAGACAACATCCTGCCCTCAGTTCAGCTTTATTTTCAACAAAAAACCAATGTCAAAATAAATTCTTCACTATAGTTGGAAACATAGATTCAGGCTACACGTTCAGCAGGTGAAACAGCTTGTGTTAAGCCCCCTAAGAGTTTGAAAGTTCAGCAATGCTCATCTTGATGGCTTTTCACTTTCCCTTCCCAAGAAGAATGGGGAGAGAAGAGGAAAACATGAAGCAGCAGCACTGGCTGTGGCCAGTCCCTCCCAGGCACAGAGCCCCAGACCAGTGCAAGGAGAGGGTTTTACTGGATGGTGAGACAAGGGGCCTCATGCCTGGACCCTGCTTTTCCCAGGACGGGATGTCTAGGCAGAATCCAGGCAGTTTCCAGCTCCTTTGGGCCTGTGCCTGGTGCCTGCATTGCCAGCCTGTGAATTGTCATGGCTGGGACATGCTCATGGCCCTGGTTCTGTTCACGCCACCATTACCCTCGATCTCTCAGCACCTCATGCACCTGTATTTAAAAATCGTTTGCTTTCTCTCTCCCCATCCCATCAGGCCTGTCTTGATGTCTCCTGTGTTTCTTAGTCTCCCTGGTGGGTCAGCACCAGGTGAGCTGCTTGACCTGATCCTCCAGGTCAGCAGCTCAGCACTGGCAGTGGCCCCAGTTGTTGTGTCCCGCACAGCTGCCCTTGCCCTTGGGAGACAGAGTTGCATCCCAACACTGCCATCCATCAGCCATCCTGCTCCTCTTCCCTCTTGACTTCTGGCAGTTTAGTGCAAATCAGAGCTACAGGTTTCCTTCACTGTTGCAGAAGGCATTTCAGGAGGAATGTCCTCCTCTAGGCACCCTTTATTCCTCACACTGGAAAAGACACTGCAAATACCTTCCTCTCCATTGCCTTGTGCTTTATTTAGTTTAAATTTCTAAAGGGTTGGACTTGCCACCATTTTCCTGGTGGGATTATTCCAGTATCTGATAGATCTCTGGGAAATCTTCTACCTTCCTGTTGCCCACCTTACGTTCTCATTTGTCATCCTCAGACAAAGCCTCTGGTGGGATTTGCAGGAGTTGCTGGTTTACTGACCAGGTCCTTCCCACTGAAGCCAATGGTTTCTGTGGTGCACAGGCTAATGGAAAGTGCTTCTGGCTTGGAGTGGCCTTGTTGACCATCCTGTTCCCCTAGGAGGGACGGTCCTGTTCACCTGGTGTCTCCAGATAGGGGTTAACCCCACCTGGGAACTCCAGGTCACTGATCCAGTTCCCAGCCCTGGAGTGGCCACTGAAATCAATGCAAAAACTCTCCTCAGGGGTGGGATGAAGCTGTAATCCCACAAATGTGCTAATATTTGGATCAGGAGCACTCAGTGCTTAAATGTCTCTTGCAGACGGCTGAGAGTGCGTTTTGCTAAAGCAAACTGCAATTACATTTAGCATCTTCAATTTAGCTTGACATGTTGCCTCTAGAAAGAAAAGATGTCTTGCATTGCAGGCTCTGCAGCACAGACAGTGTCTCTGACCCTCTCCTCTCTCCTCCTGAGCCCCCCCAGACCTTCTCCCAGGCTGAACAGAGCTGAGGGCAGCAGGAAGGCGCTGCTAATGCACAGCTATTTCTGTCACAGCAAGGACCATCCCACAGCCCTGACCAAGGAAATGAAACCAGAGCCTGTGTGGGGACCAGAGCAAATCCAGGAGCAAAGGCCAATAGGAACCAGCCACTTGACTCCAGAACCAGAGGAAGCAGCTCCACAGTGGTGGGTGAAGAGAAGCAATGGCACAGCTCTTCTCCGGACTGGTGCAGCAGAGTGAGAGAGTTTTCCCCAAACTGAGAGCCCACCTTGCAGTAATGGAGTTGGATTTGCTTTTCACTGTCTTCATGGAGTAAAAGTCTCTGTTGTCCCCATTCTGTGCAAAAGTGAAGGTCTCTTCCATCTTCTTAGGGAAGAGCAACAGACTGGAGACAAGGTGATGAACTAGATCCACTTTTGCTTCCTCCAGAAGTTAATTTTCGCTTAGACATATTAGATGAGCTGATAACTCCTGGTAAATATAGCAGTCAAGTCCCCTGCCCAGTCCCACACAGCTGTGTTCATGGCAAAGAGCAGAGACACTTGTGGGTCAGCCATCAGCCTCCTAATACACCCTCATCCTGTCAATCCAGGTTACTCACAGGAATATTTCTGTTGCTGAAGTTTTCTGTAATATTCTTTCAAACCACTCACAGCTTAGGCCAGTTTTTGACCACACTCCTGCACCATGGTCCTCTTACACAGCATCCACCACATGTGGGGTGCAGATGTGCAGCAGATCTTGTACCACCCACTACAACATCCTCACTGGAAGACAAAATAAAAACAGGGGTGTGTGAATAAAATGCTTTAAGGCACATATCTAAGGTGCCTCAGAATGCTGAGAAGGTGTGGGTTTCCTGTAGGTCCCATGAGGAAGTTTCAGCTACCCCGTGTCATTTCTGGGATACAAGACATCTACGTTTGGATACCCAGTCTCTCCCTGGGCTTCTGGAGGCCCAGGGCTCATCAGGAGCTGTAGTGGTATGTGTTTGTACAGCCCTCAAAGATAGAGCAGCTCGGAGTTTTACAGAGAATTTCAAGGATGGGGAATGCTCATACCTGGAAAAGCTGGTGGCTGGCAGAAGGAATTTTCTGTGTCGCTTGGTGTGAAACATATTTTCAAGTCCAGAGTGAATGTTGAACATGAGGAAGAACAAAGCACTCCAGGAAAAGAGGCAAACACCTCCACAGCACCGGAGCATGGCTGGCTCTGGCTCACACATCTCCTGCTATTCCAGGGAACACTGTGCAGGGGAGACAAATGCAGTGATCACTGTCCAACAGCCAGTGGGCTGGAGCTTCCTGCTTAGAGAAACTCCATTAGGGAAGAAAGCACTCACCAGTTGGTGCCCATGGTAGCTGAGCTCACACACGTGCTGTGGTACTTGCTGGTGCGTGTCTTAAGTGGTTTCAAAGGCTGCACATTCTGAACCTGCTCCTCCCCTTCAGACCTGGTGGCACAGGTACTTCCTGAAAGCACCACATCTCATTAGGGCTGCCAGAGATCCTGATGGCAAAGCATTCTTCCATCTTCTTCCCAGTTTTTTCTATGGCTCAGCAAGGCTCAAAGGCACCTGGATGCGGAGGGTCCATGTATTCCATGGGGGCTGCAGCAAAGCTGCCTGGTGGGGACACCAGGGTGGGCTTGGATGGTCTGTGTGACTGGTGGGAAAGGATGTATGTGAGGCAGGAGGGAGAGGGAGGAATGCCACTGTCCTTGGTCTGTCATCACTCCGTCACAGTCCGTGTTTAAATAAATGCCGACAGGCTCCAAAGCTGTGGCTGGGGTATGCCCAGAGGAATTCACCCAAGTCAGCATCTAAATAAGGAAACACTGGACTTGGAAAGCTGATCTGTGGTGTGTGTGTGGAAGCAACGTCAGCAGAAGAAGGTCCCTTCCCCCTCCCTTCACTGCATTAGGGATTGCTTTCGCTTTACTCCCGAACAAATGAAGACAACAGCTGTGTTGTTTGACAGTGTGTGTTTTACTACCAACAAAGAATGGTCCTTTGAAACAGGCAAAGTGCTGTGTGCCCTTCCAGGGAAATGTGGGATTGCAGGTTTGGCCAGGATGACCCAAACAATAAAAGTGCAGCTGGAGCGTTAAAAATATAGTTGGTGGCAAGGATGGTTGGGTTTGGCTGGAGTAACTGGAATGATGATCAAAAGGACAATTATGCTGCTTTAGGAGCGGAGCCATTTGACACATATTACTATAATGGCAAACCTTAAGGATTGCTCGATATTCAAGAGTGATCCAAAGTAAAAAAAAAAAAAAGAAACCAACAAACCCAAACATTTCTCTGTTGCTACTATTTTTCTAAAGGTCATTCAGATACCGGAACAGTTGCCTCACAATGAAAACCTTGGATGCAATCCATGAGCAGAGGTTATCGTGCCTGTGCTGAGCGAAGGAGATGAAAGCAGTTCTTGGGGCCAAATTTGAGCTGACCTGGAAACAGCCACCGTGGGGACCAGAAGTGATGAAACCACATCAGTGCACAACTCCACATGTGCTCAGTCAAAATATTTCCCCCGCTTTCAGCTCACTGCTTGGCTTTCCCTCTTTGAGCTGCCTTGACCCCAAAACTGTAGCACAGGCCAACCTTGAGTCTGGGGAAAGAGTGAGTTGAATATTCATGCAAGGAAAGTTGTGCAGAGAATAACTCTGACATGAATGACACAACACATCCAACATCTTGTCCGAAGCACTCAGCGAGGAAGCTGATGTGTGCAAGGCATTCTGAAACCTAAATGGGAATGTTTGTGTAAGCTCAGGTGACAGTCAAAGGAGAGATGATGCATCCTTGGGGTTACTTTGATGCAAATGGGCACTTGAAAAGAAATGTGATGGTTGGTTAGCCAAAGGCAAGCGGTAATGTGTGCTAAAAAGGCTATTGTATTGATTGAAACGCATCTAGAAAACATCAGCCTGATGTAAAACATGAGTAATCAGCAGAAGCTAAAGGCTATTTCATAGAGCTCACCAGCATGTGTTTTTGAGCACCCTTCATTAATAAATCGATGAAATGTTCATGTTGGCAGAGGGTTCAAAGCAGCTCTCAGTGAGCTGCTGGAGGAGGGGGCTCTGTCTCAGGCTGTGCCTCCAAAGGGTGATGCTCCTTTTGAGTATCCAGGGTGCTCAAGGACACCAAGGTCTCCACTGGTGAGTGACCAGCAGTCACAGAGGATGGTGGTCCTGGGATCTATCAGGGACAAGATGCCTCAAAGCCCTAATTGCAGAGTGAGGGATCCATCTGCAGTGCCAGGGCTCGCTCAGGACCAGCAGCCTGTCCTGCTGTGCTGTTGGACCTGGGGCTGGAAATCCCTGCATCCCTCCAGAGCAAAGGAAGTTTGATTTCAGAGAGTAAATTCCTCACTCTCATCCTATATCTATTGCAAAGAAGATCTCCAGTGGCTCTTACAGAGGTGTCCTGGCAGGTTTCAGATAATCAGAGAGATGCTGTGGGTCATGTAAGACAGAAATGTAGAAGGTTCTCGCAGAACTTGCATGCCAGGGAGATCCATGACGTGACCCTTTGGACTTTCTCTGCCTCCTGTTGGTGCCTTTACCCACTGGCTCCTCAACGCTTCTGCTGCTGGTTACCTGATGGACCCAGACATTTCTGTCTGTGGGTACCTTCTGTACATCCCAGGGACCAAGAGGGGTCATAGAAAAACTGAATGGTTTGGGTCAGAAGGGACCTTTACCACCATCTTGTTCCAATCTCTGTGCCATGGGCAGGGACTCCTTTCACTAGACAAGTCCTGAAGGACAGGAAGGACCCCTTCCTCTCTCCCACTCTGGGTCTGCACAAAACCCCTGCGAGGTTTCGCCACGTGGCTGGCGAGCTGGGTCTGTCCCACGTCATGTGTGGGATGCACACCCCCTGTGAAATCTTTCGGATAGGGAGTGCTCCTGCTACAGCTGTTCTGCATTTTCTTGTCCCTGGAGCTTGACTTCTATCCTTCCCCAGCCCAACGAGGTGCCCTCTGAGCTGGCCTGGAGGTTTGGTTTCCCCACGTGGTCTCTTTCTCATTGTGTGATTTGTATAAAACCCAGCATCTCTGCCCAGAGCTGCTTTTGCAGGGAGAGGCCAAGAACAAATAATGGGACCAACTCCTTCCCCAGAGGGCCCAAATTCATGGATTCTTTTGTGCCAAAGCTGGAAGCAGAACCAGCCAAGGTCAGAAATAAAGGTGTTTTCTGGCTGCCCTCCATCTCCAGCACCCACTGCTTGCACAGCAAGGCACATTTTGAGCACTTCCCTGAGCTGCTGAGGAACTCCTGTCCTGGTGGCATTTTTAGCTACTACATCCTTCCACTCCTGGGATTTTCAGCCTGTAAATGTGAGTTAAAAGATGCATTGGTGTGAACTGCAGCTCCCTGTTCCCATGCCTGCCTGCACCTCCCTGCTGCTCCAGGGCTGGGAACAGGCTGTGCTGGTGGCTCAGGAGAGGTTTTGGTGCAGATGCAAGCTAAATGGCTTTGGGATCTTGGGGAGTATTGCTGTCTCCATGGTGTTGGGTCGTGTAGCATGAGCTGCACTCAAGATCTCCCGCTCCTGATCGTAATGCAGGCTGATGGCCCTGTCACGGCACGAGGCTGTGACGCCGCTGACTCTGACGTGGCCCTGGGGTGTAACCGTGCCGTGGGTGTGCAGGGGTGTCACTGCCTTGTGACACTGATGCTGCAGGACACAGGGTCACTGTGGTGGGACGGGGATGGGCTGTGACGGCTCCTTGGCAGGGGCTGGCAGCAGAGAGCGGAGAGCTCTGCAGCGTGACGCTGATGCGGGAGGAGCGGGGTGGCACTGCGGTGCCAAGGGGTGTCTGTCACCCGTGGTGGGTGAGGGAATGGGTTCAGTAGGTGTGTTGGGTTGTGAGGATCAGCCTCCTCCATCACAGAATCACAGAGCCATGGAATGGTTTGGGTTGGAAGGGACCTTAAAGCTTGACTTATTCCAACCCTTGCCATGGGCAGGGACACCTTCCACTAGCCCAGGTTGCTCCAAGCCCCGTCCAACCTGGCCTTGGACGCTTCCAGGGATGGGGCAGCCACAGCTTCTCTGGGCACCCTGTGCCAGTGCCATCAGTGACCATGGGCATGGCTCCAGTGCTCAGCCACAGGACCACAGCCATGCTGAGCTTGCCTGAAGGAGCTTGAGCCACCTGCCACCAGCTCTTCAGCACAGGGCAGAGAATGCAGGCCCTGCAGAGCTCTTACAGCTGGGACCTCCCTGAGTTTGTAGTCAAAAGCTTGACTTTCCTAAGAATCCTAGAAATTAATGAATAAATTAAAATTCACTCTGGTGCTCTTGGCTTCACACCTCTGTGGTGAGCAAACCACACACTAAGGACTTGTGTCTGAGCAGCACAAAGAATCACAGAGTGGTTTGGGTTGGAAGGGACCTTAAAGATCATCTTATTCCAAACTCTGGTTTTCTGACCTTTCAGACACAGAAAACTTTAGGAAGGAAAGAGCGAAAGAGTTGCTGTTCAGTTGCACACATAATGCAAGGGTAGAAAACACCAAAAGCAAGATACTAAAAAATGAAGCAGTCTGACTATTCTTGGCCCTCTCCCTCCTTCCACTACCAATTTGTATGGGAAAATTGAAGTTTTACTTCAAGAACTATACATTTTTAATGGATTTTATTTACATAATTTTTCTCTCTAATAAGATGGGTTTTAAATGCATTAACTGCAGCATAGTTCTCTCAGACCTTTGGAGAAAAGAAACTACAATAAAGATTCTTGTCTCTTAATATTCTGGGTTTCAGGCAAAAAATTATACTGTAAGATAGGGATGCTTAAAAAAAACCCAAACCATAGTTTCACTGAACAAGAAAATCCAGTTAGGAAAAAAAACCCAAAAAACCCTGTATTGGAAAACATCTATTTGCCCACAAAATAATGTAAAAATAATGAGTCCATATTCCTCTTTGATGTGTGTGGCACATGCTCCTTTAAGGAGAAATTCTGTATTTCAGAGATAGTGTGCATATCGTGGAATGAAACGGTTGTTATGGCAACAACTCTCAAAAGCAAGTACTTAACTGAGAAATGTGTTCCACACAGCCATAGAAAAATGAAAACATGAAAACAGAGACAGGAAGAATGGACAAACAGAAGCAGTATGAGATGGCAAAGCCGTTTCTGATTTTCAGGCGCGCAGAGAAGCAGCACTGAACTAGCTCTGGGAGCTTTTTAATTTTAATTTAAAGCCAAAGTTTAAAGCTGCATCTGTTCCTGAAAGGTTTAATATGTCTTTTATTTGATGTCAGTGATCTAATAATTAAAAAGTGACATATATTAGCCCACCCTTGTTGCTGTGAACTAAAGGATGGGATGCAGGGCTGGTGTTTGTGTTTGTTGCTGCTCTGTCCAAACACACCCCCAGCACAGGGCACGGGGATCTGGCACTCCAGGGAAGCTGAGAAGGCTGGATCCAGTCCCCTATGGCTCAGAACCCATGGGTCTGTACCCCTACCTGGCAGGTCACTGGAGGGTGGTGAAACTCATTATGATAGTGGGTAACCACAGAATATTCTGAGCAGGAAGGGACCCACAAAGATCATCAAGTCCATCTACTCACAACCACCCCCAGTACCTGAAAGGAGCCTGCAAGAAGGATGGAGAGAGTCTGTTTACAAGGGCTTGGAGTGACAAGACAAGGCGGAATGGCTTCAAACTGACAGAGACTAGGCTTAGTTTGGATATTAGGGAAAAATTCTACCTGTGAGGGTGGTGAGGCCCTGGCAGAGGTTGTCCAGAGAAGCTGTGGCTGCCCCTGGATCCCTGGGAGTGTCCAAGGCCAGGTTGGACGGGGCTTGGAGTAAACTGGAATAGTGGAAAGTGTCCCTGCCCACGGCAGGGGGTGGGACAGGATAGTCTTTAAGGTCCCTTCAAACCCAAACCATTCTTTGATTTTATGATTCCATGATTTTATGACCTCCACACAGTCTTGCTCTGAGGCTGAACAGCAGCCCCACAGACCCAGTCCTGGCCACCTCCCAAATCAGTCCAGAGCACTGTGGGAGAGAGACAGAGAAATCCCAAACACTGACTGCTCTTGGCATTGCTGGTGTCTTCTCCCCTCACAGCCCCACAGACCAGAAACCAGACCATTTCCCATCCTACGGAGAAAACCCCTCTGGTCAGTCTCTTCCTGGGGAAAATGTCATTCCTGAGCCCCAAACTCTGTTTGGGTCTGCCCTCCTGGCTGATAACTTCATTCTGCACAGCCTTACCTTCAACTGGACCCATATCCCCTTTGTAATTCCTGTAACTCCTTCCACAGAGATTCTGGGAAGAATCTCTCTTGAAAGACTAATTTCCCACCAGGCTCTGTATGCAATATTTTGTTTAAACCTAGACAGATTAGCTCCTCTGCTCCTCTCTATTTTCCTATTAAAATGATATTAAATTAGTCTTATGTGATCTACTTTTGATAAAGCTTTCCTGATTTTTTTTCCTCTCATTTTGTGTTTTTCCTCCATGTCCTCAGAGGTCCATGTCTCAGTCAAATTTTCTAAGATGAATGGAAGGGCCTGAAACCAGAAAGCTGAGCAGCAAAGCGAGAATAAATGATTAAAAACCCCTCTAGTATTTGAGGTAACCCAAAGTGATTTTCTTGATTTCTTTAACTACCCTGTTTCATACTGGTTGTTGAAGCACCTGTGGAGATGACAGAGCCTCGGGAACTGGCACAGATGCGAAGTGAAACGTGCTGAAGGTCTCGCTCTGCAGTTGAGGTGGGCTTATGCTCGAGGCATCAGCGGGTCCACCCTCAGCTCAGCTGTTTTCCCTCCACATCCATACCCATCCTTCTCTGCCAGCGTGGCCTCCTCCTGGGAAAAGACAAACTGTGCTGGGAGCCTGAGTTCCCGAGGGAAGCCCTGAGTGTGTGGTGGGGTGACTCTGCCCAGCCTTGCTCGGGCTTTGCCCAGCCCCAGCCGGGTGTGAGGAGCGCCTGGAATGGGATCCGGTGCTGGCTGTGGATGGTTCCTGCTGCCACGACTCCCCACGCTGGAGCACCCAGGGCCATCCCTGGTGGGTGTCACCTTCTGTTTAGCAATGCCAGGTGTTCCCACGGCTGCTGGGACACCACTGGACCCATCTCTGTGAGGGAGTGCAGCAAAAAGTCTGGGACAATGGGGATGGCACCACTGGCTTCAGCACTCCTACCCCTCCCCTGGGCAAATTCCTGAGGGAGTTGGTGACCCCCAGGTTCACATCTAGGGCAGGTGCATCACTCCCAAGCTCTCTCACTGTGAAGCCTTTCCTCTGAGCTGTGTGTCCCTCTCTCTCTGTGGTCAGTGGGGAGAGGAGGTGTCCCCAGAGCCCAGGAATCCTAAGGCTGTGTCTGAAGCAGGAGGCTGACACCCCTCCAGAGCATCCATTCCTCTCCCCTGACTTTTCTGGAGCTCACTGCTAACCCCAAACTTCATTTAGGAGACAGACACAGCCTGGCTGGATGAGGATTTATCCAGTGCTGTGTGTGTGACGAGTGAGGGGAAGGATTTCTCAATCTAACCCGGGTCTGCCGAATCCTCCTTGGCAAATAAGTCACTTACATGTCCCAGAGGCAAAGCAAGAATTTGTAAATGAAAACTTTTTCAAATAAATCTTTTGTAGGATTTACAAACCCTCTGATCGGATTTGTAACTCCAGACTCAGATTTGTATACTTGCTGTGAGATGTGAAGGATTTAAAAACCCATCTCTTGACTTGTGAAACAATCCAAAGTTTTAGAAACCAGGTAGCTAAAGCTAAGACTAAAAGCACACAGCACTTGGGCCTGAAGGTTTAGTGACAGGATTTATACATTAGAACAGGGAGATAATGTAACTCAGGTGTATTAAATCCTGATTTATTAACAAACTCAGAAGTAATAGCTTTACAAATATCTCCCAAGACATTTTAAAGCGCTTAACCCTTGGAGTACTAGCATTTGTCAGGCTGCCATCTCTGGGAATGTCAAGAAATATGTCTAAATACATCAGGGAAAATTCAGCTGCAGTGAAGGCAAGCCCTGCAGCCCCTCTCCCTGGTGTTTCCCTCTCACACAGGAGCTGGGAGTGACTCCTAAGGGTCTGGGAAGGGGCTGCAGACACCCCTGGCATGTTTCTGGAGTGATTTTTGGTCCCACTGTGCTCAGACAGTTGTTGTGGCTGCACATCTCTGCTCGGTGGGATGGGGCCCTGTCACATTCCCCTCCTGACATGTCCCAGTGCCTCCACGGTCTCTCTGCCTTTAGGGGGGTGATGGTTGGGCCCAGAAACCTCTGTTGGGGAGGGCACTTTGGTGGGCTGAGATGCTGGGGAGAGGGCTGGGAGCATGTGGGGACCAGGACAAGCTGTTTCTGTTACTGAGGGCTCTGTGAAAAAAGATTTTGCTCTCCCTGCATCTTCCTGTTCTCCTCTCCAGCAGTCTCAGGCTTTTCCCAGTTACCTCCTATTGAGACTACATGGCTTTGAGCTCCTCACTGGGTGGAGATGGGGAACCTCTGCTTTGGGATGATGAGGAAGGATTTCATCCAGTTGTTCCAGATCTCTGTGTGCTCTTGTATCTTTAAGTCCCTTGAGTTCAGCAATAACCAGAAGCTCATTTCTTCCTGATCACAACCAATTCTTCAGTAATTTTACCTTTGACAAACCTGCTGGAAGACAAAGGTTTCCACAGCAGAACCAGGCCTTCTCCCTTCGTACTTACACCAAACACACCGGCATAACAAAATGGTATTTCCAGAGCAGTTGTAATTTTTAGATAGGAAAACCATAATTACCTGAAGGAGTCTGCCAGAGCTGCCAGTTCCCCTTTCCTATTCCCTCTGGTGCCCTATTAGCTTTTGTTCAGCGTAATTGAGTTCTCCAGGCAGTGCCATGCCCCAGAGAGCAGGGTGTTGGGATTGCCCTGGGCACTTGACAGGCTCCACGGGTGTCCAAACCCTCGTGCAGGGACGGGGGGAAGCCCTGGGTGTTTTCAGCTGGTGAAAGAGCTCAATGCTGTTTGTGTCCAAACTTGCCTGGAAACAAAATGACCATTCACAACAGCTTGCTCTGTTAATGGTATAAAGTGCACTAGAAAATGATTGTGAAAATAATAGCTGCTTCTCGATGAGAGAGCCAGGAGCGGCAGCAAAGGCCGGAGCGCCACGTGCAGGAGGAGCTGGAATGGAGAAGGCACTTGACATCTCTTGTGGGTTCAGCTTTCATGAGCAATTAGATATGCTTAAAACTTAACTCTTATTCCCCTTGGTAAGCTCTTCTCTCTTCCTTCTCTTTGACTTTCTTTCACAAATGGCTGCTCAGTATTTCGGGAAGGTTTTTCTCTCCTGCTTTGATTGGGACTGGTTATACCTGGCATGGGAGCACCCCGAAACCAGCCTCTAAATGTGTGTGGGTGAAGCCTTCCTCCTGCTGAGGGACATGTGCCACTGCTGTGCCTGCAGTCACTGCAGCAGCTCCGAGAGTCTCTCCTTGATCTCCAAACCTCCACTCGGTTTGTTCCACCTGGAGAAGAGGAGACTGAGGTCAGACATCATCAGGGTCTGCAGCTTCCTCCTGAGGGGCAGTGACAGGAGGGGCAGTGATAGGACCCAGGGAACGGCTGGAGCTGTGTCAGGGCAGGCTCAGGTTGGATCTCAGGGAAAGGTCCTTCCCCCAGAGGGTGGTTGGCACTGAACAGGCTCCCCAGGGCAGTGGGCACGGCCCCAAGGCTGCCAGAGCTCCAGGAGGGTTTGGACAACGCTCTGAGGGACAGCATGGGATTGTTGGGGTGTCTGTGCAGGGCCAGGAGTTGGACTGGATGATCCTTGTGGTTCCCTTCCAGTTCAGGAGATTCTGTGATTCTATGATTCCATGTTTTTACAAATATATTTAAGATTTGAGGTGCTTTAGGGAAGAAGTATGTGCTGCACTTCTCTTTTTGTGTTTCCTTTCTGCATTTTTCACTTTAGACACCGAAAGATTTTCATCTTCTCTCCCGAGCTGGCTCAGGTTTGTGATGGACCAAAGCCCTGCTTCCATAAAACATTCAGTCACCTGCTGAACTTTAATCACATCCTTAAGTTCAACTTTATTAAGGAAAGCTCTTAAGCATGAGATAAAATCCCAAGTGTTTTCAATGATTTGGTTAATCTTGATGGACAGATTCTTTGTCCTGCCAAAATGCACAGCAAAGCTCTCACTGAAGGTAGGGCTGGGGCTGGGGTGTCTGTGTGAGCACTTTTCCTGGTGCTGGGCCAGAATGAAGTTCCCAAGGGCACTGTGATGGCTGATGCCTTGCAGTGAGAGAAGAAAGAGTCTGCCCCTCCATCCATCCATCCATCCATCCATCCATCCATCCATCCATCCATCCATCCATCCATCCATCCATCCATCCATCC
>JAYRBT010000054.1:2470167-2488277 GCA_036023395.1 Myiotriccus ornatus | reverse complement strand
ATCCATCCATCCATCCATCCATCCATCCATCCATCCATCCATCCATCCATCCATCCATCCATCCACCCATCCATCCAGGGGGCACTCTCTGTTGTCTGCCTGGGACACTCATAGGCTTGAGCATTGTGGCTGCACGGGTCAGGCAGCAGGGCAGTTCCTCTAGACATGGCACAGGCAGGGAAGAAGAAGAAGGGGGAAAATGGCATCTTTGGGTCATCCCTGCACACCCAGCTCCTTCTGGAACAGGTACCAGCAGAGACCTGCAAACCCTTGGATGTACACAGCACCTCAGGCACTGCCTCTGCTTCCTTCCCGCGATTTCAGTGTCCAGAAGGGAAAGGGTTAAACCCCAAGTAATTAATACAAGAAGACTGTTCATTACTATAAGATGTCTGTGTATCATTAAATTTCATTTGAGCTTTAATTAGACAATTTTTTTCTCGTATAAAAGTCTTTGTTGTGTCAATTAGTTGATTGACTATCATCTGGTTTCTGGGTTAGTGAAACCTGATCCGTTGTGAATGAATTTGTTTATCAGGGAAAAAGGACCAGGGGATGGAAAAAAGAATTCAATTAAATGTCAATGTGTGGAGTGACAAGCATTATTCGATAGGGCTTTTAGTTTAATTGCTTGTATTTCATTAAGAGATGTATTTATCAAGAGAATTCTTAATTTTCAAAAGATCTTAGTTGTCTTCTTGTTCACTTCTGACTTTTTAGGTACTCTTGTGGTCCTCCAAAAATATAGAGAACTAATTTTTTTTTAATTGGAAAAAGTACTTTATTGTGAGAAATCCTGAGACTGTTACGTCACTGATGTGTGGTGACAACCTTTTGATGACACCCACATGCAAATTGCAGGGGGACAGGGTGTATCCCGACATCATATGACAGACTTTCACCAAAGATCCACCACTCCCTTTGCTATTCCATGGCCTGTGGCCACTCTGTTAATCCTGAAAGTTTATGGGAGGAGGATATCATTCAGCTCCCAGTCCTGGGAACATTCTGGAAGGTCTGTTTTATATCTTTTAAAAGGCTGTAAAACCCTCTGGGAGGAATGGTTTTCATTTGGTTTGTGTTTGGATTCCAGCTCATCAGTTGTGGTTGACAAATCAAAATGGAATAGCCTTTGGGAGGGTCTGCCAGGAGCTCTCTGAGCACAGTGTGGTTGGCCTGAACTGGTGTAGCAACACAGGGTACCCCCGGAGTACCTTCAACCACCCTGGAGTAACGTGCTGAGAGCTCTGAAATTTATTTTGATAACTTTCTGTTTATTTCTAATCCAGCCTAAAACCTGTGAGGAGATGAGCCTGCAGCTGGGATCGTTTGAGAGGTGACAGCAGGATTGCAACAAAGCTCCCAGAATGTTAAATGAAAGGTTACTTTCCTGTATGTCCAGGTCCTGGAAGGAGCAGGGAGTCCCTGGATGCAGGTTTTGGTGCCAGGGCTCACCTGCAGCTCAGCTGGTGCCACAGGAGGGTGGTGGGCCATGGATGCAGTGGCACTTTGCATCCATGTGGGAACTCCGGCATCACTGCTCTGAGGGTGAGACATCAGAGCCCAGCTTTACTCTTGTAGAGCACTGGGGATTGGATGTATATTCCCTGTGGAAAGGAGTATCTTTTTGTCTGGATGTGGGAAAATACCAGGCCTAGTGATCAGTCTGTTGTGTATTCAAGGAACAACTGGACGTGGCACTCAGTGCTCTGGGCTGGTTGACAAGGTGGTGATGGGTCACAGTTGGCCTTGATGATCTTGGAGGTCTTTTCCAAACCCAAATAATTCTGTGGTTCTGTGTGGAGGAGAACTGCAGCAGAGGAGTCCCTGTGACACCAAGCCACAGTGCACACATGCAGGGAAATCCACAGTGCATCACTTGGGGGAGGTGATCAATCTCCACCTCAGAACTAATTCAACTGCTTGCCCTTGGGAGATTTGCTTTTCAGATATTGAGGCTTGGGAGTAGGGAGTGTCTCTCTGTGGATTTGCTCAGTGCCCAGCAGAAATCCTGGCAGGGCCTCGGGGAGTGCCTGTATAATAAGTAGCTCTAATGAGTGCTAATTACAACCAGCACATGGGTGATGAATCTCTCTCCTGAAACACATCGGTACAGTTCAGTGTTTTCTCCCTTGTATCTTTTCTGTGCCCCCATTTGCTTGGAAAGCACAGCCAGGACATGGCCTGCTCTCAGAAACTCATTATTTCTCCTATTCTGCGATGAGAATTCATGTTCAAAGAGTTCAGATAAGATATTGGGAGGCAATGCATGAAGCAACTGGCAATTATATCCTCCCTAAACATTTTGTCTGCAATGCTACATGGACATCACAGCAGAGACTGGAAAGCTGGGGCTTTCACATGAGCAAAACAGAACAGCAGAGCACGGAGAGATGCTCCAGGTTGTTCCCTCTGGGCACAAGCTACCACTTTAAAAATGTTCTTGGGAACACTCGAGATTTGGTTGAAGAGTCTCTATTTTACCTGAACCTGCTGAAGAAGGATAAAAAAATAAAAAGAAAAGGGGAAAAAAAATTATAAACCCCAGACCAGCCTTTCCAAGAATGTTTCATAGCAGAAGAAGAAGCAGAAGATGATGAAGGGTGGTGAGAGACTGGCACAGGTTTCCCAGAGAAATTGTGGACTTCCCATCCCTGGAAGTGTTCAAGGCCTGGTTGGATGGGGCTTGGAGCAACCTGGTCTAGTGGAAGGTGTCCCTGCCCATGGCAGGGAGCTGGAATAAGATGGTCTTTAAGGTCCTTTCCAACCCAAACCGTTCTGGCATTCTCTGATTCCTCTGCTGCAGAGCCTATGAGCTGTTCCTGAGTTCCTGGCAGTGAGCCTATGATGGAAGGACTGCCAGGAGATGCTGAGGGAAGCTGGATCAGCAGCTTCAACCCCTCAGACACAAAGGTTTTGTTTTCATCTCTAAGTAGCTGAAGAAGTTGTGCTTATCAGTGAATCTCCATCCTCCCAACCGCAGCATGTTCCCTCCGATAAGGGCGCTGTGTAATGGCAATTATGTTTTCATTTGTTGTGAGAAAACTTAATACTCAGAGTGGCAGAAATGTTATTCATCCTCTGTTAATTACGAGCTACTTACTGCAGGGAATCATGCAAGAACCAAAAAAGTGTAATCAAATGAAATAAAGGGAAGCAGCTTGTGCGCTCGCCTTCATGCTGGCTGGAATTAGTTCCTGCCATGCCCTAACACCAATTATCGCTCATAATGCAGCTTGGCTCCCTGTGTGACCTTGCCTTGGGCTCTGCAGCAGCACTGGGGACACGGGTGTCAGGGCATATGGGTGGGCAGATGCTTGGGATTGTGATCCAGGGGTGCTTAATGCCGCAAAATTCCCATGGGACTGGCTTGCCTGGACTCTGCCTGTCCCTCCATGAGCTCTGAGTGGAGCTGCAGGAGCATCCCTGCAGAGCCCCAGCTGGAGCAAAGATCTTGAGCCATTGCCTTTTTTATGTGGTTGTGGTTTCCCTCTCCAGGCTGTGGGATGCACCAGGAAAGGATGTGGCAATGCCAGAGCTGTTTTCAATCCCTGATCCCAGGAACAGGACTGGGTGTCCCTGCAAGTCCAGAGACAGGCAGGTGTTGGAGGTGTCTGTGCACCCACCTGGTGTAGCGCTCAGGATTCCTGGTTTTCACCCATGCAGGATGGGTTTGACTCCCACGGCTTGGGAACGACTTGGGAAAACAGTTGTATTTCATATTGTGCCTGGTTTGGGGCTCCCTCCTCCTAGGACAGTAGCAGGTCCAGTGTGGGATCCCAAGGTGGCCAGGGCTGGAGCACGGGACAGATGGAGGGAAGATGAGGGGCAGAGCTGGGTCTGTTCAGCCCAGAGAGAGGATGAGGGGAAGGTTTCATTGCAGCCTGGTGGGAAGGTGCATGGAAGATGGGATCAGACTCTTCCCAAAAGCACAAAGAGGGGGGATGAGAGGCACCAGCTGGAGCAAAGGAAGCTCTGCTTAGTTGTAAGAATAAATATGTCAGCATGTGGTGGTGAAACACTGGAACTGGGGCTCAGGAAATCTGGAGGTCTCAGTTCCTATTTAAATCTTAACTGAAAAAGATCCTGAAAAACTTGCGAAGCTGAACCTACTGGAGCATATGGACTGGACTAGAGACCTTCAGAAAACTCTTCTGACCCGTAAGGTCTCTGTTAGGATGGTTTTAATTTCCCTGGACACAAGATAGTCAGCAGTTCCTCATCCTAGCTGAGCTGCCTGAGCTCTCCTCACCTCTCTGGTGACCCAGAGGGGATGTCTCTGTTGAGATGCTGAGTTACATGAGAAGTCAGTGAGACATAAAACTGCCTTGGAAGGAGTGAGAATGACACAAAAAGATTTATTTGAGACAGCAAGGAACAGACTATCAAGGAGGAAGGCTGGACACTGCTTCCCTGATGGAGCTGCTGCCTGGGCAGTGTTCACCCTGCCCCTGCAGCCAGCACATCACTCCCACCAGGCCTGGGAAACGCTCCTGATGGGCATAAATTTCTCTTGTGGGTAAGAAAAGAAAGAAATAACCCCGGTGTGATCTGCATCAAGGGCTCAGCAACTGTTGAGGATTGCCAGTAATGCGTTTTTGAGCACTGTGAGCTTAACAGCCTGACATCATGTAGGAAGCACTTTAATTCCCAAAGAAAGATTTTTTTCCCCCCAGAAAGTAATAAATAGCAACTGTAACTTCTCTGAGGGAAATTTCGCTGCAGATCTGTGTGATATCTACTGAGAAACTTCCTTCTGAATTCATCCATTAAGTGTATAACAGGAGGAATGTTACCCTCATTTTTCATCCCTCTGCATAAAGAGAAGGACTTTACAGAGGTTTCCACCTGAAATCTCTGCATGGTGTTACAAGACTTGAATTTTTCAGGGTTTACCACTGAGTAATTTTGCCTTTGTCACAGAAATATTCCCGTGGAGTTCCCCAGACCTAGCAGGAGACTCAGCAGACCCAAAACCCCATGAGCACCTTCAAGCCTTCAAATCGACACAAGCTGCAAACAACGTTATTGAAGTCAGTTGAATAACCACTAAATTCTTCATAACTTGGATCTTTCCAGGAATGCCCAGGAAAAAAATAAAAGAAGTGAGATTCATCATCTCAGCCCTCAGCTGTGAATTTTCTGCTCAGCTCTGCTGCTGATACTGAGAGAGCAGATGCTTCCTTACTCTGCAGAAACACGGCGTGTGAAACAGTATTTTAACAGCTTTATCTGATATTTTATATCTCACTGTCAAACATAGCAATGATTCCACTTCTATTTGGGTAAGTAATCTGAAAAGAAGGCAGCAATAATCTCTCAGGAGAGCCAGGCACGGGACTAATTACTCCAGCTAGAGATTTGTAAAGACACATTTTCAGTGCTGGGATTTTATCATTCCACAGGGTAATTAAAAGGCAACCCTGTCAAAGGAAGTTTTACTGCCTTAAATATTCCTTTTTCTCTATGTAGGATAACCCTTTCCAAGCTCACCATTGGGATGGCTTTATTTCTTGGTGATGAGTGAGGGGTACCCATGGTACTTGTCCACCTGTTAGCTCAACGCTGTGCTTGGTGGGCAGAGAAGTGGCTGTTTCTGTGTCACAGAATCACAGAATAGTTTGGGTTGGAAGGCACTTTAAAGCTTATCTTGTTCCAACCCCCTGCCATGGGCAGGGACACCTTCCACTACCCCAGGCTGCTCCAAGCCCCATCCAACCTGGCACTGAATGTCGAGGGTTGGGAAGGAGAGATGCTTTAGGAGAAACCTGAGCCAGGCACAGGGAGAAGCGATCTGGCCACTGGAGAGGTTTAAAGAGACACTTCTCTTGGGCGTGTTGGGCAGATTGTCAAACATTGTAAGTCAGAGTTGTGCATCAGCAGCCAACCAGAGGCAGAATTTCTGCTTGCAATTTGTTTCTTCAGTGAAGCACTTGCTGAAATCAGAACGTGAAAGAGGGGAAATTTAGGTTAGGTATAGAGAAGAAATTCTTCCCTGGGAGGGTGGGGAGGCCCTGGCACAGGTTGCCCAGAGAAGCTGTGGCTGCCCCATCTCTGCAAGTGTCCAAGGCCAGGTTAGACGGGGCTTGGAGCAACCTGGGCTAGTTGGAATGAGATGATCTTTAAGGTCCCTTCCAACCCAAACCATTCCTGGCTTCTATGATTCCAAAAAGAAACCTGCTTGCTGCACTGGGTTATGACTCAGTCACCTCTTGAATGGGGATCCACAGCCAGGGGCCAGGAATAAAGCCCAGAAAAGGGGTCAGTCTGTGCTGTTGTGGACAGATGTTGCCCTCACCCCTAGGTGGGAACCAGCCTTCAGGTGGGGTGAGTGAGGTGCTGCTGCTTTGATCCCTGCTCCAAGTTTATACAGCCCCGGGCTGGGCTGGCTCTGTGCAAGCAGAGGTGATCAAAGCAGGGGCACAAAACAGAGGTCAAAGGCTGACTGACTGACTGCCAGAGGGGATTTAGACCCAGCTTTGCAAGTCCCACGGAAGGACAAGTTAAATTAAGGGCAAACTATTTGGTTAACTAATGCAGTTCAGAACTCTTATCAAAGAGTCAAACAACATCCACAGCCTCCTCCAAGGCTGATGCTGGGTCTTCCAAAAGCTGTCACTGAGCCATTTATTCTTTTGGATGGCTTGATAACGCGGATAATTTGAAAATCCAAGTGTGGGCAAGGAGCACGTCTGGCCTGTCTCATCCATGGGATACCAGGTCAGCTGGAGACCTCCCTTTCTGTACCTTCCTACTTAAACCTCCCTGTTTTTCTAAGACGGGTTTTAAGTCCAATTAAGGATTTGGAAGTTAATTTTTAAAAAACAAAAGAAACAAAAGGACTTTGGAGCTGGCCTTAGTGTCCTTGGGTAGAAAGGGAAACCACTGGCCATAATGTGAGAGCAAGGCCCTGCACCTGCATCTTTCCTCCTTGTCAGCTTTTCCTTCTCTCTGCTCCTGCCTCTTGGGGCACATGGGGATCAGGGATGTAACAGGCCAGTGAGGCTGATGTGACATGTGTAATGAGAAAGAATTAGTATAAAATGCAATGTATCACGAAATTAGCACCACCCAACTGCCTGCTCCTTGGCATCCTGCCTGTTCCCATCTTTATCTGGGCATTGTTTAATTGCCTAATGGTTATACTTAATTTATTTATTTTTAACTTACTGTGAGCATGTAGAAATGTGAATTCATCTTTAGAAGATCACTTAACAAAGGACTCCTTATAAGAGAGGTTTACTTCTATTATTTTTTTCCCCAGGATGTAAAGATTTTTAGGCTCCACCTGTGCCAAATCCAGCCAGATCCTGGCAGATGGCAGTTAAAGCCCTGTGGCAAGACTGGTGGATTCAGTGCATGGGGGTTTGCATCACCCAGCTTGCTGTTTCCCTGCCACCAGCAGCATCCTTTGCTCAGGGTCCTCTCTCCCCTGTGTGGATCATTCCTCAACTGGAAGGTTCTTGGAGGTACAAAAACCCAGGAATCAGAGAGCTGTTTGGGCTCTGGAGGTGGATGCTGGGACATGAGTTGGTTGAACCGGGAAAAGCTGTTAAAAAAGGCTCCTAAAGGAACATGGCCATTTCTCAAGCTGAGGTCAAATCTCATGAAATAGCAGACTCTGACCATGGAAATGCACTCGGGGAGGGCACATCAGTCCCTTTTGTGTCTCAGCTGTCTCCAGATTTCCAGTGTAATTTTGGCACCAGTGAAAGTGGAGATTTCTCTACATGCCCATGCTGGTGTCAGAGCCTCTGGAGGGAGAGCAAACCAGTAAATTGAGATGAGAATTTCCCACTTACTCCATCCCAGCCAGGCCACAGGGCCTTGCTGCAAGCAACATTAATCTATGCAGCCATTTACTGCCTTTTCCCCCCCCAAATCACTGTATAGAAACTTTTTCATATTTCTGTGAAGACAATTCCCTATCACACCCTTTATCTGCCAGGGAGTGCTCCGATCAACAGGAACTCTATGCTAGAAATGGCCTCATTAAGCAAAATTAACATTTTATCATCCGGTACTAACATTTAATCCCATATTCATGCAGCCTGCTTTAAATATACTCCCTGCACATCCCTTCCTGTAAGTCTCTCATGCTCTGCCAGCTCCACTCTGGTTTTATCCATAAGGAATTGAGCTCGTACCTGTGACAGGTGCAGAGTGGGTTGAATCTTTTGATCATCACACAAACCACTCATCCTGATGTCCTTTAATCTAAGCAATGCAAAGAAAATCCTATGCACTCGCTTTATGCTCCTTCCATCTCCCCGAGTTTAAACAGGAGGCTCCGCAGCTACAGATCAATGGACCTAAATTGTTTGTCTTTAACTTAGGTGGGTTTAAAGGAAAGCTGCTCAGCCCAGCTGTCTGGAAGTTCACAAGATGGGAAGGGCTCCGTGCCGTTTACTGATGGGAGAATTTCGGTTGCCTTTGAAACTTGGTTTAGTTTTTACAGCAGTCAAGTAATTAAACAGGAGAGAAAAATCACAGCGCATCACTTACTGCTACATTCTCCACATCTTCCCTCTTGTGCTGAAGCTCAGAGTGAAATTCTTTATTTTATCAATTATTAAAAATTTCTACAGTTCACCAGTGTGGTTTGGATTTTTATTTTTTTTTTCCCTTCTGGATTATTCCTGAATAATTGGTGTGGAATTCAGGATATCCCAATGTTCACATGGTTGGTATGTGTGTGTGAACACTGGGGTGGAGGATCCCACTCAGTGTGACAAAAACCCAGCTGTGCTTTTGGTGAGGTGTCCATTTGCACTTTTTGTCTCTGTTAAGTTGTTGTGGGAAAAAAAGAGGAAAGGGGCAGTGGAGGATTTGGGACTGGTCATGATGCTCACATACACTGGTTGTGATTGCTGTGAACCAGACATGTTTTGCAGGGAAGGGAGACACTGGTTAAAGCCCAACCATCATTTTTTGCACCAGAAAAGCTTGAATGGGACCCCTGAAGAGATTTGTGTCACCAGGTAACTCCATGTAACAATCTTATTTCACTTGCGGAGAGTCCAGGAGACCCCACAGACTGCTGAAAATGCAGCTTGCTGTTTTACCTTATATTTAACCTAAAAGTTCACTTCAAATACAAACATGCCACCAGGAGTGTGGAGAAAATTTTTTGCTGTGAGATGCAAAATTCTTTATTTAGGAAAATCAGATGCCGTTTCCTTTAATGCTGCCCTCAGGATGTTACAAGCAAAAAAAAAAAACCCAAACCCCTCCACTCCAAACACAAAGTGCCCTCCATGCTATGCAAAATATCACAGAAAGCTTTTTTCCATTACAGTGGTCACAGGCCATTTTGCTCTTCACTGGTGACAGGGGACCATTAGAATACAATCCCTGCTGCCTGCGTATCGTAATGAAAATCATATTTCTTCCTGAACTGGTACATCAATTGTCTTTTTAGTAACCTGGGAAGTGCAGCTGTATGCAAACCAGGGAATGGTCCTTCACTCTTAATCTGTTCTCCTGCAAGATAAGTGATAACTTCTTAATGTAACTTTCCAGTCTGGTAAATAAGAAGTAGCTACAACATGATCCTGTGGTTTAAATAGAATCGTCTTCCTGAGACTGAGGAGCTGCTTTCTATCCTCCCCTGGGCAGGAAAACTGATTTTGATAAAATCAGAGCATTCCTCTCTGTCTCTCTCTTTCTCTCTCTCCCTCCCTGGCACCTGCCTGAAAATCTGCAGGCAGAGCCATTTGCATTTCTAAAATCATGTGCTGTGGGAACTAGTCCTAAAAAAAAATATATTGGTGACAAGACGCTGTCCCGGCTCCTTCTGCAGCACTGCAGGGAGGGAGGGATGGAGTGAGGAGAGGGAGGGAGGGAATGAGGAGTTTGGAGGGAAGGATGGAGTGAGGAGTTTGGGGCTGACCAGGAAGATGAGGCAGAGATGAAGTGATGATGGTGGGGGATGAAGGTGACAGGGCTGGTGGGTCCCTGGGAGGGCAGGTGGGCTCTGAGGAAGGTAGAACCTCCTGACCCCCTTTGGAGTCACCCACCACCAGTCCAGGGGTGCCCAGCTCCTTGCAGGCTCCAACGCTGCCTTTTACTTGTGTGGTACAAACAGTTCAATCAGTAGGAGGGAATTAAGAATCTCTGAGTCATTGAGGTTGGAAAACACCTCTAAGATCATCGAGTCCAAGCACTGGACCCTGCACTGCCAAGCCCACCACTGACCCATGTCACTAAGCACCACATCTACGCAGTTTTGGACACTTCCCTGGGCAGATTTTCCTCTTGGAGGTTGGACTTCTGTGTTTCTACTTTTTGTACTGCCCAAGAATGTGGTTTTTTCGGAGGTTGTTTTTTTTTTGTTTTGTGTTTTTGTTTTGGTTTTTTTGTTTGTTTGTTTTTGGTGGGGTTTGGTTTGGGTTTTTGTTTGTTTGCTTTTTCTTTGGGGTTTTTTTTTGTTTTGTTTTGTTTTTTTAACAGAAACTAAGATTACTTTTTGCAAAGACTTGCTTGGCTCCAGGAAACAAGCTCTCAAGAGGTGCCAGCCCTCCCCTGGGAATGTCAGCAGAGAAGTGGTGCCAGCACCACATGCCTGCCCAGCTGCCCTCTCCACCACTGTCAGCTCCCCAAGGGCTCCCATTTCTTAAATCCCTTTTTCAGGCATCCCATTCTACACCCAACCAGGAGATGAGAGGATGAACCCTGGCTCCAGCTTTGTTGAGGAGTACACTGCCCTCTTCCTTTTTCTCTCTCTTCCCTCTCATTCACGTGCACAGGGAACCTTGAGGAACAAATAATTCAATCTACTGCTGGACTGGCAACGACTTTAATGAAAACACTATTTATTTAGCATTTCCTAATACAACATCACCAGTGACAAGGTAGGGGACTGAGTAATAACAAGTCTGGAAGGAAAGTGCAGAGCAGAGCATGCCACCAACATAGGACTGTTCCAAAAATGTATGATTTCAGTTTCTGGTTTAATTAGAATTTATTTTAAGTGGGTTTGCATCAACTAATGAAACAACTGTCATTGATGAACTGCTGCTGGGCAGGCTTGAGTAGATTTTAATCTCTAAGCAGAAGCTCGTGTGAGGGGAGCCTGAGGAAAGTCTATTAGAGATAGACATCAATTTAAAATTACTCATCTTAGGGGAGTATTGATGCACAGGGGAAACCATTACAGAATAGAGAATTGTCATTAGATAACTGATCCAAACTCAGGGCTCACCTGAAAGGAGATGAGGGTGTAGGCAGCTTGTTGTGTTACTGCTGGAAGGGGAGCAGTTCTTATCAGAGCCCCATGACTCAGGAGTTCATGATGTGTGTGGAGTTTTGATGACAAACAGCCATCCCTGGGGGAGCTGTGCACCCCCAGGCTCCCCACAGCTGGTTTTGCAGGCAATCCAGGGATGTGATACCCAAGGGAGGAGTGAAAATGCCATCCTGCTGTTGGGGAGACTGAGGCACAGCAAAGCCATGCAGATTCCTTGAGGGGAACCTGTTTATGCAGGGAGAACCTGACTTACTTCCTGAGGATTGCTCCTGCAGTCCAACCCCTGGGTTATCCTCCACCCTTCAAAAGCCTTATATCCTCAATCCAGGTTGTTTAGAAATAGCTGGATACTCGTGTGCTTTGGAAAAGGCCCTGGTGTTTATCCATCAGACCTGAAATCAGCAGTGCTCTGGGTGAGTGTTGGCAGTGGCTGATCCCGGGACATTCCCAGACCAGTGGGACCAGGAGTGACCTGGGCAGTAGGGAATGAAATGACAGGGAAAAGTGTCAAAATCACTGGTGATCACTAAGATGCTGTTTCCCATCACCTTTCACCAAGGCTTGGGATAAAACTGTCCATCAGTTTTATCTGGAGTCAGTTCTCCAAGGTGATGAGGGGCCTCCTGGGCTGGTCCTTTCTCCTGTGGGAAGAAGTCAGTGCCAGTCCTGGCTCCTAGAGGAACTTTCCCAGGCCTGGCCTGGAGGATAGATGCATGGGAGACCAGTGCCAGCTTCCCTGGAACTCACATGGGGAAGAAAAGCACAGGAGAGTCATCCCTGAAGCACTTCCCAAAGGGAAAAGTGTGAGACAGCCCTTGTCACTGGGATAGACATGGAGAGAAAAAATGAGGAAATTATTATAAGGGAAGATAATTACCTATTTATGGCTATTATAAGGAAATTATAATTATTACAAGGACAGTAAGGCAAACAAGGACTGCTGATCACTCTGGTGCTGTTTCCCATCTCCTTCCACTGCAGGCACCAGGTGATGGAGATGTGGGCTTTATCCCAGGGAAAACCTGGGACTGTTACACAGCAGATCCAGACAGAATCAGGGCAGGAAGGGAAATCATGCAAAGGATGTTTGACACAGTAGAATTTGTTTTTACCTCTTTCCTTTAAAACCAAAAGCAAAGCAAAACAAGTTAGGAAATTACATGCATGCTTTTGGAATGAGACAGTAGCTCAGGGTCATCTGTGTTTATTTCCAACATTTTATCTTATTTCCGTGAGCACTTTCTCAAAACAAGGCTTTGGGGTTTTTCCTTTTCCTTGCACGCCCCACAGTCCGAGCTCTGGAAGGTGAGCTCATCTCTGGCTGCCACAAACAACCCAAAATCACACACAGACACGTCCCTCCTTCCATGCCACTGTCACTCCCCTCTCCCATTTCCACCACGACTTTTTCTTTCACCCCTTACTGTCCTGGAGGAGAACAAGGATGCAAACACAGCCTGAGTCACTCAGGTGATGACCCCAAAGTTTAGATGGCACTGTCTCTTCTTGTGATCAAAACAAGCATTGACATGGCAAGAGCAGCCCAGCTGGGGTCCCAAAGCCATGCTGGGGAGCAGGGCTGGCATCCTTCACCCTGTATCCCACTGACATTGTGGGAACCAGGACTGTCATCCTGCTCCCTGCATCCCAACACATCCTGGGGACCAGGGTTGTCTTTCCTCTCCCTGAGTCCCAAATCTGCTGGAGATACTTTCTCTAAGCCACCACACTGGGAATCACCAGCCCAGCCCACTCCTCCTCCAAGCCAAACAGCACATCTTGGGTGGGTTCTGCAGCATCAGAGCTTTAGGAAGTTCATTTTCCAGCTGATTTAGTGCCTGGCCTGGCAGCTGAGGGAGGTCTCTCCTGCCTCCCTCCCCAAGGAGGCAGTTTGGAGGGGAAAAGAGTTGGAAGTTATTTAATTTTTTCTTTCTTCCAGCAGAAAGAGGGGAAAATTTATGTCGTATGTGGATATTTTCTCTTCTTTATTATTTTTCTGGAATGAAATGGAGTTTTTTGATATATTGAATATATTTAATATTCAAATGCAGCGAATTTGCAGGACGGAGCAGACAGAGACTGCCTCTTGCGATAAGAGACATTATTACTGTTGTGAAGAATTCCTTTAAGATTCCATCTTAATCGTTCTGCTATTGAAATGGAAGAATAAAGTAATAAAATTAGATGTTTTGAAAAGACTTGATTAAAAAAGTAATTATCCTGCCAGCTCCCGGATTCCCACGTCCTGTCAGGTTCCTCCAGCTCAGGCCCTCTCCTCACTGAGCCCTTCCACAGTATTCCATGGGGATGGAACCCCTTTGTGCCTGGGCATCTCCAAGGCACTTCCCTCCATCCATGCTTTGGGGCTGTTTTGGGGTGTGACTTCCCTGCTGCTCCTGCCCCCCAGCCTGGGCACTCCTTGTGCACAGGGTGGGATTGCTGGGGTGTCCTGTGCAGGGCCTGGAGCTGGACTGGATGATCCCTGTGGATCCCTTCCAACTCAGGATTCTGTGATTCAGTGATTCCTGCAGCTCCCACCCCGGGCAGCTGCTCCCAGCAGCATCCCAGGGTGTCCCAGCACCAAGACCAGGCAGCCCCATGCAGCCCATCCTCCCTTGGCAGCACAAAGCAGGGCTGGATGCCCACGGGAGACCACACACAGGAGCACTGCACCCACCAGGGCTGCCTCAGGTGCTCCCAGCCCCTCCCAGTGCAGGGCTGTTCCTCTGGAGGTGCTGGGGGCTGGCTCTTGGCTGGGCTCGTGGGGCTGGAGGGGATTTCACAGCTTCCTCTGGGCAGCCTCAGTTCCTGCTTTGTGGCTTCACCAGCCTGTGTGGGCGTGCACAGGAACCCTCTGAGGTCTGGGGCACGAGGGCAGCACCTCCAGCATCTCCTTTGGAAGTGCCTCATGCCATCATGCACCGTTTCGGGGTGACAACCTGGGGCTGCGCTGCCCCGTGCCCCAGTCCAGGGTCCCCCAGCCTGGCCCTGCCCAGCAGGACAGACAGGATACAGGATGGTGCCCCACACCTGGGAGAGCCCTCCTGGTGCATGGGATGGGCCCAGGGTCTGCCCAGCACTGTCCCCAGCAGCAACTGGCCGAGCTGGAGGGACAGGATTTCCCTGGGAGGAGAGGAGGGGGGCTGCCCACAGAGCTCTGCTGGGCCTCCCAGAGCCTCCCAGCTGTAATTGTGGAGCTTGTTCATTCTGCATTTCTAATGGGAAAACACAGATGGTGACAGCTGAGTGCAAAATGCATCTATTAAAATCTGCTGCTGATTGTTCCTCATAATGGGCTTGGGGTTTTTTTGAAATACACTGCAGAGAATCCACATCCTCACCGGGAATGGAGCAGGTTACAGGAGCCTCGTGCCTGTGCCTGTCTGTCTCTTGCCCATTGCTAGACTTTTTTTGGCCATTATTTATTATTTTCATAGCAGAATAACCGGAGACCCAACTCTTCTGAGGCCAACTGCAAGTCGAGTAAGTTCTGAATAAATCCTGACTAAGTTCTCCACTTGGAGACATGAGGCCACCCAAGGAGGATGCCTTTCCCAGGAGAAGGGCTACCTGTGCTCCGAGGCTGACCTTCAAATGACTGGAGGCCCTGGTAGCCAGGCAGTGGGGTAAAATGTAAGGAAGCCATGCAATGAAAAGAAAATTTAGGGTCAGAAACTTGCTGTTTGGGAGCTGCAGGTTCTGGGAAGCCTGTTGTCTCTTTGGAAAGCCTTGTAGAAAAGCTGGAGCTGTGATCTTCCCTCCTGGGCAGTGTGCAGGGTTGAGCAGGTCAGCCTGGCTGGATGGTGAGCCCGAGGTGTTTGACTGTCCCTGGAGATCAGGGTGTTGTTCACAGCCATCATCCCACTGAGGTCCCCAAATACCTCTGGGAAGAGGAGTGAGATGGGCCTGAAAGAATAGGGTGAGATCTTCTGCTGGACATCCTGAGTGCAAGGATATTTAGTTTGAAGGCTAATTTAGTTTGAAGAGCTTTCCTTGTCTCTGTGCACAAGCTCCTGACTGGGGGTGGATTCTTTTTCGTGTGTGAAACTGCCCTCCTTCAGCTGCAAGGGACTGATCTCCTCCTTAACCCCTTCAGGACAGAAGCGGAAAGGTATTTGGCCACAGAGAGATTTGTGAAAGCCAGGAGTGTCCGTGAAACCAGCCCCATGAAGCCAAGCTCCTTCTGCTGGGGAAGAACAGATCTTTGTGTTAATTTTCATCATGTTCTGCCTGGGGAACTTGGGTTGGTGGGGAGGACAGGAGGGATAGTGGAATGTGGCTCCTGCTGGGCATGGTAGGATGCTGAAGGCACAAAGGAAATGACGTTCCACCTAACCCAAGCCTGGGAAGCCAGCTCAGGACTTCTTGTCCATGATGCCCTTCCATCACCTGCAGGTCAGAGGACCTGTGAGACCAACACATCCCTGGGAGGGACCAGCGAAAACCTCACAAATGGGGAGCAAATCTGATGCCAAGTGCAGACATCTCCACTCATGTCCAGAGCAGGGAGCATTCCAGGCTCCCCACTGCCAGACTGGGGTGACTCCACATCCTGGACACTCTTCTCTCTCCAGCAGTTCTGTGGCTCTGCAGCCCCATCCCAGGGGCTTTGCTGACCCACCCAGCTCTGCCTGAACCACTCACACCTTGCTCTCTTGCTGGGAAAACCATCGTTTTGCCAGAGAAAATTTCCAATCTGCCAAAATTTCTCCCAGGCTGGAGTGAGAGCGAAGCTCCCGCTGCTCTGGCAGTGACCTTATAATTAAGCGGTGTGGAGGACACTGCTCCCAGCCGGCTCCCTGAGTGCTTATATTTCAGTTTGGGCTACATCCAGCTCTAGTAAATCCATTAATTACACTTCATACAGTGACATTTACTGACGAATGAAAGATTTCATTAAGTCCTCCTGCTTCCTAAAGAACAGTAAGACCTCGGACAAGCTCCCCTGAGCCCAGGCCCCGATTATTTCAGTACCAGTGTTGGGCCTCTTCGTTACACACACCCCTCACCTGTGGGGAGGATTTAGCCAAGGATCTTTTATCTCCCCTGTGCTGCTTGGATCCAGGGGCTGCAGAAGGCAAGACTGTGTTTCTCCTCCCCAGCCTGGCTTCTGCGCTGTGCAGGGACACAGGAGGCATCTCACTTCCAGGGAGAGAGAGGAGATGCATTAAACTTTCATGAAAACAAGTCAGTGACAAAGGCAGAACATGAGCTCTTCCCTTGGCAGCAGCTCAGCAGGACCCTCCAGGCACCAGCCCTGCAGCACAGGGCCCAGGCACTGATGCCAGGTAGGGCAGACCCTTACAGACCCTGGTCTGTGCTCCAGGGGATGTCCACGTGCACGTGGCACCTCCACATCTTCCACTGTCCCACCAGTGTGTGACTTTGACCCTCAGAATGTACTGAGACAGTCAGAGGCGAGAAAGCTTGAAAGGGTTGAGTCTGATCTCCGGGGCAGGTTTGGGTGTAGACGTCTTAGCAGTGTAGAGTTTCACTGGAGGATGTGACCTGCACAGTCAGGGATCAATCAAGGGGAGCTTGGCTCGGTGCAGAGGCCATTTTCCAGGATGGGCTCCTGGTGGGAAGCCTGTTGTTCTCTCCTGTGCTTCACTCCAGAGGCTGTGCTGCCCTTGGCTCTATTCAGCCAACCAAAGACACTTTGGTGGGAGAGGAGAGGGGTGGGATGTAGAGCACAAATACCTGTGAGTGTTATGTCTGAGCAGCCTGTGTTTGAAGCAGCTTCCACAGCAGCTTTGAACAGCCAACTACTCAATCACCTTCAGGTCAGAGCAAGTTTCCAACTTCAGGCATTGCCCAGCAGAGTTTCTGCCCCTGCTCATGCCAACCCTGCTCACATCCCATCCGAGGGATCCCAACCCTCTTGACCCTGACCCCCCTGTCAACGCCTCCAAGCAGAGCTCATCCCACGTCTTTTTGGGTTCACTTCTTGCCCTCCCCAGAGGGGCTGCAGGGGCTCTGGACCAGCTCCCACAGAGGGTGTGAGGATGTGCTGCTCCACCTTGCATCCTGCAAGGTTGGGGGCTGCCACAAACCCTACGCAGGACAACCAGAGTCTGTTCCCTGCAAGCAAAAACCAGGAGTCTCCACCCTCAGTAGCTGCTGTATCCACTATTATTCCTGGCAGATCACTAGTGCCTAAATGACAGATACATTAGCTGAGTCAATGCTGAGGATGTAAATGTGCAGCTGGCAGAGCTGGTGTTTAAGCAATAAGACATGACAGCGGTTGGGTTTTGAAGTGATTAGTGCCTGTCTCGGGTGTGCAGAGAGGCAGGAGGCTGAAGGTCAAGTGACTTGAAGTGCTGGTGGAGCACAGTAATCACCGTGGTGGGCACTGGAGAGCCCTGTGCTGTCAGGAGTGTGGCCACAGTGCCTGGACAGAGCTTTCTGAGCACCCTCGCCCAGAGGGGAACTTGCCCGTGGCCAGGACTGACACTATGGATGTGACTGGGGCTGGTACAGTGTCGTGGGCTCTGTGAGGACTCAGTTGGGCTGTACAGATGCCTGTGGCACTGCTGTCCCCTCACTGCCTCCGAGGCAGGGATCCACAGGGATCCGTGTGCTGTGTCCTCTCCATCCTGGCTGCTGCTGCAGGAACGGCTGGAGGCAGGTGGTGCACAAATAATCCCATGCTGGGGTACACACAGAATAATAGAATCACAGAATATTCTGAGCTGGAAGGGACCCTCAAGGGTCATTGAGTCCAACTCCTGCACAGGACAGCCCAGCAATCCCACCCTCTCTCTGACAGCATTGCCAAAACACTCTTTGAGCTCTGGCAGCCTTGGGGCCGTGCCCACTGCCCTGGGGAGCCTGTTCAGTGCCAACCACCCTCTGGGGG